>BPLT01000070.1:600000-1032500 GCA_019656295.1 Rhododendron mucronatum var. ripense | reverse complement strand
CGGTTTGATGTTCAAATTCAGTTTGTATCTCGACTGTTGTAATTCTGTTTTGTATTCTGTTTTTTTTTTGCTTTGATTATGTAATTGCTACATTATGAATGAAACTGTTTTCTGGATTATTCGTTACTGCCGAGATTTTTTTCCAACAAGCTTAAGAAATGTTCGCCGCCTACCGTGGGTGTTATAGGTTGCGTCGGCGCCTTTCTCCCAGGGTTGGCTCGGCTAAACCGCAAGCCGCCGGAACACCGCCGTCGACCGCCTTGGCGAACTGTCTACCGCCTGCCTCTCTCTCTCTCAAGAACGAATTTCTAGAATGTTTTTGAGTGCTCTGATTTGCTGTGCTTTGTCAAAACCGTGATAGCCCTTTTTATAGCAAATGCCCAAGCTGATAACTCCCATAGTAAATTCAGCCAATGAATTTCGAAATTCAATTCTGCCATGAAGAGGGAGGGGAGGTTACGGGATTAAATCACCATCATGAGGAAGGTTACGGGAGTTACAGATTTCCCACAATCAATACGTCTATTGATTGCGTCCAGGTTCAACGAACCCGAGACTGGTTGCCTCGGAAGACCCTCCAAAATCCCGGTTCCATACACCCGAAATTCCGTAAATTTCCAACAATAACCGTGGTACCACACGGGACTCGGTTTGATGTTCAAATTCAGTTTGTATCTCGACTGTTGTAATTCTGTTTTGTATTCTGTTTTTTTTTGCTTTGATTATGTAATTGCTACATTATGAATGAAACTGTTTTCTGGATTATTCGTTACTGCCGAGATTTTTTCCAACAAGCTTAAGAAATGTTCGCCGCCTACCGTGGGTGTTATAGGTTGCGTCGGCGCCTTTCTCCCAGGGTTGGCTCGGCTAAACCGCAAGCCGCCGGAACACCGCCGTCGACCGCCTTGGCGAACTGACTACCGCCTGCCTCTCTCTCTCTCAAGAACGAATTTCTAGAATGTTTTTGAGTGCTCTGATTTGCTGTGCTTTGTCAAAACCGTGATAGCCCTTTTTATAGCAAATGCCCAAGCTGATAACTCCCATAGTAAATTCAGCCAATGAATTTCGAAACTCAATTCTGCCATGAAGAGGGAGGGGAGGTTACGGGATTAAATCACCATCATGAGGAAGGTTACGGGAGTTACAGATTTCCCACAATCAATACGTCTATTGATTGCGTCCAGGTTCAACGAACCCGAGACTGGTTGCCTCGGAAGACCCTCCAAAATCCCGGTTCCATACACCCGAAATTCCATAAATTTCCAACAATGACAAGTTTTGATTATCTAAATTTGTTTATGCCATTGGAGATATGATAAGTGCCAAATTAAATATACATATTTTGGCCCTCCAAATTACATTTATTAGTCAATAATTTTGGTTAATTGATATTTATTTCCGTTCTTTTATATTTATAGGTTGATTGAGCTTGTTTCCAAGAAATTTGGATACAAACAGAAGTTAAAGGAATTTTGGGGTTTAAAGTGCAGAGTGCTTTAAAGTCGATTTTGTGAGTTGTTATTACACATAGACCACGGGACAGAATAATGACTTCCTTCGGCAGCAGATTTGGGAAAACGGGGAATTGGTTTCCAATGGGAACAGCCTCTTCGGACGAGGAAAATACCGACTCGTGTCAGTGTAAGGAGAAAGATGCTGTTCTACTTGTTTTTATGATTCGATCGAACTTATTTTTTCAATCTAGTTATATGTGTTTGTTTTCTGTGATTGCAAATACATAGTTGTGCAACAATATTCTTTGTGCATGCAATTGAGAGTTAGGATAATCTATGTCTAGGGAAGACGAGTTGTGCCTCGATTAATTAGTTGTAGAATCGAAGACGATTCATGCCAACCGAAGACAGGTTATGCCCGATTTTCAATTACATGCTATTTTCTTGACGATATCATTAGAGCTTGTAGCTTCTGGCAAATCATTGTCGCTCTAGTAATTGGTTTTCTAAAATCGATATAATCACTTTGTTATGAGGTTAGGGTGGATTTGAACCTCTAAGACCTTTTCCATATTTGAATTCAACATCTCTCTGGCTTTTAATTATTTAGATAATTTTAGCTAACCAAAATCCAATCACTCTTTCTTGAATTGAATTTCGAATTAATTTTAGAAATACAATTTAGCCTATTGATCTCCGTGGTACGATACTTGGATTTAAACCACAATTCTATTTGAATTGAGGTTTAGCTCAGTTTTAATTATTTATTTTTGGTGATACCCTAAGGAACCTTACTAAAGATCACAGGGCGCAGAGTTCTGTTTTATGTCCAACACTACGGTTCTCAATAAGATTAGGAGATAGCTATGTTAGAAAGTCTACTCTTACCACACATTTTTACCGCACATTTATAAATGTGCAGTAAAATTTGTGCGGTAAGAGTAGCACTACTGGATAGCTTTACCAATTTATTGTATCCGTCCAGTGCATTTCGTTACCATCCTATGGCTTGCTGGAAAAGCACACAGATAATGATTTGCATCCGTCCGATTCACTCTTCTGCTTCAGTTTGTTGTGTTTTGGTTTTTAACGCCTTTTTGGTTTGATCTTTTGTGGTGTTTTGAGATGGATGAATATCTTCGTGTTTCGTGATAATTGATTAGTTTCATTTTCGTCTCATTAGTCGATTAGATTATAAGCGCATTTCTGGTGTATAGGGTTTCGGCTTTGAGACGAATTTGATGAACGAACTCTGTTTGATCCGTTTGATGATTTTACTTATGATTTATCCTTCTTCTTCTTGTTGTTGTATGTTCTTCTTTGAACTAGTTTCGGAAAACATCTGGTTAGTGCTTTTGGAATTATGAAACTATATTTTCTCAATTGGTATTAGAAATATATTTTTGGAAATATGCTTTTTATTTTTGTGTTCTGTTGAGACTGGAAGTTATATGCTCCAGAAGCCGGGGCACATGTAATGCACGTGGACGCAAAGGAAAGAATACCAATAATAAACTAGGATCATAAACAAAAGTAAAATCAAACTGAGTTTCAGCCGCCTCATTATACGTTCCCGTCAGCCCCATCAATTTTTTGCATTCTAAACTCATCAAAATTTCATCGCGAGTATGAACAAAACATATAGAAAATGAATTTAATTAGCTTTTTTGTGAATTATTATAGGAAGGCGTTGTACTGTTCATTGGTCGGTGAGTTCAGACAATGAAAGCCCAAGGGAGAGAAACATGTAGAAACATTTTTGAAAAACTATCCAATCGTGGGTGGGTTTGTTGGTAAATTGATTGGTGAGTTTACCGAATTGGCCTTAGTATAACTGCTCATAATTTGGTGCTAGGGTGTACCGTGTAAAAACTAAAAACATTTTATGTGGTAGACATTTTTGGAAACGGAGAAAATATGGCATGGTTTCAAAAAGGGAGACACCAACTTGGGCTCTCCGGTTATATATTAGTATAGACAGATAGTGCTAGGGTGTAAAAACAGTTTCTGTGGTAGACATTTTTGGAAAGGGAAAAAATATGACGGGGTTTAAAAAAAAGGGAGACTCCAACTTGGGCACTCCCTTTATATATTAGGAGAGATGTCTATGTAGGATTTAGGAGTTTGTTTGCAGACTCAAATTTTGTTTTGACAAGCAATCAATTGTTATGTTCTTTGAATTTTCCCACATCAAGAGTTGATTTTACTTACCACATTTGTCTGTTAGTTTCTTGCGTACCTTTTCTTGATTATTCCTAGTTTTTCGTTAAATAAAATGAAGTAATTTTTGTTTGGAATCTTGTAAGCAATTGTTCTGTTCTTCTACGCACTTCTAAATTGGCTTAGCACATCCTCTTATTCTATCACCAAGTGTGAAAGCTCCTAGCTTATAGTAGTTTTTTGATAATTTATCTTCACACAATCAAAATTAGGCAAAGCCAAACGTAGTACCAAATTTACCATAAAAGATGGCTTTGCCAAAATTTAGCAACAACTGTAGCTGACAAGTTAAAAGCTGTTTTGTATTGCCAAATTTTGACTTTTGCAACGGGTGTAGCCCTGTGCTTGGAGGTGCTGTTACAATGTTGAAATGCCAATAAAATCCGTTGGTTCAAGGCCATTTTGTCACACTACTACTCATTATGTACCGTTGGATCAAAAAGAATAGGAGATCATGAGCATTGAGGGTTATGTGGCAGGTTTGGCAAAGCCCATACTTGACACAAAAGATAGTTTTCCCCCAAATTTGGCACCATGTTTAGCTCTCCAATGGAGACTTTTTTTTAAGCAAAACTTGTTGCCGAATTTTGGCTTTGGCAACCAATGGAGTTGCTCACAGTAGTTAGTTCAATTTTTCCAAGTTACTTCTCATATGATATTTGTATCCATATCAAGCTGGGTAATGTTGTATGTCTTAATTTTTGTTCACTGTTACTTATGGTCGCTGCCTGAAGCAAATTTTGATACTTATATTCTTGTTCATTTGTTTTGCATACATAATTTTTGTTGTTTCTTATTTTGGTATCAGATCATACGACATGGATGCTGAGTAGGTTTGTCGTTGCTGGAAGGATGATGGCATTCTTCCCAAAAAACGAGTCCAGCCTTACTCTAAACCTGCTCCCTGCATTTTTGTTGAAATGAGGTTGTGTAATAAACTCAAGAAACATGCCAACTGCGACACTGGTGGGGACGATGCTGTCATAGAGCTGTTCTCAGTAAGGAGACCATTCTGTTTTAACCACGTTTTGTTTTTGACATGCGAGAAAATGAGGCCCTTCGTGTCTGTCTCTCTGTCTTTTCTGTGTTTACCAGACAACATTAATGACTTGATTATAGATGAGATGTTCCGATTTGCCCGTTCAATGCTGGATGATGATGAGAATGCGGGCCTGGAGGTGCTTCCGTTTGTTGTGGATGTTGCGGTTACTATATTGCATATGCCTGGAGAGAGTGAAGAGGATGCGATTGCCCGGGCTGGGAACAAGCTGCAAACACTTTAGTTGATGTTCCCCGGACGCAGCAACTAGTTATCTTGTTATGTTCAGCTTGAAACGGCTACTAGTAATCTTGTTTAGTTCAGCTTGGAACTTGAACAAGTTATTTTGTTTTGTTTAGCTTGAAACTGAGTTTCGTGCTTGGAAATATGATGGTATTAGAATAATTGCTGTTGAGTAGAAAACAACAGCCATGGGATTATATTATTCGTTATCTTGCATCTGATTATATGCATATGATGGCAACAGGATCACTTGCATCTCTTCTGTCATCTCTTCATTTGACTTGTTTATGAATCTGTGTCGCGCAAGGGTAAGTAAGACTCGGGCAAGAGGTTTGCAGGTTACGGACGCTGCTGAGCAGCTCATCCACAATTGTTTCTTCTGGAAAAAGCAGAAATGATGCATAATACTCAAAACAACTGCACTCAGTCCATAATCCTTTAGAACCACCCAGAGTCAAAGCATTGCTTTATTATCCCCCACCAGGGATCAACCCCTTTGTTATTATCCTGTAATGCTTTGCTAGCTTTTCCTTTCAGTTTTTGTTGTCTCTGCAGCCTAATCTAATCCGAATTCAGATAAAGAGAGCTAAAGAGCAATAAAGTGCACTACAAAACACTTACCAGACATCAACCCATACCCCCCAAAAATTCATCAAAAACAAAAACCGCAAAAAAAATAAATCGTCAAGAAAATAAAGTGTTTTTTGAAAAGAAAAGAGGAGAACACAAGCATAATTATGGCATTGTACCTCAGCTTATTAGAAATATTACTTACAGTAGACATGATATTAACGTAGAAGCATGTAAGTTCCACCAAAACATGAGATATTATAGAATTACACCCAAGGATGAACCAAGGGGGGTCTAGTGGTGGCGGCCGCCACGTCAAGAATTTTAGAAACTGCAATTATTATATGTGACAATTTTTTTTATTCCCAACTTATATAGTCTCGCCACTGCTAGGTTTTTTTCCTTATTTTTTATTATATTCTAGTCATAAATCTTCTATTTTTTTTTCAAAAAAGGAGACCCAAAAAAGTATTCCAAAACTAAATTCAATGGGCCAAAGTGAAATAATATAAATGATGATGTGTAATTAAGGAAAAAAAATTCCACACTCTAACCCTAAAACAACTTAACCTAAAAAAATTAAGGAAATTTAATTATTATGCCATTATCGATGCCCAAAATTAAAATTAGTCCTTTTTCATACTCCATGTGTAAATGACAAACATCATTTAGTTTAGTTTTTGTTATGTTATTTTAATTTTTTCTGGAGCCGATGACTATTAATATTGTAATGCATTTTTGTATTGAGGATCAGTCTTTACAAACTTTATCTCGACTTTAATTGAATCCCTGCTAATAAACAGTGGATGAGATCTATCTCCAAATTAGTCGTTCTATTAGGTTGGATATCGAGTCATGCAGAAAAATACCCCATTGAGTCTTCAAGCCAGCATAAGGAAATTAATGAGTACGAGGATATATATATATATACACACACAGAGATTTTCCGGTGCTTCGGGAACAGAACCACGTGGATATTCTTGTATTCTTAATTTATTTTACTTTTGCTTAAACCCAATCAAATCTACAACAATGGCTATGCAACCAAAACTAATGAGCTAACCAAGATTAAGAGTGACCAATGTGATTCAAATATAGCCAGGTTCATTAGAAAACATTATTTGGAGATAGCTGCATTTCTTACTTTTTATAATCACGTATATCTCAATGTCTCGCTCCACTTTTAATTAATTAGTTGGAGATAGATTCCTTAAATTGTCTTTTGAGACCATTCCAACTATAAATTCACGAGATCGAGAATTAAGAACCAGATCAGAAGTTACTATGGGAGGATTTCTTGACCCGGGAATTATCCTGACAAGTAAGTATGTGTACTATTCAAATAGTCTTGGTCTCTCTTTTTGGTTTCATTTAATTTGAGAATGATGGTTTGGTGTCTAATGAGAGAATATTATCAACTTATTGTTGAACGAGGGAATCAAAAGGACGGAATGAAATTCATTTCCCACTGAATTAATAGGTCCCCACTTTATCAGTTCGAGGCAAACAAGAGCCTCATACGTTGTTATTGAAGCTGACTGCAGGAGTCTTCACTGAAAGTCTGCTAAAATAAACAAATGAAATATCTCAATTGCACATTGAATGAACTTATCCCCATACACACAGTCATTCTCGTATTTGAGAAAGATTGTGTGTGGAATTTTTTTGCTCAAATCCAATATTAGAAGACTCCGACTTTGACCTTCATTAATTTGTTTGTTTGTTTGTTTGATTGATTGAAGATTTGTCCATTTGGATTGGACAAGTCAGTAAATGTTTTTTTTTTTTTTGTGTGGAAATTAGTATTTTTTGAGACTTGATTTAAGAGAGAGTTTTGGTTAAGAGTTTCTGATTGCACTTTTGGTGAGACAATTTATAATAAATGGCCATATACTATAATATTGCAGAATGAATGAGCATTGGACCCACATTATAATATTGCATCATTAGAGCATCTCCATTGTAATAAGCAAATGAGTGTAGATAAGCAAACTTAACAATAATACTCAAAAAATACCTCACATTGTAATAAGCAAAATTACAAATCTTTTAGCAAATAACCAAATTTCACCCATTCAATAACCAAACTGAATAACTTTTACCAATAACCAAAACCCAATAACCAAACTTAAAACTCAATAATCAAAAACACCCCACATTGGAATCGTCTCATCGATATGAATAATTTGGTGTGGTCGGATGCGTGATTGGAACTCGTTTGCGATTGGACATAGGTGCATTGTGTATTGTGGGATTTTTTTCGGTTAAGGATGCAAAAATAACAATGTGGGGGTAAAGGTTGATAAGTTTGATTACGAATTAAATGAATAATCAAATGCTGACGTGACACATTTTGGTTATTAATTTTGATTATTCCCATTGCGGATGCTCTTATAATGTATGACCTATAATGACTTGCGCTAGTTGACATGCTAACCAAGGATGGAACAAAAGGGGTCTAATGGCAGCGACCACCATGACAAGAATTTTAGAAAATGCAATTATTATATGTGACAATTTTTTTTATCCCCAACTTATATAGTCTCATCACTGTTAGGTTTTTTTCCTTATTTTTTATTATATACTAGTCATAAATCTTCTTCTTCTTCTTTTTCATGAAAGGAGACCCAAAAAAACATTTCAAAACTAAATTCAATGGGCCAAGGTGAAATAATATAAATGATGATGTGTAATTAAGAAAAAATATTCCACACTCTAACACTAAAACAACTTAACCTAAAAAAATTAAGTGAATTTAATTATTATGCCATTATCAATGCCCAAAATTAAAATTAGTCTTCTTTTGTACTCTATGAGTAAATGACAAACATCATTTAGTTTAGTTTTTGTTATGTTATTTTAATTTTTCTGGAGTCGATGACTATTAATATTGTAATGCATTTTTTAAATTTTTTTAGTATACATTTCGCAACTGCTATGGTAAAATCCTGGTTCCGTCCTTGATTACACCTATTACAACTTGTAATGATCCGGATTTTCGGCCTATTTTTTTATTTTATATAATGTTACTAATTTTATACTCCTTTGATTAATTAGTTATTTCATTATTTTCTAATTTGAATAATTAGCGAGGGTTGACTTTCCCAAATCGGCCAATTTTTTTTTTTTTTTTCAAAATTGGATTTTGACCAAGCCATTTTCAACCTCTCAAATCAAGCACCACACTTTTAAAATTTATAACTAAGCATCCTAAGATCATATCCTATCGATTTAGTCCCTAGGACATTCAAATTGCCCCAAACTACCCCCATGGCCCATGGGTTTTGCCTAAACCACTTGGCCTTTGTTGCATGCATCTTAGGGGCCAATATAGGCTATGTATAAGCCAGCTTTCTCAGCCTTCTTGGCTGCACAAACCCCACCACTCCTAGCAAACCCAAGGTTGCACTCTGATGAGCACCCAATATTGTAGATATTTGATGCGACTAGTTTCGTATTATATTGGTTTAACTTGCGTTTATTTAGCTTTTATAATGATATCGTACGTAAGGTGTGTTTTTGTGTATTTCAAGTAAATCGTATAAATAAGGCGCGTTTGAACGCCAAGGAATGCTCCGGGTGCAACCAAGTACTCAAGGCCATGTGCCACCCCGTTGTGGTCATGAAGAGATGGTTTGGAGGTTGCTTGGGTCGCCCAAGAGTCAATAGAATTGAAGGACATGTGAGGATTTTACCAAAGCAACTCATCTTCAGATGTGCTGAGGGTAGAATTGTCATAACTTTTGATGTACAAATTACTTTTGATCCAAACCACTTGGGTTAGAAAGTAGACTTGAAGAGCTTTTCAATGGTCCAAAGAACGCCTAAATCTGAGTTTGGGAGTGTCCGGAGCGAGCCCACGAAGTTGCCCAAAAAATCTGTCAATCTTGTATCGGTACTGGGAATTGGCTGTACCGGTTCATGCTGTCCAGAGTTGGTGTTTTTCAGCATTATTGAAGGCCCTGTACCGGTACTGAGTTTTGGCTGTACCGGTTCATATTGCAGAACTGAGCCACGTTTTTGCTACTTTTCCAACCTTCCATTTATGGAAAGTTTCTACTTGTGGAATGTTTTTGAGATATTTTGGGGACTTTTTGGTCCTTTGTAACTTAACTTTAGTTCCCTATAAATAGGATTATATGCTATATATGGAAAGGATGGCAACATTAGTTAGATTTAGGCCTAAGTCTTTCTTCTCTCTAGGATTTCCTCCATTGTTGTTCTTCAAGCTTTTCTAGTCAATTTCTACAAGAACTCATGTAAGTATTTGTCTTATGTTAATTTCTCGTTTACTAATGTTGTAGCTACAGTATAGATCTTCACTAATTTCAAGTTTATTTCTATTTTTATCGGTTAATCATGTTTTCATTTCCTAGCAAGCTTTCTAGTCTTTTCAATATGTGTGAGTAGTTTCTTGGTTAAGTCTCAGGGTAATCTTTCCCGATGACTTAGGTGGTTACTTGGTTCTCAAACCTTCGGGCTTAAAATCATGGTTTTCGGAATTGGATTAACCTAGCCATTTTGGTCTAAGCAAGGGGTGTTAACTCCTTGGTAAGTTGTATAGTCAAGCGGTCTAGGCAAGCAGCATATTGAGGGCTCGTGGCCTCCTACGTGTTAGATACATTAGCAAAAATAGGTTGATTTCATTCTGGTTAATCACATCTTTTGATAAACATAGTCATTAAAGTTAAATCTTCCGGGCGTGAGCACGCGGTCGTGACTCTCGCTTGAGTTATAATTGAGAACCGATAGCGGCCTTTGTCAAGGGATGGATGATCCCTAGACTTGCCTCTTTTAAGTTTACTAAGCTCATTTCTAGTCTTTTCATTAGTTTTCACTTCTAAAGCAAAATCAAGTTGGCCTTCTTGAACGCCGGATTCCACCATATAAAACCTACAATCCAAACTAGCTATATTTCGATTCTCTGTGGGTACGATCCCGGACTTTCCGGTTATTATGTTATCGACGACCTAGCCCTACGCTTGGAGTGTCTCAACCTTAATTGAAGGCGAGGTTCGGAGGCTAAGCACACTCCACCCTAAGCTCCTCCAACGCTATGACATAGCCATGCATGCTCCCATTCTCTCACATCCTTACAACCACTTCTATATCTCTTCACACCCTTCAACTTCAGCCCCACTTCACCCTCATTTTCGTGCATAGCAATTGCAAAAAACCCATCTCCATCTTAGAGCATTTTCAGAGAGAGAAAACAAGAGAAAATGGGTTTTCTTACATGTGTGTAAGCGAAAGCCATTAGGATCACGATTTTACAACCTAAATCCTTTCTATGTAAAGATTAGCTTGGTCGCTGCTGCTTCACTGGTAACGGAGGGAAGAAAGGATGCACAGAAAGGCTGATCATCTTTAACTCTGTCTGCTCCTACTGTTTTCCTTGGCTGGGTATTTCTTTTTAAGGCCCGTTTGGTTCATATATTAGTATTTGTTTTTGTATGATTAAGATTGATTAAGACAACTTGGTTGCCGTTACCCGGCAATTTTTTAACCAATATCCAACAATTTGGTTATTTTTAAACTTGAAAATTGCACATAATTTCGTAGTGGATTAAAATTACGAGGCAGAGGAAGTATCTTGTAACAACAAGTACTCCCTCCGTCCTAATCCTTCGACAGTAGCAGAACTGAACTGAGAATTATTCATCTTCTTCCTCTTGGTGTGCTCTTTTTTTTTTTTTTTTTTTGCAAAAAGGGGGAGAAAGAGATATAGTGACAAAGAAAGGGGGCTGTGTGTTAGTATATGAGGGGGGTAGGGGTGTGTATTTTTGGCAGGATAAAGGGGTTGGGGGTGGTGAAATGGCTAAAATGCCCCTTGTTTTGACATTTGGGGTAGCGGCGTGAGAGGTGGGGGACTAGATTGGTTTACATTTTTGTACTTGGGGTATGAAATTTTCCAATATTTTTATTGAGGACCAAAATGAGATTGTTTTGATACTTCGGGTATCAAGAAGGTTAATAAGCCTGTCCCTTTTTTTTTGGTTTTTTTTTTTTTTTTTTTGGGGGGGGGGGGGGTGGTTGGGGAACCCAAAACAGGGCCGGGTCCCCTCAATTTGCTCTTCGGACCAGTGGGGTTCATTTTAGTGCATTTGAGTAGTTTAAAAATGTTTTGAATAGCTTAGATTTAAAGAGTGTGTTTTTTGTTTTTTTAATAAAAAAATACCCATTTAAATCTAAGCCATTCAAAACACTTTGAAAGATTTGAATGCACTAAATGGACCGAACTGGTCCGAAACCAAATTGACTGGATCCAATCACCCTAAAACATGTCTCCAAACCCTTTTGAAATCACCATCATTCCAATGGGGCACCCCAGTTATTTAAGACGATTCTCTCTTTTGCTTTTTCTTTCTCATTCTTTCGTTTTCTCTCTCTCTTTTTTAGTTGTTTTCCTTTATAATAAGCATATCATTCCAAAACTATAACTCTAGAAGAGATTAAATAAAAGGGAAAAAACAAAACAAAACAAGAGATGGAATCGTTAAATGGATTTTAAAGGAGCGCTGCACGACCCTTGGACCAAATCCCAAGGTCGGGAAGGCAATTTGTGACTCCAATAGCTTAATATTTCCTCATATTTAAAATTTTAGATGCTCTCATACGAAAATTCCTCATCTAGTCTATCACGAGACAAAAATTATTGGACTCGCAAATCATTTTACAATTTGAACCATTTATTCTATAAGTTTTAATTTGTTTATCGTCCATGCAAACACTCAAATTGATCATATTTGATACAGTAGAAGAGAAAGAAACGGTGGTTCTATTTTGCGTGACATAAGCCATAAAGGTAGCTATACCAATTTATTGTGTATCCAAACAGTTCTCTAAGAAAAGCAACTATGGACCGAGTCATAAAAGACCTGGACAGTTCAACAATAACCTAGCTTTATCCCAACTCCTCGTTGAAACTTGACACGGTCTAAGGATTTAGACCTTTCTTTAAAGGAAAATGATATTAACACTCTAAAAATTAATAGTGGCACTCCAAAAAATAAAGGAAAGTGGCTTTGGAATTACACTTATTTTGGAGTGTCTGCATCAATTTTTGAAGTGTCAATATTATTGACCTTTTTTAAAAGATTGATTCATTCAACGGAGACTCGGGGGTTTTTTCGGTAGTGAAAATTTTGTACTAAAGAGTAGATTTTATTTGTGGTTGAAAAGCTAGCTACTAGGTGTTCCGGTAGTGAATAAGTTGTTGATGAGTTTGTTAAGTAAAGTTACTTTAGCAAAAAAAAGTTTTTGTTAACAACTTTTTTGTTAATGGAAACGAGATAGTAAAATGCTGAAGTTTTTTTGTTAGTGAAAACGAGATGGTAAAAAGCATTTAGTTTTTTAGTATTTTTTGGTTAGTGGAAACACCCCCTGAATTATTTCGACCAAACAACCCCTAATCCTCTAATGCACACAAGAGAAAAAAAGGTCTTACTTTTTTCCATCAATTAACCGGAGATGTTGCAAAGCAGGTCCCTGTAGAGCGCCCTACAAGGTGCATTCAGACCGCCTATCTTGACAATCGATGGTCTGAATAGAAAATAACTCTTCCCTGAAAGGGTTAACTTTTCCCTGTAAGAATTCATTTTTAATCTGAACCGTTGAAAACATTTTGAATGTCCGTGGTAACGGTAATGCACTATAACGCGTGCTCTACAGGGAGCTGCTTTATAGCATCTCCATATCCATCCTCACCAATGGTAGAGTAATAAAGCATAGGGTCCAGTGTATTGATTATTTCACACAAGAGTAAGCGAAGTACTTTGCCATTAAATTACTTGTATTGAATTGAATGATGTCTTTGTAACCACGCGAACTGCGTGTATGAAGTACTGCCAAACCAATTGGGTCCTCCATCTACTCGATAACATTGGAATTCGAGGCAAGCTAGCTAATGTACTTCTCCAACGTATGGGGCCTGTCTTTATTTGCACTTATTAAAAAGTTGTCAAGATTGAAATCGTCAACCGAAATTAGGATCTGTTTGGCACCTATTTACGCGACTTCTTTTAGTTTTTTGGCATGGGACACGGTTTGGGATAAAGACCTGATGTTTCTATGGTGAACTCATACTTCCAAGTTTGTTATTCTCCGTTCCGATAACAACTTTTTTCACTTTTTATATTTTTTTGATTTTGTCCTTATTTAAACTTTTGACTTTTTGATTCATCTCAAGAATTGGAAAGTACCCAAATATTTTCAGCAAGAACCACTTTTAAGTAAAAAAAAATGTTGACTTTTTTGACTTTTTCTACTTAAAAATGGTCCTAAATCAAAAAAATTTAGGGAAAAGATTATTTTGGTGTAAAACCCTTAGCCGCTATTGTATTAAAGTAAGAATCAAAGTAATAGTGAAATTGGTGTCATTATATACTTTGCATTGCCAATTACGCTTAAATTACGGCCAAACACCCTCACTATCATTAATAGATTTCACATTAAGTCCGGGATCATATTTTTTCCCTTTACGTGTACTCCGCTTGTAATGACCCGCACCAGCTGACTTGCTTACTTTTAGTCTAACCATATAGCTCAAAAAGTTAATCTCATGTTACACAGTAGGAGCTTGCAAATTCTTGTATACTACGGAGTATTTCATCTTTTTCAATTTTTTCCGATGTGGGATGTTACAATCTCCTCATCTTCAGTGCAATGTCCCTGTTGCACCATATGGTTCAACAACTTCCACTCACCAAGCGATGTAAGGATAAGTATCCGCTTAAGGGCATCAAGCTCGTCTAATGTGGGACCCGTCCAAGCACCTCAAGCTCCTCACTTGTCAAGCCCACCCAAGTACGTCTCCTCGCGGACTTGTCTTACACTTTCAGTTGGTGCATACCACCAGTAACGACCGCGCTAGCTGACCTACTTATCTTTAGCTTAATCACATGATTCAAAAGGTTAACCTCATGTTATACAACAGCTGCTCGCAAATTCTTATATACCATTTCATCTTTTTCCTGATGTGGGATGTTACACTGCCCGCTTTTTTTATTTTTTATTTTTTAATAGTAGGTCCGTCTGTGCATCCTAAAACTTGGAGTATCATATAGGGTAGTGATAATGCCAAAACTATTTTTATTGGTTTATAATTCTAAATAAACCAACTGGGCCTACCTCAGTTGGTCAGGACTCATGCATCTCACTAGAAGGTCAAAAGTTTGAGTTTTTCCACCTGCGTGTGGTGTTCATTCCTTTGTATTTGTTGGGGTTGTTTCTCCCCTTAATGAAGTTTGTAGTTGAGTTGGACTTATAGTGATTGTGGTCCCTTTGACGAGTTTATTTATCTTGTTAGTTCAGTTGTTAGCTTGGTTAATTATCTCGTGGACTATCACACAATAAATGTAGTGTTCCGTAATTTATATTTTGTATTTCATATATGATGTAATGATTGGTTTCTTCTAATTTTTTTCAATCCTGAATTCAAATCTTGGCTCAGGCTTCGTAAACACCCGCACATAGGTCCAATATCTAACAAAGCTTGAAACATAATTGTTAGCCTAATTGTTTGAAGGGGATGCTGTCGAAAGGCATCTCTGCAAAGCAATGCCAAGCGGTTGATTCAGCTGTTCATCTTGGTACGGACGGCTCAAATTGAATCTGAGCGTATACAAATCTGAACTGTCTATTACTCGGCAAAGATCCGAACCGTTAATTGTCGAGATGAACGGTCAGATCAACTACCCTACACTCACTTTATAGGGGGTGCTTGACAACATCCCATGGGGATCTTGGCTACAGGACAGTAGCCTATGAATCATTGGTCCATTGATTACATTTGTGCCTAAGGTGCATACAACTCACATAATCTGCTTTTTTGTGGGTAAGTGCATATTGTCCTCGATTCAAAAAATTCAAAGGTTGGTGGGAAAGTAAACTAAAGGAAATAACATGTAATCAATGATAATTAAGATTTAAAGTTGAATCCAAGAAAGAAGGTATGGAAAAGTAAACTAAAAGAGTAATTAATCTTAGTTTAGAATACATTAAACATGGTTTCATAATCAGCCCCCAATGGTTTTACACTCTCACCTTTTTCCACACAAAATTTGGTAATGATCTATTAAGCCACTCTGTTTATGTTCCACAAATACCCTCGGCACGGCTCAGAAATGAAAACATTTACTTGCTGCGGCCATTCGAATGATAAAACATCCAAATGAAAAGTTCCTAGTGCTCAGCTTGGGAAACTCGTACCTAAGGTGGGGAAGTTGGGGGTACTGAGTTTATAAGGCCATCGGGAGTAGGGCTACCAATGAATCGAGATATACGTGAACTTTTAAGGCTCAACTCAATAAAAACTCGTTTGAGTTTGATTCGCCTACTAAATAAACCGAACATGTGCCTCAATTTTAAACTCGTTTAATACATGAGTTGAATTGGAACCTGACAGTATTCGGCTTAATTAGTCTCGCAAATTAAGGTGGAGTATATATATTTATCCCGTAAGAATTTTTTAGGGCAACCTTTTGTAGTCGTCCCTCTAGTTTTACGGTTGTCTCAATTTTGTCCCTCTAGTTTCAATTGTCTTAATTTCGTCCCTTTAATTTATTTTACGTTCCAAATTGGTAAAATTGCTAACGCCGTTAATGAAACTAACGGAAAATTATGATTAAAAAATTTAAGTGCTCCAATTTTCAATCCGGTTAAACCAATGCGAAGATCTTATTTTTTTTGATCATTTTATCATAGATGATCATAATGAATTTTTGGCTCTAAGGCCTTTCAACAAGCACCTGAAGACTATTTATTTAGTTTCAGGACTCTCTTAGGGTGCTTATTGAAAGGTTTTAGAGCCAAAAATCCATTATGATCATTTAAGATAGAATAATTAGAAAAATAAGATCTTCTCACCGGTTCAAACAGATTAAAAATTGGAACACTTAATTTTTTTTAACTATGTTTTTTAATATATAAACGGTGTAAAAAAAATAAGCGTTCCAATTTTCAATCCGTTTGAACCGGTGCGAATATCTTATTTTTTTGATCATTTTATCTTAAATAGTCATAATGGATTTTTAGCTCTAAGGCCTTTCAATAAGCACCCTAAGAGAGCCCTGAAACTAAATAAAGAGTCTTCGGGTGCTCGTTGAAAAGTCTTAGAGCAAAAAATTCATTACGACCATCTAGGATAAAATGATCAAAAAATAAGGTCTTCGCACCGGCTCAATTGGATTGAAAATTGGAGCACTTAATTTTTTAATCATATTTTTCCGTTAGTTTCATTAACGGTGTTAATGATTTTACCAATTTGGAACGTAAAATAAATTACAGGGACGAAATTGAGACAATTGAAATTAGAGGGATAAAATTGTAATAGCCGTAAAACTAGATGGATGACTACGAATATTTGCCCAATTTTGTATATAACCTTGCACATAATAAAACATTTGTAACTTGTACATTTATAAACTTTGAAATGTACTACAAATTTAAAGACCCGTAAATTTTATCTATTTTCTTTAATCGTTTAATATGTGGAAGATCGTATTTTGATTAAGTTATGCGTTTATTAATGTGGTTGTACGGGAATGCCTACCGTTGTGTACCGGACATTCGGAGAATAGTTGAACTAGGGGTTTTGATGTTGTAATGATGTTTAGAGGTGTTGGTAGCTGTTGAGATAATTATTCAGTGTTTGAGATAATGATTGTTAGATATTCAAATTCAAATGTACTTCCATGTGTATCCATTGTAACAGATTCTCTTATATAAATACAACACTCTCAAGCACAAATTGTGTAAGAGAACATTCTATTTCCCAAATACAAATTCAAGTTGGTATCAGAGCTATGACTTCCCCTCCCAAATCAACCTCTTCTTCCACCCAGTCGTCCCTATCAGATTTCTATTCTCAACCTATCACTCTCAATAATGCCCATCATTTTATTTCCCTCAAACTAACCACCAAAAATTACCTCTACTGGAAAACTCAAATGGTTCCTTATCTTCGTGGCCAAAATCTTATGGCCTACGTTGATGGCTCTTTCCCGTGCCCTCCATCCACTGGCGATTCCCCAAGTCCAAATCAATTAGCATGGGCTCAACATGACCAACTTCTCATGAGTCTTTTAATTTCATATCTCTCTGAAGAAGTTCCCCATTATTGTTGGTTCCACAACCTCTCACAAGATTTGGGACACTCTAGAAAAGTCTCTCGCCTCTACTTCGCAAACCCGAGTGCTTCATCTCACATGTTGTCTTCAATCCATTCGACAAAAAGACCGCTCTGTTACTGCATTTCTTCATGAAGCCAAAACATTGGTTGATGAACTCAGTGCTGCTGGAAAACCTCTCTCTGGGGCTGGGTTCAATCTTTATATTTTCAAAGGACTTCACTCAAACTTCAAGGACTTAGTCACCACACTTGCTTCCTAACCGGATCATGTGTCCTTTTCTGAACTTCATAGCTTGTTGCTCAGTCATGAGTTTCTGCATAATGACACATTCTCCTCTCTTCAGATCTCATCGCCCATTGAATCTCCTCAGGCACATTTCACTCAGACTGGTCGTGGTCGTGGGTTCCATAACCGCGGTCACGGTCGGGGGCTATCTTAACTCCTCTGAGCATCGCCACCCACCACATGCTACTGGTTCCTCATCTGCCACGGGGATTCTTTCTCTGCCAACCAACGGTACCCGCATTCGTTGCCAAATTTGTGGTCACACCAATCACACCGCCGCTCAATGCTATGATCACTTTAATCAGCGTGTGAGTTATCCTAGTGCTCATTACACTACAGTTGACTGTTACCAGATACGGGTGCCACCCATCATGTCACTCTGGATCTTACTAGTCTTTCGACCTTTGACGATTATCATGGCAACTCACAGCTCCAAGTTGGTAATGGTTCCGGTATACCCATTTCTCATGTTGGTTCATCTATTCTCCGTTCTCCTAACTCTTCTTTTCAACTTACAAATGTTCTTCATGTTCCTTCTTTTACTAAATCATTATTATCTATTCATCAATTTTGCAAAGACAATAATGCTTTCTTTGAGTTTCATCCATCTTATTTTCTTGTCAAGGATCAAATTACCAAGAAACCACTCCTCCACGGCAAGAATGAAGGTGGCCTCTACAAATTCTCTCCTACGGGTTTTCATGTCTCTCCACCATCCTCTCCTCCGTTGGGTCTCTCTTTTGAATGTGTTCCTCTCAATTGTTGGCATCGTCGTCTTGGTCATCCCCATGCCCGTGTATTGCATCAAGTCTTGAAGTCTCAAGCTCTTCCATTTTCAGCCAATAAACAGTGCACTACCACCATTCGCCATGCATGTCAACTTGGCAAATCCTCTAGGCTTAATTTGTCTAGTACGGGAAATAAAAATGTAGCGCCATTAGATTTAATTTTTAGTGATGTATGAGGCCCTTCCCCTTTTCTTTCCAGTGATGGTCACAAGTACTTTGTAATCTTCTTGGATGATTTTTCAAAGTACATTTGGTATTTTCCCATGTTCAATAAATCTGATGTCTTCAATATATTTCCCAAGTTTCAAGCTACGGTTGAGCGCCAATTTTCATCTAAAATAAAATCTGTTCAAACCGATTGGGTGGTGAATTCCGAAAACTCACGAACGGATTTGATTCGATGAATGTTGGCAAAATTCTGAAAATTTCAGACTTGTACCGGTACAGTCATTTTCCAGTACTGGTACGTGTTGACCAGTGACTTTTTGTTTAGTACATTTGTGACTTGTACCGATATAGTCATTTTCCAGTACCGGTACACCCTACAAAAATCTTCTCAACACGCAATTCAGACCACTATAAATATACCCATTTACCATTTTTCACACACAAACCCACGAATTTGACCTAGAAACATCCCCTCTCACCTACCCCAGTCCAATCTCTTAATTTCTACCTCAAATCTTCAAGATCCAAGTGCTTTCTACCTCAAACACACTTGATTTTCGCGTTTGATGAATAAGGGGTAAGTTCTATGTTCTTGCTCTCATTCCTTGACTCTAAATCACATTTTTCTCTCTCTCCTTCACTCACTTGTTAATCCACACTTGTTTATCTTGTTTTTGGGTTAAACTCACTCTAGATCTTGTAGCAAAGCTTAAGAGTAGCTTGTTCTTGGAAGATTCGAGCTTAATCCACTTGATTCTCTTTGGGTTTTGCTCAAAACCCACTTGGGTAGGAATTTCTCTCTTCCTCTACATGTTATGTGGTGAGTGTGATATTAGTGTGTGATTGCTATACGTGGATTGGGTGGAACACCTCCGGGCTTGAGGTTCATATTTATTTTGAAAGTTGCATTTTTCTCATTGATTTTGTAATCCATGAGTCGTTTGTCGATGTGTTGGTAAATGTTGGGATGAGTGAAATAAATGAATGGTCTCGATGTCGATTATGATGATATTGTGGTAGTGGTTGAAAAGTTTATGAGTGGGATTTTGTAACGCCCCGATTTTCGAAAATAAAATCGGAGGTATTAAATATTGATTTCTAAAAATTTAGTAATTTAAATTCAAAATCCAAACCGGATAATTCTTCCTAAAGATTCGTCTATTACAAACCATTAAAGAAATACTGAAAATAGTCTTCGTGGTAATAATCTAGACAAAATAACAGAGTTGTCTTCTAGGATCGATACGGATTCCAAGCGTATACTGACTCAGTCTCCATCTCCGGATTCATCTCTAGGTAGTATCGCCCTCCTTCAGTGTCCTGAGTCTTCCACTGATTTTCTGCAAAATCTGACACGGATGCCAGACAATCCGTGCCTGAGTGAAAAAGTTCTCCCCGTAATATAATCCAACCCAATCACCCCTCCTTACATTACAGATAGCAGGTAACGATATATCATCAATGCAGGAAAGTAAAATACTCATAAATCTATTCATTATCGATCGATAGCCTAACAACAAGGAAAATCTAGTCATGCCCAGACCATAACTAGGGTTTGCCTATCTTAATCACCACATCAAAATCACCACGAGGCTCCCACCAATTCTATCGTCACAAAATATCGCTGGACCACCCGCCAGGTTTTATCATCGTGAAATATCGCTGGACCACCTGTCAGGTTTTATCATCACAAAACATCTCTGGACTATCCGCCAGGTTTTATCATCGCAAATCGTCACTGATCAACCGTTAGGTTTTATCATCACAAAGCATCAATGACCAACCGTCAGGTTTTATCAGCATAAACATCACTGGGCAATCCGCCAGGTTTTATCATCAGAAAGTATCACTGGACCACTGCCAGGTTTTACTGTCACAAAATATCGCTGGACCTCTGCCAGGTTTTATTATCGGAAAATATCTCCGGCCCTATCCGCCAGGTTTATCATTTCAAAACATCTCTGGACTACCCACCAGGTTTTATCATAACATCACTGGACTACCCGCCAGGTTTTATCAAAACATCACTGGGCTTACTTTGCCAGGTTTTATCATTAGAAAACATCACTGACCAACCGTCAGGTTTTATCATCGTAAAACATCACTGACCAACTGTCAGGTTTTATCAGCATAAACATCACTGGGCTTACTTTGCCAGGTTTTATCATCACAAAATATCGCTGACCAACCGTCAGGTTTTATCAAAACATCACTGGGTTTACTTTGTCAGGTTTTATCATCAAAAAACATCACTGGGCTTACTTTGCCAGGTTTTATATCATCACTGACTCCTGCCAGTTTCAATTCATTACTGGGCTTACTTTGCCAGTTTCAACTCAACACATCCAACTCATCACATCTCAACATCCTACCTGCAGGTAGGGGTGTATACGAGCCGAGCCGAGCCGAGCTTCGGCGAGCTCGAGCTCGTTTCCTTAACGAGCCCAAAACTCGAGCTCGAGCTCGACTCGAGCCTTAACGAGCCGAGCCCTTATCGAGCCGAGCTTAGCCATTTACTAAACGAGCCTCTCTTAATCGAGCCGAGCCTCCCTTAAGGAGCCGAGCTCTACTCGGCTCGCTTAGTAAACGAGCCGAATACTCGAGCTCGAGCTCGGCTCGTTTAGTAAACGAGCCGAGCCGAGCCGAGCTTTAACGAGACGAGCCGAGCCGAGCTCGCGAGCAGCTCGGCTCACTTACAGCCCTACCTGCAGGCAGATCTAAAAATAAACTTTCTAATTTATCCATTACTTAGCACTGTCTAAGTGAACTCTATTTGCAAACCACCCCTTGTCTCTAGGTTCCAAACTAACATATCAATCACAAATTGAAGCAGTATACAAATAATCACAATGATAATTGAAATAAATAATAAGCGTAGAAATCACATAACTTTTTATGAATGGGCCGTTGCCCTTAATCTTGTATGGCCAATAAATTAATAATAATGCAAGAAACTTTTATCTAATAAAAGTTTTTATAAAAAGAATAAATATAGGTTTGTATAAATTTTATTTAAGAAATTAGATTGATTAAAAACTAATTAAATTAGGTAAAAATATTAGAATAATTATCATGACCTTAATAAGAGTCTTAAAGGTCTTATGCAACATGTTTGAATGTCAAAAGTTGGGTCCGAAAGGTCTCGGGATTATTTTTAAATGAATGCGCTAAATAAAGTGGCTGAAAGGGAAGTAAATAAACAATAAATAATTTAATAAAAAAATATGTTGAGACTGACATAATTTCATCTTTGGAACCTAAGGAGTCTAAATAAAATTACTCGGGCATTAATAATAAAGTTTATAAGATCGTAAAGTAATTTTGATTGGAATTACTTTTAAAATAATAATAAATAGTGAATTAAATAAAATAAATATTTAATTTAACAAGTTACCATCTTTGAGATGCAAGGAGTTCAGAAAAATTTAGTTGAGTGTTAAAACGTTGATTGGAAGATCGTAATTAATTTTTGTTTGTAAACTTTGAACGATAACTAATAAATAATTTAATAAATAGATAATTAAATTAAAAAAAATATGACCTTAACAAGTTATGATCTTTGAGGTGTGAAAAGTCTAGGAAAAATAGTTCGGGGGTCAAAAACGGTGTTCGGGAGGTTGCAAAATCAATTCGAAGCAAAACAGTCCAAACCGCCAGGTTGGACCGGTCAAAGTTCGGGGGCCGCAAGGTCTTCGGACCTGGTTCTTGCGGCTGAGGAGCCCGAAGGTCGCGGCCGCAAGGTCGCGACTGGAATTCGTTTTTTTGTTCGTTCGGCTATGGTTTCGATGCATGGGTTCGTTTGGGCTATTGTGTTAAGCATAAAAACATTAAATATACTTAGAGAAAGGATTGTAATGGATTATAATACCTCGAATCGGATCGAATTGATTTTTTTATCGAAACTTGAAAATTTGAGAAGAAGGTTTCGGATTCTTCGATCGGGGAACCTTGGGACCGAATTGAATGATGTTTGGTGATACTAGGAGTTGTAAGAAGGGATTAGAATGATCAATTCGGATTTCGGTTGATCGTAGCTATGAAACCCACTTTTCTCTCTCTTTCTTTCTCTCTCTAGAACTCCATGGATTGGAGCTTCATTCTCTCCGAATTTTCTCTATTTTCTGGACTGGTGGGGGCGTGAAAAATATTGCGATCAACCCTGGGGTCGGATTAATGGGGTATATATAGGAAAATTTTAAAGAGGTTGGTAAATTTGAGTTCAATAAGGATTCAATTTATTGGGTTTTGAGATGGACGAATAATAAGGCGAAAATATGATTAGGGAGACGAAGTAGAGACTGAGTAGGAGAGGGAGAGATGGTAGGATTTATATGCATGCAATTTAAATAATTAAAAGTAGGATAATTAACACTAAATTAATTTTTATTTGTATATATCTATTAGATAATTATGATTAAGAAAATTTTATTATTACTAATAATATTCTTTAAATGATATTATTAATAATATTAACTCTATTTTAAAAAAAAGAAATAGGGTCAAAAATCCGGGTTGTTACAGATTTGCAGTAATGCATATTGTGGTAGTTGTTGAGAAGTGTAAGTGTGGGGTTTGTTGTAATGCAAGGGGTGAAAATACAAAAGCCCAAGTGGGGATAAATTTACTGTATCGCAATGGGTGGAAATATAGAATCGCAAGAGGTGGAGTTTACTGTAACGCAAGAGGTAGAAATACAGTGGGAGGTGTGTGTGAAAGTCCTATACTTTAAGTAAATGGTGTTGATACGCGCGTCTTATTCCTGGATTTATACCTGTGTGCCAATTTCCTTGTACCCTAATGACAGTAAAGGGTTGTTAACTCACTTCTTATTATATGATTTTCCATTTGGCATGATTCACTATGTCCATGCTTATCATCTCATCCACATATAGATTTCGTAGAGATTTTTCTACTGGGTTAGTGTAACTCAACCTATCATCATTTTCGAACGTTGGGCAATAGCTCATGCACTGTATGCTTGGATTGAAGAATCATGTTTTGGAAGTTAACTCTGAGAGTTACTTAATTAGTCATCTTTGTAATGATTTTCTTTTGACAAAGATGTATTTGTAACTTAACTTTCTTAACCTCTTTTGACTGAAATGTTTGTAATTACTAAACTTATTCGTATTGTAATTAAGTAATTTGGGGCCGGAGTGCCAATGATATAATTTCTATAAACTTTGGAGTTGGATTGTACGATAAACTGTTGGGAACTCTCTTTGGGTATTATCTATGTAATGTGATGATCTTAATTCCGAAAAGGATTATTAATTCATGTTGAAAATCGAGGGCGTAACAATAAAAACTGTTCGAATGAAGCCCTTCCCGGATATTTTTTCTGCCGATTTCTCGCGGTACCCTTAAACTCACGCTCTGATTACATTGAGCGGCTCGAATCATCGAAATTTGATCTGAAACTTTGGGGTATTTTTTTAGATGTTTTTTGGGTATCCTCGGAACCGCCCTGATACACACACACACACACATCTACATAATAAGAGAGAATGATTTTTGAATCTTATCTCTCTATAAATCCTAACCATTGATTTTCTCCATAAATCTTACGGCTCCACCCCCCCCCCCCCCCCCCCCCCCCCCCCCCCACCCCCGCGCTCTCTCTCTCTCTCTCTCTCCTCTCTCTCTCTCTCTCTCTCTCAAACAATATTAATTAAACAATTGCCACTAGCTATTTAGATTTCACATTGCGCCAGCCTTCAGGCACGGGCAAACCCTAGTGTGTGTGTGTGTGTGCGCGCGCGCGCGCGCGTGTTTTTGTATAACCTTATACTATATGTATGAACTTATTTATGTACAAAACAAAAAACTTTATTTGTAGCTCCTGAACTATAGGAGAGAATATTTTTGACTCGTTAGGGGCTTGTGTGTGTGTGGTGTTCTCTCTTGGTTTAATTAAGTAGCATAGGATTTATGGGCCACAGTACGTGTTCTCCTCTTTTTCTTTCTTACTTTTTTGTCTACACCATCTCTGTAAGCCAAACATGTACACTAGGGTTCGGACAATGATCTTATGTAATCAAAAAACAGAAAAGGAAAAAAAAAAAAAACCATGTCAACACAACTTTATATTGGGCCCTCCAAAAGAAATTAAGTACTTATTCTTTAAATTAAATGTGATATATTGTAAGAGAGTGATATATCTACATAATAAGAGAGAAGGGTTTTTGAATCTTATCTCTCTATAAATCATAACCATTGATTTTCTCCATAAATCCTACGGCCCGCCCCCCCCATCTCAAACAATATTAATTAAACAATTGCCACTATTTAGATTTCACATTGCGCCGTACCTTCAGGCACAGACAACCCCTAATATGTGTGTGTGTGTGTGTGTGTGTGTTTCTATAACCTTATACTATATGTATGAACTTATTTATGTACAAAACAAAAAACTTTATTTGTAGCTCTTGACCTATAGAAAATAAGTAATTAAAAATAAAAACATTAGCGGAACGGACCTTAATGGATTTGTCAAGCAACATTTACACACATTCATGTTTCAAGTGGGTCCCACTTGACAATTCACGTGGGTTAATAATACTTTTGAAACTTGTTACTAGTTTAATTGTAGTACGAGTTTACTCATTTTACACTTTGTTCATGATTTTTACTCTAATTTCTTGATGAAATTGTATGTGTTCAAGGTTAAGAAAATGTTACCTTGAACAAAAGGCGTTAGTTGAGTAGATTTCAAATTCCAGCAAATTAAAAAAAGGTCGCAAATGTTGATCACAAACACTTTTGCTTGGAAAATCTTTTATGCTGGCCAACCAAATGTCGCACCCAATTTTGAAAAGGATATTGCAATTGTAATGTGTCACTTTTGGACCGGGGATGGTACTGTGCACATCGTGCTCATGTGCATATTCGAACCATCCGTCTCGGCAATCAATGGTCTGGATTGTCGAGACGGTTGGATGGTTAAGGTTACACACAGTACCGAGCAATCCGGACTATTGATTGCCAAAACGGACAGTCTAAATGTGCACATGAGTACCGTCCCCCAGTCCGCACGGTATGCACAACACCATCCCCCAATACCTTTCGGACTGCGGGATGGTGCTGTGCACATCCTTCACTTTGGTAGGGACAGAACTAGAATTTTGTGAATGCGGGGGCCGAACTACAAACAACGATATTTTAAAATTTCAAGGTTCGGGAATCTAGTAATTTGTTAGGTTTAGATTTTGAGGGAGGTTTTTTCAGTAATAAGTAGAGAGAGATAGAAAGAAAATGAGATTAATAATTGAAGAAAAAACTAATGAGAGACCATACGCCAAGAGGGATTGGTTTTTGGGACCCAAAATAAACACATTCTTAAAGCATTTAAATGTTTAAATAGCACCCAATACAAAATACAATATTTAAGTGTTCTTAACAAATAAAAAATAATTAATATTAACATTGAAATTTAAAATAAAATTAAAAAAAACCGAAACAATACGGGAGCCTTGGCCCCCATAAACCCATATGTAAATCCGTCTCTCCTTTTGCAGCTAATTAAACGAACATAGATTTATGCATCTAGTACCAGCTGCATAGTTTATGCCCTACCGGGTAGGGCAAAGTTGAAACATCCCGCCGGATTCTTCGATCACAATGCATGTGAAAGCAAAAGCAGGCAATTTTCAAAGGGAGAAAACCCAAAAGTGAGGTGTTTTTTTTTTTCTTGAAAGCGCTAATAAACAATAGACAAGGTGCATGTAATGTGCATGCATGATACTTGATTTACAAAGTTGTGGTCAGAAGGGAGTGTTGAATCCACCCCATTCGGCCAAAGAAAATAAATACTTAATCATTTTTCGACTTAAAAGTGGTGTATAGTGAGAGAATGATCTGACTCGTAAAGATAGAAAATAAGTACTTAAAAATAAGAATCTTACTAGAACGGGAATCCTATTAAACATGGAAACCAGTTGTATCCGGAGTATGAGATATCACATTTCAATTAATCTGTAGATGCACACTTGCATTTACCGTGAGACTCGTAGTCTTGTACACGCTGTATGTGCGGGTGTCACTAGCCTCTTTTCTTTTCTTTTCTTTTTATCACTTTCATATTTTAGCCACTACTCAAATTGGAGAAAATCCAAGGATAATTGTTCAACTTGCATTGATGAGACTCCCAGTCCAGAATACCATGCTCCATATATATAAGAGAGTACTTGCCCAATCACCTGAGTGTTTTTTTTTTTTTTTTTTTAAACACTGGATTTACAAGCCAATAACTAAAGAAGTCACTTGGTTGCACAAAGATAGATTTCACACAATTTTTTTTAAATAACTTCATTATATAAAATTTAAAATCCGGAAACGGAAAGAAACACCTATATATTTCAGAATTGTTCTCGTTCGAGATAGAATGCGTATGTCATAAGTCAGATAATGTATGTGCATGAGCTTGAGCGAAAACGAGAGTAAGAGTGTGAAAGCAAGGACGTAAGAGCATCCTCATTGTAATAATTAAAATCAAAGAATTGCTAAACGTAGCAATGTGTGCTCAAAAAAAGTGCTTACAAACTTAGCAACCTCTTAACCAATAATTAAATTTGGTTATTGGCAAAAACATGCCCAAATTTATTGGACCCCTTCTCTCTCTCTCTCCTCTTTCCTCTTCTTCTCCTCTTCCCTCTCCACAACTTCTTCGCCAATTAAAATGTAGGCAACATGTTCGTGTGATCAGTTGCTCTTTCGGCAATTAAATGCTTCCAAAAAATAGCATCATTGATTCAAAGGGAAACTATACTTTCTTTTGTTTTATTTGAGCTTTCAAGTATAATTTTCCAACTATAATCGGCAACCCCAAATTAGCAAAACCCAGAAAATAACGGAACGGTGATAAAATTGTTGGGACGAAAGGGTGGGAAAATTTTGGAGGGATGAAATAAGCGTGAAATGGAGGTGAAAATTTTGGAGGGCAGGAATAGGTGACAATAGGCCCATTGATTTTGATTATGGGCAAAAAAACAAACAATATGGAATTTGATATTGTTAATTTTAGCAACCTCTAAATGGATAATCAAAATCAGTTTTGATTATTCAATTTTGTTTATTACAATAAGGATGCTCTAAGAGCGAAAGAGTAGAGCAAGAATTGAGAGCCTGCCATCGAGTTTGGAGTAGTGCCAATCTAAGGTGAGGCAATAGAGAATTCAAAAAAAGAAAAGCTCAAATCAAAAGAAATAAAGCACAAATAAAATTTACAGATATCAACACAATTCTTGACTATGCCAAAGTCGAATTTGGGGTCCCAGTAGTGAGACTGAGTGCTACAGAATTGCAATGAGCAATTTCAGCTGTACAAAAGTGTTTTCAACGATTCGGATTAAGAACCAACTCTTTTATGGAGTTTTTAATCCGAATATTTAAAAACTTAGATAGATGACTAAGTTGCTCACTGCTATCTTATAGTGCCCAGCCTCACGACAAGGACCCTCGAATCTGCCAAAGTCGGGGGAGAGAAACAACGAATATGGTAAATTATCAGGCTGGCATGCTATCTTTTTTGGGTTTTAAAAAAAAAAAATGTATTATGCCTAAAAAGGGAGAGAGGAAACCAAAGAATTCAACTCCACCATGCCATTAAATACACCATGGAGCCAAAATGGAATCATTTCAATTTCTAGAGCATTCAAGTTTGACCACCTGACTTGAATGAGCTGTTTTTCGATTGAGATTTTCCATATTTGATTTCCATCTCTTTTCTTCTTCCTTCTGATTACCAACGGATCACTCAGGTCAGGGTGAGTTCACGTTATATTTTTTGACTAAAACTTAATTTTTGTTACTTTTTGTTTAGTTTTTGTTCCTAGTTTTTTTGTGATTAATAGTTCATCTCTACGAGAGGAATTAAGAAAGTATGAAAATATCGACCACAGTTAAGAAAAATCATATAGGACGACATTGTACTCTATAGACAAAAAAAAAAATTACTCCACTACGATTTTGTTGTTTTTTTGTCTTTAGGGTTTTTTATTTTTTGCTTTTGATCATATTTTTTTTTTACTTTTTAGACTTATCTCATCAAAAAGGTGATTAATCCCTAAAATAAAATGCGAATTTAACAAAATGTAGTGAACCCACCCTCAAACATAAGGATGGGCATCTCCATTAAGAGGATTGAAAACTAAAAACTCAATACCACTTAGGCAAATTTCTTGCAGACTGGAGTATATACAAAGATTTATAAATAAATTAACGTCTCTGTGAAACCTTTCTACAAAATTATATTTCGATTAAGTGTTCGTGAAGAATTAAAGTTTGAAAAAATGCAAAAAATAGTCTTACAAGTAAGCAATATCTATGATCTTGATAGGAAAAATAGACAATTTCCACTGACCCAAGAATTTTTTTTTTTTTTTTTTTTTTAAGACGTATAGTTGAAAAACAAAGAATTACTCCTAAAAAAGGAGACATGAATGATGAACTCCAGCACCTAGCAGTCCTCTTACTGGGACCCAATAACCTACTTTGAGTGCGGCCCCACCGACTCAATTTTATGCTTAGTGGGCCCTGTTATTTAAAACAAAAGTCGATGGCTTCAGGAAATTCTCATGGGGAAAAAGTGTCTGGATCCAAAGCTAACCCTATCACCTATATAGACCTCCTACCTTAGTTTTTGCATAGGATATGGGTGGACTATTGGAGAATATCTTTAGATGTTGCTTAGCATGTGAATGATGGACCAAGTTAAAATGTGTGTTTGTTTTGGTTGAAATTGTGACATTCATTTTCAATATTGTCCTCCTGCAACCACAAACTTTGCGTTTGCGTAGATCAACTCGGTATAACCTTGATAGAAGATATATAATTTGTATTCTTAATTTCGCTACGAGATTACATTTTATATGTCAGTTTCCAAGTCACCCAAACAAATGACTCCATTTTCAAATACCAAAACATCTTGATGGAAGATATGTAATTCACATTCTTAATTTCACGGCGTTCATACAACACATAGACATGCACGTAAGCTTCATACGCGAGATTATATTTCATATCTCAATCTCTAAGTCCTACAAACAAACGACCCCAATTCTGATACCAAAATCATAGTATTGATCTCACACGAAAATGTTGAATGGGAATATGGTTGCTTGAAACCTTGTCAAAATTAAGAAATGAAAACCAAATATACTACTAAACTTCGAAAAAGCATTTCTTATTTTGTGAATCCAACTAAGGTTCTTTTTCTAAAGTTTCAAGTCTGCTTTTTCTGCCTCCCCATTCAAACCGCCCTTTCTGAATCTGATTAAAACCACTTCCACCTCTATCTCTCTCTCTCTCTCTCTCTCTCTCTCTGAACAACCAATCCCCTGTTTCTTCTCTGTTTTGCAGCTTTTGCTCCAACTACTCTGTTCTTCTTCTTGTGATTTCACAATCAAACTAAATCTATTTTTCACCTCTCTCTCTCTCACTCCCCTGTATGTACAAAGAGACAGAATGGCTGCCAACAAATTCGCAACCATGTTGCACAGAAACACCAACAGACTGACCCTAATCCTCATCTACGCCGTCCTCGAATGGATCCTCATAATCCTCCTCCTCCTCAACTCTCTCTTCTCCTACTTGATCATCAAATTCGCCGATTACTTCGGCCTCAAAACACCTTGCCCATGGTGTTGTCGCATCGACCACTTCTTCGATTCCACGAGAAACAAGAATTCCCTCAGAGATCTTCTCTGTGAGTCCCACGCCAAAGAGATTTCCCTGTTGGGTTACTGCTCCAACCACCAGAAATTAGCCGGATCGCAAGACATGTGCGAGGACTGCTCACCACCGCAACCATTTAGCCATGGAATTTCAAAGACTTTATCTTTATTTCCATGGCTTAAAGAGCTTGGAAGGATACAAAATGAAGAAGAGAAAGTGGGGTTGAAGTGTTCTTGCTGTGAAGCATGCTTGGAAAAGGAATTTCTCTCTCCTTACGTAGTGCTCAAGCCTTCTTTGAGTGATTTGGAGTATACCCAGAACGGGAATTTGATCACTGAGCCCGGTGATGATGATCGGATCGCAGACGGGGACGATCTGGATCAAATCAGATCAGTTTCTATGGTGGATAGAGAGAATGAGGCAGAGGCGGATAAGGATTGCTCTGTTTCTGTACCTAACTTCGGATTGAGAGAGATAGAAGAGGCCGGGAATGGAGAATTTTTTGTGATAGAACAATTCAAAGATCACAACAGGATAGAGGAAAAGGTTGAGGCGGAGAATATAATCTCTGAGAGAAATGACGAATTGGGTTTAAGAAAACATGTGGCAGAGACAGAGCAAGAGTCTGGTGAAGGGGATAGTTCAAATACCATGGAGGATTTTATTTCTGGTGAGAAAATGGGACGATTTTATGAGGAACAAGATTCTTCAATTGAAGTCCCACCACAGCATCTGGAGTTCTTTGTCGGACATGGCGGTTATCGGCTGATTCCGGTCGAGTCTGCCGATTCCGAAACAGATGAGAGTCAGAGTAACAGCAGTGTTGGTGAGAAAGATGATGATGAAAATCATGTGGCCAATTTGTGTCCCGAGTCCAGCGGCGATCGTCAAGGCGAGGCAGAGCTCTCCGCCTTTGAGATTAATGAGGAGGCCAAATTTTCCATGATTGAATCCATGGAAATAGAAGAGGATGAGAATTCTCTTATTTTCCATCCCAAAGAATGTGATTTGGTGAGGGAGGTTTATGAACATGTTGGGCTCCAAACCTCAACCATACACACCTATGATTCAGATGTTCCAGCAGGTAAATTACTAATTGGACCATAGAAAATTTTGAGTTTTTTCATCCATGTTTCATAATGTTGATTTTACACTAAGATATTGAAAAATTTCCCACTTATATTTTTCAGTAACAGGAGATTCTCTTCAAATGCCAATCAATGAAATTGAAGCAGAGATCTCGATAGGAACCGAAATTCCTGACGTTGAACACACTGACGAGTTTCAAAATCAGGAAAATCTTCCTCCTTATACATCCATAGATGATGACCCTTCTTCAACCAGCTGTGGTAAGCCTCAAACCCTTATCAAACCCGAGAAAAATCGCAGTGATCGAACACCAAAGCACTGCGATGCAAGTTTGCCTTGTTGTAGCTGCTCTAAACCTCTACATTGTTGACTTTTGTTTCTTGAAATAGGTTGTAAGCAAGTTGAGGAAGAGTTGGTAGATGTGAATATCATGTCAGTTGAGTTGCAAGGCAATGTGATGAACAATCAAACTTCACTAGGCCCGGAGTTGAATGATATTGAGGAGGAAAGGGTTCCCGATACGCCCACTTCGATAGAAAATCTCCACCTCCTGCACAAGAAGTTGCTGTTGCTTGAGAAAAGAGAATCGGGAACGGAAGAGTCTTTAGATGGAAGCATGATAAGCGAATTCGAAGGAGGCGATGGAGTCAATGCCATTGAACACTTGAAAACAGCCTTAAAGGCCGAACGAAAGGCCTCTCATGCTTTATACGCGGAACTAGAAGAAGAGAGGAGTGCTTCTGCTGTGGCTGCAAACCAAACCATGGCAATGATTAATAGGCTTCAAGAGGAAAAGGCTGCAATGCAGATGGAAGCTTTGCAGTACCAAAGGATGATGGAGGAGCAATCGGAGTACGATCAAGAAGCGTTGCAGCTGTTGAACGAACTCATGGTGAAGAGAGAGAGGGAGAAGGAAGAGGTAGAGAGAGAGTTGGAAGTGTATAGAAAGAGGGTGTTGGAGTATGAGAGCAAAGAAAAGATGAGGATTTTGAGGAGAAGTAGGGATTGTGGTGGTGGTGGTGGTGGTAGTAGTTGTAATAGGAGTGAGAGTTCATTTGCTTGTTCTAGTAATGCTGGGGATAGTGATGGTCTATCTATTGACTTGAATCAAGAAGCAAAGGAAGAAGATGGATTTGATCAAGAAAATGGAAACCACCCTAACACGCCTGTCGATGCGGTTTTGAATTTGGAGGAATCTTTGGCCAATTTTGAGCAAGAAAGGTTGTCTATATTGGAGCAACTCAAGGTTTTGGAAGAGAAGCTTTTCACTTTCGATGATGACGACGATGATGATGGTGAAGAGGAACAACATTTCGCGGATATAAGGCCTATTGAGGAGTATTACAAAGAAAATGGAAAACATGATTTCGGTGGGAAAGAAGTAAATGGGGTTGGGAATGGATTTCACAAGGAAATGAATGGGAAAAACCATCAAGAGGAAATTAGACTCGTGGGTGGAAAGGGGAAGAGACTTCTTCCACTCTTTGACGCAACTAGCGCAGAAAGTGAAGCCACGGAAGAGAATGGACATGTGAATGGTTTCCATTCTGATGTGTTTGAAGCTTCTGCTGTCAAGAAAATCGAGCTGGAAAACAAGAGCCCCGCCATTGAAGAGGAGGTGGATCATCTCTATGAGAGGCTGCAAGCACTCGAGGCAGATAGAGAGTTCCTAAAGCATTGCATTTGCTCAATGAAGAAAGGGGAAAAGGGAATGGATCTTCTCCAAGAGATCTTGCAGCATCTTCGCGATTTGAGGAATGTGGATCACCGGGTGAAGAATTTGAGCGACGGTACTCTACTAGTATGAAGTTGTGCTTAACCATCATTCGCAAACAAGACAATAGGTAATTTGATTCACCATTTGTTGATTGCACCCATTTTAGCAATTTTGGTGTTATGCTGTACTTTCATTTCGTGATTGTGTTTCTACGAATGAAATTTTGCTAAACCATTACCCCGACGAAGACAGTGAGTAACGAGAATCAACCTCTTTTGCATGCTCATGTACGTATACGCATTTTAGAATTCGAGCGTTCAGTTGAATCAGTTGCAGTCTCATTTCTTGATTGTGTTCCTGGTAATGAAACTGCGCTTCACCATGATCCTTTTATTGATTAATCATTTTTTAAATTTTTTTTATGTCAACTTTGCACCCATTTAAGCACTCTAGTGTCAAGTTGTAGTTTCGTTTCTTGGTTGTTTTACGTGTATGAAATTGCGTTTCAACGTGATCCAAGATGAGGCAACATTTGATTTACTGTATTCTTGTGAATGAAATTGTGCTTACCATCACCCCAAACAAGAAAATAGTTAATTTTGACTCACCCCTTTTGAGATAATTGTGTTATAACTTACACGCAATTGAGTACTCTATTATTAAGTTGTAGTCTCATATCTTGATTGCGTTTCTGAATGCAGATTATGGGCTTGTTGATCAAATGCAAATGCTGATTGAATTCAGAGTCTTGAAGCAAAGAAGTCCCCTTTGTGGGAGAGGGAAGTTCTTGAAATGACTGTTTTGGTCATTTTTCATTCTTGGGTTTTTGGGTCCAAGTAATCCCAAATTTTTGTGGGTTTTTAGTAGTACCCATCTCCACCTTTAAGGGAAAGGAGGATGATGAGTCTATGTGTGTGTAGGTTAGTGAGAGGGAGAGAGAGAACCACTCTGTCATTTGTATTTTTGTGCGAGAGAGAGAGAGAGAGAGAGAGAGAGAGAGAGAGAAAAGGCCTGGCTTGCAAAGCTGGAGTGATCCAACAGAGATTCCAGTGCCAGGTACCTTATAGCACTAGTTTATTTTGACACACCTTTATAGGAGTAGGAAATCTTTAATTAGTTGGTTTTTTTTAGTGTTTTGTGGAGAGGGAAAAGAAGGTCAAGTAAGTGACTTCTCTTTTTCCATCTCTCTCTCTCTCTCTCTCCTGCATCATTTCATCACACATGAGGTTTGTTTATTTATGTGTTGAAGGAGTAAAAGTTGTTTTAGCTATATCATACTCTACTTGTACCACATTTGTTTGTAAGTATATAAAAGTGAGTGTTTGTTTATACTGGTTTTGAAGCAGACTTTCATTCTTTTCTTTGTTTATAAGTTCGAACATTGATATAGAATCTAAACTGGTATAATAATAAGTAGAGTATAAGAAGCAAAGATTGCTTGTGATGTGGATTATGCTTTAAGCAATAAACAACTCGATCTCTGGTAGGTGTAGGCATTGTCACACAATTCGTGCTTGTGGGGTACCGAATCGCGCGCTGGCTCGCGAATTGAGAAAATGAGTGCGAAACCGGCCGGACATAGGTCACGGATCTAACTCATGAACTTACTAGCACAATGGTTTATTTGACACACCACATGTCGCCACATTTACACACTTTATCTACGGAAAGTCAGAGGCATTTCCACTAAATTAAATGGCCTATGTTATCATAAAATTTTATGCATGTTATTTTCCTCACATACATCAAATAAAATATCATTAGCGAAAATAACTTTAGTACGGAGTATTGTAGTAGTCCAATAATATAGCGAAAACGCATCAATGTCATAATGCTGTGCAATTAAAGTTATATTCACAAAGTGATTTTAGAGGCAAAAATAGAGAGTGTTTGTGGTTAGAATGAACATGAATCTTGCAAAATCGAAACCCATTTCTTGGTCAAATTGCAACAGTGAGGGATGGGTTTGGCGTAGTTGTTGATTTCTGGAACTGGGATTTGGGGTTTCGAATTGGTGAAGAAACAGTAGGAGATGTGTCGTTTTAATAAGTTTACCAAATAAGCTTAATTCCATTTTTATTACAGTGATTGGTCATTTTATTTTCAACATTTTTGCATGTTTAAACAAATTGCATAAAATATGAACTTATTATATACGTGCTCTAAAATGCTCTGACCTATAGTTCTTCCAAATATTGATGCTATCGTAGTCCCCTTTTAGCACCCATACGCGCATTGTGTGACTTGGGGTGTAGGCCGATAATTACTCGAAAAAAATCGCGATTTGGCTAGTTTAGCAGCCGGGTGTGTAACACTTGTCATATTGAGTCGTAGCTCTCAGATTGTTACTGAATGATGAATGTGCAGAGAAATTCATAAGTACATGGTGCGGAAAATAAGCAAGTTATTTCTGTAGTCTCCTCTCGTTTTTTTTTTTTTCTTTCGATTGACAAGTTTCTTCACGAATTATTGATCCAAACGCAACCTTAAGGTGCTCCAAGGGATGGACAATAGAATTCTTTTTGGTTATCCACTGTCCAGTATCCTAAAATATGCAAACAAAGGTCACGATTAGGAGTATTCAAAACTATTCAAAATGGACAATGAAAAAATCAATGCGTAAAGCCAGAGTCGTATGGAAGTTTTCAATACCCCCATTTGAAGAACAATGAAAAGTCCTTTATACAATTTTAGTTTACTATATATATATATATATATATATATATATATATATATATATATATATATATATATAATAACATCTAGCCTTGTGTCACCCCAAAATAATCCACTATCTATTGACCTAAAACATCTCTAGAAACTGAAAAAGATTGGCTTGGTTGGTTATGATCAATTGTTTCAATGGTTGAAAGTACATTGGAAGGTAATGCAATTTTAAGTTCCCGAGATAGATAAACCCCAAAACGAATATGACCATATCTCATTTTAGAAATAAACGGTTTTTTTTATCTTTTCTTTTAATTGAGATGTGTCAAACTTTATATATATACTCCCTCTTTCCCAAAATGTTAGGGAACAAACTATTTGAGGACGAACTAACCTTTTTCAAGACATAATCATTACACCATTTTAATTTTTGCTTTTTCAATTCAGCCCATAATCATTACAACTTCGCATTAGAGTAGTTCTTGTCATATAAAAAAAAGTGTAAAATTGGAAAGTTATAAAATAAAGTATATTGATTGTTTTATTTTGAAGGGACTAATAGTTCGGGACGGCCCAAAATAAAATATCAAATCAACATTTTAGGACGGGGGAATACAATTTTTTGAATCTGATTTTTATCTAATGCCATTTGCTAGTATAATAATAAAATGGGATCATAGGATGAATGCAGGATGAGGGAATCTAAGCGAATTATTTTTTCCATACAGTATACACTTCCTTTGCAAGCCCGTAAAAACAGTTATCGGCTCTTTTCCTTTTATTGGAGATCCAAATTCGCCTGTAAAAAGAATTCTCTCTTTCCAGCGAGGATGATACTTCCGAGTGTTTTGGGTAGTCAAGAGGTCCAAAATTTGAGTCGTGCTCATGATACCTTTTCTAACTTTGCTCTCATGTGAAGTTTGGTTGTATTCAACTAGTCCTTGGTGGGGAAATTGTTATGGCCTAGTTCTCTCCGAGATCCGCTGTGGATCTGGAGTCCTTATAATCGTATCAAAGGGAAGACTGTGACAATGCAAAAAAGGACAAAGACTTCATCAACATGTAAATGACACATGCACAAAAATGTAGTATTCATACTGAAGCTCCGAACATATTAATTAGGTACTCCCGTGCCTAAATAAATGTCCGGTCTGTAAAACCTAAATGTTTAAAGAGAAACATTTTTTTAGTTTAAAAATTTTAACTTTTTTCACAACTTAAAAAAAACTGATTGATATTTACGGATTTGTGAATAAAAATTTGAATGTTTCAACGAATAAAATGCATCTTTTTTAGATACCTAAGTTTGCGGTCCCGGACATTTATTTAGAGACGGAAAGAGTAATAAAAAAAACTTAACTAGTACAAGTGCGTAGCCACAAATATTAGTAATTGTTTAGGCATTAAGATAAAATACTATAATAAGGACAGAACTTTCTTAATCATTGACGTATTAAATTATGTGGGGAGCTGTAAACTTGATTGTCGTGTTTCAATTTTTAGGCTGTGGTTTGGTGACTTTCGGCGGCACTTAGAAAAATATTAACTCGTCATTAGTGGTTGATCGCCAGCAGCTTCAACAAAAAATAAGAACCAAAAATACGAGAAATTATTCAGTCTCCCTGGGGCACCAGGCCCCCTTTTCACCTCTGGTTAGAGTGTGGCCCTAAGTCATTGAATGCTTGGGCGGATACGGGTGTGGGATCATGAAAGCATCCAAAACAACTAAAATTCGTAAATGCGATGATTGAAAGCGCGAGCGCAGAGTGGTGATTGAGAGCAGAAGCGACGACCATTTTAAAAGATAATGTGACTAAGGTGTGGCCTACGTACCCACTTTGTTTTTAGGCCCATATGAATATGCCTGTGGTGGAAAATGGGCATAGGCACCACGTGGCAGAGCCACTAGGGCTCTGAATAAAATTTCTGAAATATCCCAAATGGGGTCATTAGATGAATTAAGTGGATGGAAATTGATTTTAGCACTCCAAAAATTAATGGAGGGGCTTTAAAACGACGCCATTTTGTGTATCAATATAGTTTAGTTTTGGAGCCTCTCCATTAATTTTTGGAGTGCCGAAATCACCATGTTTTAGCAATTGTTTTTGGCATTAGTTATTAGGAGTAACAATCTTTCAAGAATCGAGATGGGAAGGGCAGAGAGCTTGGGCTCGAGTTTGGGCTATAGTTTGATTTGGATTGGATTGAACTTAATTGCTTGGCCCAACATTTATATTTTTGTGGTTTTTTTCTGAAAATTTGTAAATGTGACCATATAAATATATATGTGTGTGTGTGTGTGTCTAGGTAATTATCTTTAGATACATTTGGTCGTTAAGAAAGAAAAATGAAAATTATCAAGTATTAAATATTCAATGTTGACCGTATTTCATAAGTTGATTCGGATTATTCGAAATAATGTGGTTATTGAATCTCTAATTTCAGTTCAAAAAAATTCTTTGATTTGCAGACAGAAAAGAATGTTGGGAAAAATTACAAAGCAATCGGCAAATCTAGAGAACAGTTCCATTATGTACAAACCGAAAGGTACATATTACAAGCATGAAACAGATACAAACTGTAAAAGAAAATGACGACGCAAAACAGATATATAAAAGCAAATCAAAACCTGTGTTACACACAATGTTCTTAAAACAGATTTGTCGCCTATCAGAGAGTGTTGAGATTGAACCAACATCTGTCTCCCAGGAGTTATCTGGTGAGGACCACTATCCACAGAATACCACTGTGAGAACAGTTCAATTTTGGAGCCCCTCCATCAATTTTTGGAGTGCCAAAATCACAATCCTTTATATAACCAAAAAGTGTCCCTTGATGTGCTGCTGCCTTGACATGAATTCAGGGAATGAATAAGGAAAAAAATCTCCACCATAATTAAATTGGGATATTAAATTGATGAGTTCGGGAAAGCCAATGGTCATCCAATTTCCCAACAAAGAATATACTACTAAAGAAAATGAAGTCGAACATTTTTCCCTACAAACTGGGGTGAAATTTCCCAACACCACGTCAGCATTGAAAAAAAGAAAGAGAAATAATCACTCAACTAAGGTAAAATCATTACTACATATATCTCTTTAAGAAAGTTATATTTAGATATTCACGTATGCACTGACCTTTTGTTAGCTTCTAGATAGAGACACAACTTTGGTCAAGAATTTGGTGGATCTCCTTCTCTCGTAATTAAATCATATTAGGTAGATAAACTTCCTTTGACTTTTTATTATTGCAAAAAGTTTAATTCCTTTCTTTCGAAGTGGCATTGAGAAAGGAGAGAAGGAAATACACTCGTGCTTCTTTGGATGGATAGGCGTGAGAAATGAAAATAAATGATTATGATTATTCGTCAAGGTGAGAAAATGTAAGAGAAGATTATAAACCCCATTCTGCTCAGGTTTTTATTTCTTAAATACTTATTTTCTGATTTATGACATTCTCTCACAGTATTTTACGACATTCTCTCACAGTATATCACTTTTAATTCAAAAAATAAGTACTTATTTAGTTAATAGAACACACCGGTAATGTTTTCTCACTATTTTGTTTGGATTGACAAAACCTTAAGAGATATTGGTTTTTTTCATTTTCTTACCTATCTTGTTTGACTAGCCTACATAAGAAAAAAGAAAAGGAAAGAACAAACATTTACATGTTGTTAACCAACAAACTAGCTACACCATTTATTGGCTTTTTGTCTGATTGATGTTGGGGGTTTCTGTATAGGGTCTAAGGCTCGTTTTGGTGTCTTAATGTTTTAGGATCGGTTTTGTAGATGTTTTGGGGTTCAGTTGGTATTTTGTCTTCTTTTAGGTCCCGGGTGGCTTCTTTTTGTCGGTGTACTCTTGATCCGTTTAATCTTTGTAATCCTTTATAAAAATTAATAAATTCTTTTTGCTTAGCAAAAAAAATGAACAAACATTTACACAATCAAACTTACATTTACATGGGAATGCACACACATTACACATTGAGAGTGTGTGGAACCCACAAATAAATGTGAGCGTATGTATTTATTTGTGTAATAAGTTTGTGGTTGTAAACTTTTTGAGAAAGAAAGTGGGGTCCGGCTGTGATACCCCATAGTGGCATTGGGGTATCGATGCCCCCGATTGTCTAGCTGAACCATTGAATCTTTCTTATTTAATCACAGCTGTTGGATTTTCATGCGCCTTCTGCTACCGGAATGACTAGTTGGCCATATTTTTGTGGTAAGTATGGTCATAAAACACAGTATGTATAGTCATTTTTTGCTGTAAGTAAAAATACAATTTTTGGAGGAAAATCGTAAAACTTCCTTGTTTTAAGGAATTTTACCTTACTTTTTGCGTGAAGTTTTGATCCAATGACTCATATTCACCCATTTTTTATTTTTAATGACTAAGATTTGTTGGAGCATCAGTGCCCCAATACCACACTGTGGTATGACAGAAAAATTCCTTCAGAGCAAGTACAACAATCGAAGGCAAAATAATTAGTCTAAAAGTGTTATTTTGTACTTTAAATAGCTTTTGGTACATTGGCCTCCACCAACCTCTTTAATTTTCGTCTCTACATCAATAAAATATATTTCCCCTTGTGAGAAATATGTGGTCTGATGTGAAATGAGAGAGGAAAAAGTAATAGTAATAAAATACAGGTATTGAATGAACAGTTCTGCCGGTTTAGGCGAGGTACTGTAACAAGATGTAAATTGTTGAGGTAAGTATTGAGGCTGCTATGGGTAGATTTTGGGAGTCTTGACTCGGTAAAATGATTATCGGATTATCGAACAGACAATTCAAATGGTGCGCAAAATGGTTCAGTAGACCATCCGCACAGGCGCACAACACCATCTTTCGTTGCATTTGGCTAGGCTATTGCACTTGTCAAGAGTGTTTCGCTGAGTATAGACTAAATTGGTTGACTTCAAAGCCTTTTTCAACATGTCAAATAAAATTTAATCAAAAAAGTAAAAACAGATAGGCCCGCCTTCCACATTTACAGGGCACCCAAACAAAACTAATTTGTTTTACTTGACTAGTTTATACTAGTAAGAAAAAGTCGACATTTCTTATCTTAAACATCCTAAATAAAGTGTTTGTCCAAGCATAGTTTTTAAAACTGGATTGACATCTGAGTGGGTTAATTAAATTAAGGGCTCAATTAGATACAAGATGAGTTTTGGAGGTATTATTCATGAATTGATGTATTATTTATAGAGGGTGGACTCACGTTAAAATAACTTTTATAGATGGAGGATAAAAAGGTACTTTTGATGAGGTATTAAAATAAAATACTAATTAATTTGGATAAGGTATAAAATGAGATAATAAAGTCATTTCGTAGTTGAAATGAAGGGAGAGGGATGAAGAGGGGGTATAAAATATGAACACCTCAAAACCAATCTCTATTATAAAACAGAAAGGTGTGGAGACAAGTTGTTGGAACGGCTTAGATTCATTTGATCCAAAGGTTATAGTGCATCCTCCCACTTCCCGGTTAAGTGTCCATAGTTCACCTAAATTACACAACTGCCATCTCCTTCCAACAGGAATGCGTAGTGCCGTAGGCACTACGGCACGGGCTAACACTAGTTTCTATTATAAAACAGAAGAGTGTGGAGACAAGTTGTGGGAATGGTTGAGATTGAATTGATCCAAGGGTGAGATTTCCATTTTATTAAATTGTCCAGCCTTTTTCATTCAATTACAAAAATTCACCCACTTTCAAATTTGAAATCCTACGCAGAAGCATTCTCCTTCATCTTCTCTCTCTCTCTCTCAACACTCCCATTGGTGTCACCGGCGAAATCCACTGGAGCTGGTTCTCAAGTCTGGGCTAGAACTAGAAGCTACGTTTTGAAGGTAATTTGGGGACACCAGACTCCGGAACCAGTTTTAATTCTATCGTGCATACCAAATTGAACCATATACTTTACTCTTCACTCCTTTTCCCCTTTATATTTTTTCCAGGTATTGCTCTCTTTCTTTTCATTTGTTGGGTGTCTTGATGGTGATTCCAAAATCCAAATCGACCCATTAGATGTTTTCACCCTTTATAGTTTGGAGACTTTTCTTTGTTGTAGTTGTAATTCCATTATTAAAATTTTCTATTTAAAACGTAAAAAAAGTGGGTGTGACAGAGCTTTTTAGTGCGAAAAACCCCTATGACTCTGTGCAGAGGAGTTTTGTGCGAAGGGTTTTTTTTAACGTTTTTGCTATGCATATTCATTAGAAGATAAATTATTCGTTAGATTGCAAAGTGGATGGATTTGTTTGCTTTCACTTCTTCATCTTTTTGTATTAGGTTCTTTTTGTATATTCGGGAAATTTCACAATCTCCTGTACACTTCCTCAATTGTTAGGCTTTGTGTTCCAGTGAAAACTCTTTTATCCTGTCGCTTTGTGTATTAGTTTAATTTTCAACAATTTTAGCCGCTATCAAGATTCAAAGGGTAATTCCAATTCCAATCGGGGTGGATAGTGCCGTAGGCACGGGTAAACACTAGTTCATAAATAATATCCTTAGTCCCAACAGTGACTTGGGATGCATTACCCAAAAGGCAACCGGGGGGGGGGGGGGGGGGGGGGGGGGGGTGGGTGGGTTGCTAAATTAAAATGCCAATAGAGATTATCTCTAACAATCTTTTAATCAAAATAATATGAGCAAATATAAGAGAGAGTTCGAGAGATAAAACCCGATTATAGTGGTTCGGCTCGGATTTGTCCACGGTCCGGCCTAGTCCACTTCTCCTCAAGCAATTACTTGAAGGTTCCTTTAATCTTCAAAAAGATTACAAGCAGTAAGACTTGCGGGTGCTTACAACGACCTTATCCCCTAGCTTTCCCGAGGAGCTAGTGCAACCGCAAGAGTTTTCTCCGAAAACCTCTCAAAAACAATAACACCGAAATTCAAACCCGAATTTAGTCTATTAAGCTTTCAAGTGTTTGACTCAAACACTCTTTTAGGAATTACAAGTATGTGGAGAAATTTGAAACTCTCAAATAACAATAACCTCACAAGGTAGATATGAAAGTGGAAGCTCTCAACTTATACAAAATCGCTCTCAAGATAGATATAAAAGTGTTGGCTTGATCTTTGGAGAATTTGCTTGGGGTGATATGGAATGTTGTAGCTTGAATCCCCACTCATCAATGAGTTCTTGAACCCTTATATAGCCATCCAATCTCCTATTAACCGTTTGTAAAGTGATGGAGCTGTTGGAGAGTTGAGGAGAGGAAAATATAGCCGTTGGAACTTTACTGATCAGCAAAAATTACTTTGACCGGTCGTCCGGGTAGTTGACCGTTCGGTCGTCTGGTGTGTCTTTCGGTCTGTCATCCGATGGTCTCCGGGTGTCACACCCTTCTGTTCAGACAACCGGCTTGTCAATCGGTTCGTCAACCTGTGGCTCAAATTTCATCTTAATAAATCCGTTAAAGCATTTATTGAGCTCATTAAGTCTTTGTAAGATTTAAACTTTGAATCCAATAAACTTTATGCAATGTTTCAAGGCCTAGAAAATTTAGTCCGAAAAAGACTTTTCATAGATTAGCATTTGCCGAAACATCATCAAAATAGATAATATCATTTTTTTCAACATTCATCAAAATAAATATATAAATGTAATATATGTAATTTTCCTCAAATTATTATGCATACATTTTTCAACAGGATGGTTTAATATGCTTATGCTTTTGTTTGCCAAACCATGCCAAAAACGTCATATCAAGGCCTCATCCCCCTTATTATTTCATCCGCTCTCATTTCCTGAATCCAATCGGCCCCTAATGTCTTATCTTGGAGGATGAATCTAAACAAAATCCTAACCATGAGTGGTGTTTTAGTCATCATCATAAATATAAATCTACAGAGCCAGTCTTGGGCATAGACCCACCAGGTGGCCGCCTTGGGCCTCCCATTTTTGGCCCAGCTATAGGGCCCCAAAATCTCAAAATATATTAAATATTATGTATATACAAATCTCTACAAATTGGCAAATGTAGCTCTGGTGGTAAGTTTTTTACTCTCTCACCATAAGGTCACGAGTTTGATCCCCCACTCTTTCCTTCTTTTTCGTGGACAATTGCTCAAGTTTTACCCCAAAAACGTAACCCTATACTTCGCACACCTGCACTGAGCCACAGGTACATTTAAATTTCTCTTATAGAACAACTAATATATATAGAAAAGATGTGAGGCCCCATTTTCTAATATCGCCTAGAATCTAGAAAATCTCAGGGTTGGACCTATAAATCTAAGTTGACAAAATGCCTGTCTTTTAGATAAAGGAAAGATTTATATCGATTTACATATTTTTTATATAAAGGATGTGATACATAGGATCTTTGCAGTTGAAATTTTAGACTATGTAGTATCATCATATTTCTCGCTCTTTCTCTCATGTTTTTTACTTTTTTAGCCCTTTGGCTTCTTCGATTTGTCATTGTCCACGATTATGTACGTTAATGTTGCATAAAATAAGTCATTGTCCACACGTACATAAAGGATGTGATCTTTGCAGTTGACAAAATGCCTGTCTTTTAGATATAGAATCTTTGCAGTTCAAATTTTAGACTATGTAGTATCATCATATCATATCTCTCTCTCTCTCTCTCTTAGACTATGTAGTATCATCATATCATATCTCTCTCTCTCTCTCTCTCTCTCTCTCTCTCTCTCTCTCATGCTGTTTTTACTTTTTAGCCCTATGGCTTCTTCGATTTGTCATTGTCCACGATTATGTAGGTTAATGTTGCACAAAATAAGTCTTCAAAAATAATGTTACATTTTTTTGGGTGCAACGGAAATTTAAAAAGTAAAAAATGTTGGATTATTTATCTGAGTACGCAGAAACTAAATACTAATTTCTGTTGTTTTTAAATAAATCAATTCAATGAATATTAACACTAACTGAAAACTATGTGTCGATATTTAATGAAAACATAAAATTAAAAAAAAAAGAGTAAACTCATAGACTGCCGAAATCCAAAGGCTTGAGAAACTTGATAATGCTAGAGAAATAGGTTGTGATTGAAGTCAGCGGTGTCTCTGTTTTCTTAAAATAGAATGTGCCCTCGCTTGGTAGTTTTGATTTTCGGACGTTTGTCTCTCAGGAAACAATGATCTTTGTGTGTAGAAGAAGCCCGACAGTCTAAATGCACAGCTAACCAAAACGTGTTTGCACTTTCTCTCAAAAACTCGGAACAAAATTGACACTGAAACTGAACGAAATTGGACTGAGAATGGACATTGGAATACTCAAATAGGATGGCAAAAATGGACGAGGGAGCACTAAATTCATAAACGAGAATTGGTGTGAACGAGCACCCTGTTCGGATTAATCGAACAGCCATGGGGCGCACCAGCTGCAAGCCGAAAAGTCATGGGTCACGACTGTCAGTGGCGGACCAAGAAATTATTTATAGTGGAGGCACATAATCATTCATAACCTTAAAGAATTCCACCATCAACACGAGCCCTTTCCGGTTTCTAAAATAAGTATTTATTTTTTAATTAATAACCTATTTTCAAGCTTAAAAATAATGAACTTATTGAAATAAAAAATATATGCAATATGAATCTTATTGGGCAAATTTCACTCAAACCCCCTGAGGTATCTGACAATGACAGAAAGTACCCCTCAGTTTTCAAAAATAACAGAAACCTCCCTTATTTTATAGTTTGGGTTTCATTCCGTTAGTTTCCGTTAGTTAAATAGACGGAAAATGTACGGAAATGTACGAAAAATAAAATCTTCAATTTTATTTAGTTCTACACCTATCTTAGGGCTCTCATTAAAAGTCCTAGAGTTAAAAATTAATTATGATCATTTAAGATAAAATGATTAAAAAAATAAAATCTTCGCACCGATTCAAACGGGATTAAAATTTGGAGCATTTAAAAATTTTGCTTTTCACTTGATTTTAGAGCTTTCAATGAAGAGCAAATACTTAAGTGTTCCAATTTTCAATATATTTGAATCGGCGCAAAGATCTTATTTTTTTTTTATTTTATCTTAAAGTGCAATAATTAATTTTTGGTTTTCAGATTTTCAATGAGAGCCCTAAGATAGCCATAAAACTAAACAAAGAGGAGATACTTAAGTGTTCAAATTTTCAATCCGTTTGAATTTGTGCGAAAATCGTATTTTTCTGATTATTTTATCCTAAAGGGTCATAATTAATTTTTCGCTTTAGGATTTTCAATAAGAGCTTTAAGAAAACCATAGAACCAAATGAAGAGCAGGTACTTAAGTGCTCCAATTTTTAATCCGTTTGAATCGGTGCGAAGATTTTATTTTTTTAATTATTTTATCCTAAATGATCATAATTAATTTTTAACTCTAGGACTTTTAATGAGAGCCCTAAGATAGATGTAGAACTAAATAAAATTGAAGATTTCATTTTCCGTACATTTCCGTACATTTTTCGTCCATTTAACTAACGGAAACTAACGGAATGAAACCCAAACTGTAAAATAAGGGAGGTTTCTGTCATTTTTGAAAACTGAGGGATACTTTCTGTCATTGTCAGATACCTCAGGGGGTCTGAGTGAAATTTGCCCAATCTTATTTAATAGACCTCGATTAGATCTTTTGAACGATATAAAAAAAATTAAAAAATTATTTTCATAAATACATTTTTTTTTTAAGTTTGAAAATTGAAAATAAGTACTTATTTTCTAATAATGGAAAGTGGAAAATCATACACCATTCCAAAAGTTTTTAAACATATCCACACATGTGTATTCTCTGCTAGATTTTTTTCATTTGAGTTGTAAAGCAACGAAATACATTTTTCAAAATTTTGTTTTAATGTTCTGATCTTCTTAAGCACTCTGTTTTTCTTTCCTAACTTAATCAAAGGACCAAGATTCCTTGCAAGTGCAATTCGTCCACAAGTATATCTCCCTTCGTCAATCCGAACCGTTCATATGATAGGGCTCGTCATATAAATTATCAATTAAAATATCTATGTTGATTAGACTTTAAATTGAAACAACCCCATCAAAATACTTATACTCATAAAAAATACATGGTCTAACCATTTTTTGCATAAACGAAATGTTCTTATCAAGTTGTTATCAGTGTCCAATCAACTTGATTTTTTTATTGTGGACAAATTATTTGACAATTTCTACATTATACATGGCATGGATCATAGGGAAAAGATTCATAATTGAGCGAAATATACTTTGTACTCCTAAACCAAACAAGAGAAAACTTTAGTTGAAAAATATAGTATGGGAGGGTGCAGATGCACGTGACCCCACATGCCCCTTAGTAAGTCCGCCTCTGGCGCCTATAGTTCGCCAGAAAGGTGTAACTAATCGGATCCAAAAGGATGCTATTGACCGGAACCGAATGAGTACGAAATTGGGTTATTAGGGAAAGCATCTTTTCGAAAATAAAATACTCCAGCGGATTTGACCGAAAAAAGAATTAATAGAAGCACAAAGGTGACCCAACTCATACCGAGCCCGCCCGGTATATATATGTATTAATTATGTAGGTCTTGACTTTCGAAAATTATTTCAATTAATGAAAAAGACTTATTTAGGTAAAAGACCTAATAAAGATTTTTTTTTTTTTGGATTAAACATTCCATAAGATTAACTCTTTGTTTTCAGAGAAATAACGTGACGTCTTAAAAAAAAAAAACCGAATAATTTCCATATAAAAAACAAAAAATATACTATTAGGATTAGCATCAGCACATCAACTCTTCGAGGCCTCATGCTCATATTTTGCCTTAGGTCTCCAATAAGGTTGGCCCGCCCCTGTGTAGGGCCGTAAACCAGTCGAATCGAGTCGAATATTAGACTGTTCATATTTGTTCATTAAGTTTTTTAGCGAACTCGAGCTTGAGCAAAACTCAATAAAAATTATGACGAGTTGAACTCGAACCGAACTTGCCTAGGTTTGGGTCGAACTCGAGTTTGTTCACGAGTCTTAACGATCCAATAATTAATATGTACATAAATATGCTCATAGACATCTAAAATGATAAAACATATAGACATAAGTAAGGTTTTAGTAATAAACGTTTAGATTTGTACAAGTTTTAAAATTTTCACTATGTAACTATATAAAATCCCCATGTTAGACATATACTTCAGGTTCGCGAGCCTAATCGAGTCGAATACTGCTACGTTCATGTTGCTCATTTATAAAATGAGCCTAAAATTGAGGTTTAAATTTGGTTCATTAGTAGACGAATCGAACTCGAACGAGACTTTAGCGAATCGAGCCTCGAATAGTTCATGAACGGCTCAATTCATTTACAGCCCTACCCTGTGTATACGCATTACGATTCTTCCAACTTTCCTACGTGGAAGTAAAGTTCCTTTTACTCATGCTCAAATGGACTTCTTTCGAGCTAAATCTCTCTCACTCCATAAATTCTTTTGACCAAGTACTTACACCATTGTAATTTCCCTAGGATAGTGAACAAATTTCACTCTTGGACCATCCCAAATAATGTGTCGGACCCACTTCAATTTTGCTTCAAAGTTAAGTGTTGGGCTCAAAGTGCCCTTGTAGATTTGGTTATACAATGTTACTCTCTGTGACCAGTCTAAAAACAGACTTGCAGGTGTGATTTCGAATGTCATAAAAAACTTAATTGAAACTCTTCTTACCACCATTGGTTTTAGGAGACATGGTGGAAAGTGGTCCAACAAGTGGTATCAGAGCCAGCAAATCATGGGTTCGAGTCGTGGGAGCGTCATCGTGAGGGAGGGATTGTTGGGCCCACAGTGCCCCCATGGATTTGGTTACACAATGTCACTCCCTGAGACCGCTCTAAAAACAGACTTGTGAGTGCGATGTCAAATGCGATAAAAGACTTAATTGAAATTTTTCCTACCACCAATTGATTTTAGGAGAGATGGTGGAAAGCGGTCCAACATTAAGAAACAAAAAACCCTTAAAATATTAAAGAACCTTGCATGAAAGTAAAACAAATATTGAACACAATATCTATACATAATTAGTTCTTCAAGAACTATTGAGATCGATCTTCCAGACAGATCATATTCTCATTATCTTTCTGTATAACTTTTATTTTCATTTTCTTTTATCAATTCTCAAGTACGTGTTTATCAAAAAAAAAAAAAAAAAATTCTCAAGTACGTCTTTTTCTAATTTCGCAAATATCTTTATATAGACAAATAGAGTATAGAGCAAACCATGGGAAATCAACACCCGTACAAACCATCTTGAATTCATAATCTCTCTCTCTCTCTCTCTCTCTCTCTCTCAGAGTTTCAGAGAATAGGATTTTTCTTGGGGGTAGGGACCCCCCCGCCCCCTTGTCCCCTCTCTCTCTACTCTAGATCCCTCCCTCTAAACTCGACGTGCTCCGACGTCTATTTTGCCTGTGGGATGCTGATACCAAGTGACAGATGCTTCTTCCGATCTTTCTCATCAGAGCAGTCCGTCTGCGTGCTCCTCTTTCCGATCTTTCTCACCGTGTGCTTTTCTATCTGATCTTCCTGTAGTTTCATCGTTGTTATCAAGCCGGCCCCTTCCAAGAGCGACGCATAGATTCGTGCCCTAACGAGGTTGCAGTTTCTTGGGACGGAGGTAGCAGTTGATGTCATTGTACGGTGGGGTGTGGTTGCTATGGTGATCGAGGTTCCGAGCTACAGTCTTGATCGGCATTTCTCGGCGGTTGAATTTAGGAGTGTCGGTTTGTTGTTGATTTTTTTATTTGTTGATGATTTCGTTTCTTCCTGTTTTCTCTCTGGTTGTGGGGGCTTCCCTCACCCCTACGTGGGTGTTTTGTTGGTCACTTGTCTGGTGTTGCGCTGATTGGAAATATGCTCTATCTGTTTTGCGTATTTGGTTGTGTGAGGTCCTAGATGTTTTGCATGGTGTTTAGATCTCCTTTGTGGTTGTTATATCCCCTCTCTTGAAATGGCTTCCCGTTCTTTGTATTTTCTTAGATATTATCAATGAAGTAGTATCCTATCATTTGACAATAACAATCCATGGGAAATCAAAAGTCTTCTAAAAACTAAATGCCGGTCAACCAATAATAGTTTCATAATCAAAACCCATTTTTTCCTACAAAATATCGACCTAAACTTCTACTTCCTCCGTCTCATAATATTTGTCCGATTCGTAAAAATAGGACATAAAAATAATAAAATTTTTGTAAGAAAAATTTAAAATTTTTTCAACAATTCACTAGATATCGATGAGTTCTTTTAATTTATGAAAAAAAAATTAAAATTTTTTTTGAAAGGAATACATTATTTTTGAGTTTTCATTTGGCGGGCCAGACAAATATTTTTGGATGGAGGGAGTATATTGAAGGTCAGTGAGAGTCGACCATCATATTTTATCACATCACAAGGATATTTTCGTGGTCTACCTAAAATTTTATGGGCAGTTTAGTCATAGGACATTATAGCCCCACAATACGATTATGAAAAAGACACCGGCTCCAAATCTGGGGGGATAAATGATCAAAAAAAAAAACTGGGGGGATTCATTGCCCCACGGTCACGGACTCCGGTCCACATCCTTACACCAAACATGGTACTATTAAGGGTCCCATAACACTAGCAATTGAATCCTGCCCCATACACGATCTTGTTCGGTTAATGGTTTTGAATTTTAAATTTTAATTATTATTTTATTTATTTTTAATTATTATTTTCATTTTTCTCTTTATCTATTTCAATCATTATTCTATTCATCTCTACATTCATAACTTACAAATTCAAATCTAAAATCTTAAAACAAACAGGGTCAGAGTAGTCCTGAGACATCGTTATGTGGTGCCCCAACACAATGGCGTAACCAAAAATTTAACTCTTTAGGGCGCCATTTAACATGGTTTTAAATTTTTTTATTTTTTACTAGTAATAGTAAACAACCATAATATAGAAATATGAACTTAAAATGCAAAATTTGCTACAATTTGCATACAGAGTCTTTAAGGACAATAAACATGTAAAAGAGATTTTTTTTTTTTTTTTAAAACTTGACAAAGATACTTGAGATGTGACTGTTTATAAGAGAGAAAATATGTATAACTTTTTGATACAAATTATCATGGCCTTAATAATTTCAAGGTAAAATTAAAATTATTGAAAATTACAGTAGGGGTAGTCACAAACTATCTCCACCACTGCCCCAACACCCTTCTCCGAATCTCTACTATAGTGTTGTTCTCATTAGCTTTTTGAGGAGCTTTTTGTGCTTTTTAAGTTTTGCCTTATTAAAAATTTTAAGTGAAAACTTATGATTTCTATCCAAATATTTTTAAAAATATTCAAGATAAAGCACAAAAGTTTGGCGCGAAAACTAACAAATGCGAAATCTTTTTTAATAAGGTCAAAATGTCCAAAAATTAAGGAGAACAACAAAAAATTTCAGGACTCAATACTTACCGTATATGGCATTGAATCTCCCCTTATAGACTTTTGAAGGAATCAGTAAATATATGTGGTACCGATTCTACCGAATCTCCACTATAGAGACTTTTGCAGGACTCGATAAATATATGATAGAAGAAAGTGTTAAGAGTCACGTGGCCGTGCCTCAAGATTACCGGATCTCCACCTGAAGTCTACTGTCTCGTACACTACGCGGAGAGGACATGAAGGTACGGAAAAAACTTTTAATCTCGCGGTTACTTAGGGCCCCCTCCGGAAATCTTCTTAAAAAATAAGTACTTATTTTATCACTTCTCATTCAAAAATAAGAACCCAAATAAAAAGTTCATTTCATATTTTCAAACTCAAAAATAATGTAAATGAAAAAAAAAATCAATTTTTTTTTGCACACCGTATTAAAAATCTCAATGAGATCTATCAAACAAGATCCATAGTGATAGAAAAATTATTTGCGTAAACACATGATTTTTGAGCTTGAAGTTGCCTTATACAAAAAATAAGATTGTTGTTATGATAATGGGCACCAGCGGAGGGAAATCGTACCGGCGGCCCCGCCGGGCCGTCTCCGGCCACCGGACGGCCGATCCGAGCCGTCCAAAAATTCTAAAAAAAAAAAAAACCAAGGGGGCATACGCGGGAATCAACGGCATCCGAGGTGTGTAGAGTTCTTGATCCGAGCACCATTTTTCCGTGTGTATATATGATCGCGCGGCTGCCGGTACGATTTCCCTTCCGGCGCCCATTGGTACCTATATAAATTCTACCAAAATAATTACCATCCTTCTTATTTTCCGAAACAACCCTTCTTATTCAACAAAAAATAAGTTCTTAACTTGTTTCTGGAACAAGGCCTTATAGTCTTCTCATATAACGTAGACTCCACATATGTGTAATGTTGTTCGACTAAATAAGTTGAGTGGTTTATTTTTTTGTTCGTATTTAAATTTTTTCCATATCGATTGACTTATCGTCAATTTTTTGAAAATTATTGCATCCTCACAACAAGAGGAATTCAAAAAAAAAATTTTTTTGACTGAAATCCAATTTTTTTTTGAATAAATATGGAAATGGATTGAAAATTTCCTCGGCAGGTAGTTATCAAACAGCCTGGACTGTTTTTGCCCGGAGAGACCTCCGAACGGTCCACCTGAAGTCTACGCGGTGAGAGTGCCGTGATACAATGGGTACCTGGGAGGATGAGGAGGGGGGGTCCCTTCCGCTTAAGTTCAGCGTGCCTCATCGATGACGAAATCAAAATATTACTACTTCTTGTCATTGGTTTCGCTCCCTTTCCGCCGGTCAAAACCAAAATACAATAAACAAGCAATACTGTCGTTTTCCGCCAAATCCATCACCTAACGAACGCGCAGGGGAAAACGCTGCAGTAGGACGACGAAATCAATTAACTCCCCAAACTCTTCAATCTCTCGTTATTATGGGATTATAATGTCCAAACCAGGCAGCAACTTCATACGAACCCTCTTCAGGCCTTTCAGATCTTCCAAAGGTACTTACTTGTACTACTACTACTACAATTGTTTTCTTCCGTATTACTAACATGTTTTCCTGATGCTTTTTTATTTTTTCTGTAATTGGGCTTTTTTTTTTTCTCTTTTTTTGGGTTCTAAATCTGATTTTGTTTTTGTTTTTGTTTTTATTTACGTTTTTGTGGTGTTTGGTGGGTCTGTAATCGATGAAACCAGACGAAAACCACGAGCAGGAGTTGGAGCAGATCGCTGCACAGGAGCAGAAGCAATTCTCCTTCGCAACCCTAGCTTCCGCCACCAAAGATTTCCACCCTGATCACAAGCTCGGCCAAGGTGGATTTGGTCCTGTTTTCAAGGTAATCACCACAAAATGAACTTATTTACGTGTTCAACGCCTAAAACTTAGGGCTCTGTTTCGTCCTAAGGTCTCATGTTCGAAACCTCTGAGGTGCTATGAACTCTTTTGGGGCCAGTTCATAATTTAATTTGGCTCTCCGCAAGTGGGCGGTGAGATTGGGCCCTAGGGTGCGCTTAAGCTGGTTTGGACATATGAGTTATCAAAAAAATTAACTCATTTGTGTGTGTGTTTATATTTGTGCACCATATCTAGGTTTATTAACATGAGTTCAGTTGCCATGAGTACCGGTAATTTTACAATACAGGCATGTAGGGAATACCTAGATCAAGTAAGGTACCGGTGCGAACAGAATCTGGATACGTTCGGAAAACGATATATTGGATGGTTATTAAGAATGCATACTGCTTAAAAATTATGCAGCGGATTAAAGAATTAGTTAAATGCCTTAGCTTATTAAGAGCATCCACAGTGGAATAAGCAAAACAAAAAGTTGTTAAAGTTAACAATATTTGTTCAAAAAAGTGCTCACATTGGAATAACCAAATTTAACAACCTCTTAGCAACTCATCAAATTTTGGCTTTTGAATAATCAAAACTAGCAACCTTTAGCCAATAACCAAATTTAGTGATCCCTATATTTTCTCAATCAAGTACACCGATTATTACACAAAAATCTCTCTCTTTCTCTCAACAATGTTTTCAAAAAATAATTATAAAAAACTATTATTACTATTCTTTTTCAGAAAACTTTTTCTTAAAATAAAAAAAACTGTCTTTATATGAACTCTTCTTTTTTTTTTTTAATTTTTTTTATAAAGATTGTTTCTTCAATTTTTTAAAACTATTTTTTTTTAAAAATCGTATTGACACAAAACTGTTTTTTTACACATTCTTTTTCATTAACTATTTTTTTATCCAACTGTTTTTAACTTAAAATGATTTTTTTTTTCCAAAAACTGTTTAATTAAACTTTTTTTTCAAGAACAAATATTTTTTTTATAAAAATTGTTTTTAACATAAACTAGTTTCTCAAAAACTAGTTTTTCAAAAGATTTACGTGAAATGAAGGGGAAAAATTTGGAGAAAACTCATGGAAGGAAGAAATGATCCCATTGGTTTTGATTATGAGCAAAAAATAACCAATGTGAAACTTGATATTGCTAACTTTAGCGACCTCTAAATGGATAATCAAAATCTGATGTGGCATGTTTTGATTATTCACTTTTGCTTATTCCACTGTGGATGCTCTAAGGATCCTACATACAAATTACCGTTCAATGCCAAAAATAAGGTAGAATTAAGGCTTACAGACGTTATGTTAAATAAACAACCAAACTCCAAAGCTTATTTCTAAAAAAACCAAGCCAAACATAGGCAAAAATCTCATCAAACTAAATTTCCATACGGTTATGACATGGGTTTAGAAGTATCCGTATTTCACTCCGATGTGGTGAACACAGTTACTGGACAAAGGAGAGTGGTAGGTAAATAGTGAACGAATTTGTTCTGCCTAATGTAGCGCCAATGCATGACAAAACACATGAGAATAGGCCATCTAAAATGCCACATGAGTTGGTACATGGTGCACAAATATGGCCACCAAAGATTACTGTTGTGTATATATATGCTCGTCAGTTTATAGTCTTGATCGTACCATCTGTATGCATTTGTGATTGTTGGGGTTATGGAGATGTAGGGGAAGTTGGAGGATGGAAGGGAGATTGCAGTGAAGAAACTTTCGCATAGCTCAGGGCAGGGGAAGAAAGAGTTCACGAACGAGGCAAAACTGTTGGCACGAGTGCAGCACCGGAATGTGGTGAATCTGTTGGGTTATTGTGCTCATGGTCCGGAGAAGCTGCTTGTATATGAGTATGTTGCTAATGAGAGTCTCGACAAGCATCTATTCAGTAAGATCTTTTCTTCATTTAATCACCTCTTATTCCTGTCAAGCTTAATTTATGGAGTAGTTAGTAGTTGCGAATTGAAGGTGTTAAACATCATTTAGTGGTTACCCAGTCAATATTTGTGCTGATGGTTAGGTGCTAAGTTTCAATTAGTGTGCTTGCTTGTTGATTGATGGATTGTTGATTATTATTGAGTTTCATGATATGTAACTTGGGTTCAATTCAAAATCCTGGATGATTTTGGATATTCAATGAAGATAATAGCTGGTGAGTGGTGAAGCAAGTCGGTTGCATTGCCATTCACTGCACACTTGGTTTCGAGCCCCTTTCCGAGCTTGATTACACCCCCATTTGTCCCATCGCTCGTAAATAAAATGAATAAGAGGTGGTTACCTTGGCTAGAACTAAGCAGTCGTCCTAACTTAAAATAGCAGGTTTTTATGGTTTATTGTCAGCCAGGTTTGTATTTTACAAACCAAAATTCCCCACAGAAAAGGCATGCCTAGATTAGACTCCATTGTTCGGGGTTTGGGATCAGTAGATTTAGTATGTACCTTCTGTTCCAAACTTGGGACATGCCTTTTGCAAAATCCTAAAGGTTCCAACTAACCGTCCGAGGTAACTGTGGCTTCAATTTGGTCACCAAACAATTATAATGAGAAATATCACATTCCATTTGCCTTTTGAGAAGAACTTTGAGCCTATGAGTGAAAAATTTTTTTTTGGAAGAAATAATAAGAAGAAAACGTGCTTGTTCTAAGGTTGGAATGTAGCCAATATTAATTGGTGTCAAATAAGCTTGTGTTATTTGCTTATTGTATTGTTTGTGTGGCTTAATACTCTACTTAATGTTGCACATTGCTTGCTCTAAGGTGGTTTCAACTCAACAGCTTCTTAAGTATTTTCAGGGGCGGAGCTATGTTGGGTATGGGGGGCCCCGGCCCCAGCTCCGGCTCCAGCTCCCTGAGCGTCCGAGTTTTAGAATTTTTAGTTTGTATATACTGAATATGAATGTTATTGATAATTATTCGTGTATAACTACTTATAATCATAATAATTTTGGTTTGGTTTGGTTTGATAAAAAACTGGTTATTTTACATTCTCATTTTTCAATTTCTTTCATAAATAGAAAATAAGCACATAACAGTTGAAGTAGCCTTAGAGAAAAATTAAATGATTGATATACTTTAACTCCATTAGGCTAGAATCATTTCAATGTATAAATGTAATGTATTGGAAAGCAAAAAGCTTATGATATATTAAGTATATGTTCAATAAAAAATTTATGTCTATTAAGCCGCGCACACCAACCCCCCCCCCCCCCCCGGCGGGTTTCAAAATCCTAGCTCCTCCACGGAGTATTTTTCAGCTCCTTACCAGGGAAAGGAAAAAAACAAAAAACAAAAGAGTTAGCTTGAAGTCTTAAACTGTTGTAATTTGATGTAAATTGCGTAGTTGCCTAGTTGGCCAAAGTGCATTGTTGGTATTTGCTTGGGAAGAGATGTGTAGCATCTTCTCTTCATCTAATTCAGTTATTGAACTATATCTAATGTGTAACAAAACGCTATTTGATTTCAATTGCTTAAAAGTTGATTGTATGAAGAGTGGCTCTAAAACACTTGAAGAATACTTCTTGAAAAGGACTTAGAATTGTTTGTTTAAAGTCATGTACATAGAAGTGGAGGAAATATCATTTAACACGGGTTCATGAATTGTATATATTGTGTGCATGTAACTTGGCATCAAGTTATTGATCTTGTCACTATAGATGGTTCAAATTTGTTGTAAATCGATTTCCTTCCTTACTCAGATTTGTTAGGTTTTGGGAAACTATTCTTTCCAACTATTTTGTTAGGGCAGTCTTGTGTCTTCAGATCTTCAATCCATGAAATAGTTACCTTGTTCTAATTTCTAGAACTTTTCATCATTGTCAATCCAAGGCAGTTGTGAAATGAATACCATGCTCTGCAATTTCCACAGCTGTAGTTGAACAAAAATTTCCCCCCTTTTCCCCTTTAGTTGAAGTCTTCCCTGGTTGGTAGGATTCTCATCAACAACCTAGTACTATTCTTTGTTCCTATATGCATTTATTCTCCAAGGAAATAAAAGAAAAATAAAATTTTGCTTTTGCCGATTAAAAAACAAGTTTTGTTTCTTACAGCCAGTGCTGTCAGCTGTCTCCTCACTGTGCTTTAGTGTCACTGAGCCCCTCTGTTGACTTGGAACTTTGATGGTATTCTTCTTGAATCTAAACGGAAGGAGACCAAGACGTTAATTAGGAGTTGTGATTTTGAGGCCTCATGCCACTCACTTAACTGCACAAAATTTGCCATATGTTTCTCTTATATTCCAATACACTTTTGGCATCTTAATTACCGCTGATTGTTCTGTTATTAGCATCTCTCTCTCGTTTTTTTGGGTACTTATTTGTAAGTTTCAATACGAGGAATTGTGATTGTGATGCAATTTTTCAATGGTCCTGATACAGAGTCTAGGAGAAGAGATGCACTTGATTGGAAGCAGAGGTTTGACATAATCACGGGCGTTGCTCGGGGCTTGCTTTACCTTCATGAAGGTTCGCCCAGTGTAATCACCCACCGTGACATCAAGGCAGGCAATATCCTACTGGATGATAAATGGGTTCCAAAAATTGCTGATTTTGGCATGGCCCGCCTATTCCCTGAAGATGAAACACATGTGAATACCCGTGTAGCTGGTACCAAGTATGTTGTGAAGCATCTAAGCTTTACTAAGTAATTTCGAAAGGCGTTGTAGGCTTTGTAGCCATTTTTTTGATGTTATTTGTGAATCCAATTCCGTGGAAACTTGCTGGTTATTATTACTAATAGATGCTTCTTCTTTTTCTTCTACTTGGAGTCAAGCATCTAAGCTTTACTAAGTAATTTCGAAAGGCGTTGTAGGCTTTGTAGCCATTTTTTTGATATTTGTTGTGAATCCAATTCTTTGGAAACTTGCTGGTTATTATTACTAATAGATGCTTCTTCTTTTTCTTCTACTTGGAACAGTGGATATATGGCTCCCGAGTACGTCATGCATGGCCGTCTATCTCCGAAGGCAGATGTATACAGCTTTGGGGTCTTGGTTTTGGAGCTGATAAGCGGTCAGAAGAACTCGAGTTTCATCCCAATTTCGGATGCTGAAAATCTACTGGAATGGGTAAGCAGTTGATCGTCCTTGACAATGACTTTATGTGATCCTAATTTTGGGCTGTAGTTTCTAATAGAAGCCTTTCAGTAATGGTCTTTTAATCATAATAGAACTCCATGGAATGGTTGAACTTCTTTTAGGTGTTTTATGATAGTAAAAAATGCAAGTGCTTAACCATTTACCTACCTGTGTGGTTTTCGCATTTGTGGGGTCTATAAGTGATAATTGTAGTCAGACCACAATAGGTCAGGTTCGAACAGATAGGCTGTGACACCCCGTCCTATATAGGAAGTCTGCATATAAGGAACCATGTAGGCGACAACTAGTAACTTGGGCTTAGTATTTTGGGCCACATGGCTAGGCTCAAACTGAACTCTTTGCCAATCTCATTCTGCTGTTATCATGTAAGGTGAAAGATAATCAATTATTTGTGCAGGCATATGATTTGTTCGGGGAAGGCAAGAGCTTGGAGGTTATGGACCCTGCACTGGCATCATCAGCTGTCCCTGATCAGGTAGCAATGTGTGTACAAATTGGGTTGCTTTGTACCCAGTCCGATCGCCAATATCGACCCACTATGAATCGTGTCGTGTTATTGCTCTCAAAGAAACCCGGAACCATAATGGAAAAACCAAGGAGACCTGGATATCCCGGTTCTAGGCATAGGAGATCCGGTAAGCCCACTGCATCAATCGATTCGGGTAATTTTGATTCCGATATGTTTGGTTCGACCATAAATAGAGACAGTCATAGTGCCACTGCAACTACAAGCACATCACGTCGTACAAGCCGGCAATCAGTTTCTAGTGGAAAGCTTCCTATGCAAGGTTAGGCTCATTTTTTGTAAGAGAGTTGGCATGTTAGTCTTCATTTATAAATATTTTTATTTTGTTTCTTCATTGCTTTTGTAAATTTCTTGTAGTATTTAATGAACGCTAAGGTGTTGTTAGGTTGGCGGTTATACTTGACATTGGAGAGGGCAATGAATCAGTAAATATATGTAGTGCTCATCTTCGTTTTAGCTGGATTTGATATTTTTTTGTTTTTCTTAACAACGTGAGCTCTTGCTTTTGGAAATACTTGAAGCTTGAACTTCATAGCGAAGTGCAACTATTCTATCAGTTTGGCTAAACCTAGTAGGTTTTGATAATGAAATCTTATTGTGTAAATGTATCGGGCCTTTTGGATTCCGGACTCCTAAAGAATCTAGAACCCGTTGACTAGAATCGGTGCATGAATTTTTTTATTTTTTTTCCTTTTGAGTGCTACATTTGAAGATCGTAGTGTAATACTCAAAATGTTGTTTGTGACATGACTCAAACTTCGTAGTAGGGTAAAGATTGTGGGCAATTTTGCTAGCCAGGCTAACAAATCTGAGCGGAGACTTAAAAACGCAACCGTGATTTGAACCCTTGTAGACTCCATCTGATTTATATGTCAATTGAATACCCACGGAGTAATATGTTTATTGGAAGTGATCTTGTTTTGGTGTGTGAGAGATCGGAATGTTGATGATAATAGTTCAAGGTTTAACTTTGTTTGAATGTTTCCTTTTAAAAATATGTTGGCTGTCTAAATGAACTTTGTCGTGTTAAAGATGGGAAAGAGCATTGCTCAGGCTCATTGAGCAGAGTAACCTAACCAGAAAAGACTCATGAAGCCTAGAGAGCCTAAAACCTTGCTTAATAAATCTTAGAACTTTGGGAAATTTAGGGTGAGTTTCCCAAACGGGCTTAAAGGGTTTTCGAGACGGATCATTCTCTTCACATGCATTAACTTTGGGGGCTGAAAAGGCTTTTTTCGGATACAAAGCGGCTAATGTCAATAAGGAGCTTTAGCCTGGATTACTTCACAGGTAAAACACTACAACTTGTATAGTGCAAATTTATTGAGGAAAGTCCACTTTCATCCCCTTTGGTTATCGCCATGTGCGGATACCCCCCTTGTGGTTTAAAGCTAGCCTACCTGTGGTTTTGAAAATGTGCGGATTGACCTCCTGCCGTCATGTTTTCCATCCATATTAACGGACACAACATTAAAAGACCGTTATACCCCCATCACGTCCCTTGATTCTTCTTCTTTTTTAAATCTAACCACACCGTCCTGTATACTAAAAATTGAATCTAAACCGTTGATATTGTAAATTTTTACGAGTACTACGTCTATGCCAAAATCAAGTCAATCAAAAAATGAAAAGCTCATGGTCAAATCGATTTTGTTTATGAAATTAAAATTTCAAATTTGAATTTACTAAAAATTAGATCACTGGGTTATTGATGCCTGATCGAAATGATTTTTTTACAGAGATACTCTATTCTTTATTTAATACATTATGAACGATTCGGATTACATTCTAGAGATGTGTGAGATACACATCCGTTAATATGGATGAAAAACATGACGGCAGAGGAGTCTATCCACACATTTTCCACAGGTAGGTTATGTGGTCAGTTTTAAACCACAAGGGGGGTATCTGCACATGGCGATAACCACAGGGGGTGAAAGTGGACTTTCCTCAAATTTATTCTTCAGCATATGAAATCTATTCAACCTTGGAAGTTCTGAAGAAAATTTTCAGTAATGTAAGAGTTACTATATTCTTGTGCTAAATTTAGCACAGGACAAAGGAATAGGTAAATTTAGAAGCTTTTTCAACATAGCCGTTCATATCAATTTATAGTAGTTAAACAGTAGATCATTGACCATTGATTACCAAGATGGACAACTTGGATCGTGCACATGCAACCCTGTCACTATAGGTCACGTAATCCTTTCCAGCCGGTCTTGATTTTGATGGGCCGCTCGTTTAAAGATAGGTTAAATTTCACTGACGTTTTTGGACAAATGCAAGAACCTCCCTTGAGGACATTTTTTACTTTACAAACTATTGTAGATTTCCAAAACCGTTGATACTAACGTGGTTAGTTTTTACTATAAAATGGTTGAAATGCCCTTCATATTAGTTGAACTAAACAATCGAATATTCCTGTTCTATTTTTCTTCTAATTGGTTTTTTTATGTTGAACTACAATTAACTACTTAATATTTGGTCAAATTTCATTAATTACTAATACATAATATTGTAATAATAATAACTTTATAAAGTTAATATATTGTGCTTGTATCTTGTTCTTTATTTCCCTATATGCGATTTTTTTCAAGCTAGCTAAATGCACTAAGTATATCCTAACTCATCATATTTCAACCAAAAAAAAAAACTTTCTTGATTTTTACTTATTCTTATGAAAGAAATCAATGTAACTTATCATTGAATTTTTACTTATCATAATGACTATTTTATCATATCTCATGACAAATAAATCCCCTATTGAAGATCTTCTGGTCTTTCTTTATTTTGTCCTTCTTATATCTTCCATGTTAGTGTATTAGTGATGAAGTTGTTCAAAAAAAAAATATAGTGTTCAGTGATGAAATAGAATGAGAGAGAAATTATTTTTTCTAAATTTAATTTTACTTCATTGCCTATAGGTAAATTATAAAGAAGAAGAAGAAGAAGAAAAGATTTAAAAAAGGATTAAAGGGTAAATCGTAGTTTTTGCAGAAGAAATATTATAGAAAGTCACAACTTTTGTAAATGCCGTTGATTAGGTTTCTACACGTGTCTTGTATTTGAGAAAATATACACTGAAGAGAAAAAAGAAAGACAATGACTATCATAATGTAAAATATATAAGTAATTATTCTAGTTTAACGAAACGTTTGTAGAATTGAATATAATTTGATTTCAACATTAAAGCTCTAATCGAAATAAAATACTATTAGCGAATAATTAAGTTATTAATTACATTGACTTCTTTTATGAAGAAATAATCTATTAAAAAAACCAAGATCATTTTTAGGAATATACATGTGCATTCTCTTAAAAATAATACATCCAAGAGAAAAAAAAAAAAAAAAGAGATGGATTTCCATAATCTATACTCGATTGTGCTAGTACTTATATGTATTTTATCATATATAGTTAGTGCAAGTTTATTTCAATATTCCAAGCTCGATCCAATCATAATATAAAAAGTAAGAAAAAGTCATATTTAGTTCGCCTAGTATTCAATGGCATATCAGTCACTTAACAGAAAAAACTAACGGCGTTAGTATCAACTTGACGAAATGGGAGGATCTGGAAAATATAGTTTGTAAAGTAAGAGCAGTGCAATTCTCAAAATCTCAAAGGGAGATTCCTGCACTTGTCGAAAATCTCAGGAGAGGTCACTAAATTTACCCATAAGGGCCCGTTTGGACGCGGGGAAAAAATTGGGGGTATTAATTAATAAGAGGGGACAAGATAGTAGGGGGTAGTATTAGTTAATAAGGGATGACCCACATTGATGTGATGTTTATAGAGGAGGGATTAAATAGTAGGTTGTTTGGATGCGGTATTAGAGAATGAGGATTAAATAATATTTCGTTTGGATGGAAGATTAATAGGGGGTATAAGGAGGGTGGATGATATAAAAAGCTATCAAATGACCCTTTGCCATTGTGCAGTCCCTAAATTATTATGTATTACGTTTTATATGTAATTACAAATTTAATTATTCTTTCACAATTTAAGCCGTAATATTATTTCTACTAACAAATTAACTAATTTACTATTATTATTTAAATTTTTTTTTATAAAATTTGATTTTTGTAAAAATAATGAAGTGTTTCAAATTTCAATCCGTTTGAACCGGTGGAAAGATTTTAGTTTTCTGATCAATTTATCCTAAATGGTTATGATTAAATTTTGACTCTAGGGCTCTTGTTGATTAGCCTTAAGAAAGTCGTAGAATCAAATATCTCTTAGAGCTAATCAACGAGAGCCATAGAGTCAAAATTTAATTATGACCATTTAAGATAAAATGATCAGAAAATTAAAATCTTTCCATCAATTCAAACGGATTGCAATTTGGAACACTTAGTTTTTTACACCGTTTATATATTATAAAAAATATAGTTAAAAATTAAGTGCTTCAATTTTCAATCTATTTGAATCGGTGCGAAGATCTTATTTTTTTTGATCATTTTATCTTAAATGGTCATAATAAATTTTTAGCTCTAAGGCTTTTCAATGAGCATCTGAAGAGAGTCCTGAAACTATCTGTCTTCGGATAAATTTGAATGGAAAATATGATTTTGGGTAGAATGGAGAGTAGAAATTGGTTGAATGGGGGATGGAGAAAGGGGATAACGAGGGATATTTTTGTCCACAAAATTTCCCTCCAAACCGGGATTATTTTTGGGGAGCTCAAGAGGAGCCCAAAATTAATACCCGAGAATTCCTAAAACTGGGGAAAACTAAAAGGGGGTAAAAAATAATGGGGGGAAAAATTGGAATGCCAAACGGGGGAAAAAAGGTGGACCCCTCTCTTATACCCCCTCTTATTTTTCCCCTCCCTTTTTTACTCCATCCAAACAGGCCCTAAGATATGACCAACTCCAGTGAAACACTCATCATCTCTCTCTTTGAAGAAAACATAACGGGTGCTCTGGGCACCACTACGTGATGCTGTAAGGTGCTCTTTTTGCTAAACTAAATGGACTATGAAACCAGCTCCTCTTCAGTAGACTCCAATCCCCTCCAGTTTGCATTTTTGTGGGCCCATCCTCGATCACAACAATGATGGAGACCGTTCACATTGTAGATGTAGTCGAGAACTCTAACTACACCAAAAATTATGTTGATCAGGTACTGATTGATAGCTGATCGACACATGTTTTATATTGAAAAAAACACATAAATGGCCCCAAATCCAATGTGGGAAAACAACACATTTTTTTTTCATACAACGTGTGCCGATCAGTTATCGATCGGTGTTTGATCAACATAATTTCTAGTGAGGTTATAGTTCTTGGTGAGATCTACGATGTGAACGGTCCCGATCATTATTGTGGACCCGGGATGCACACACAAAAATGCAAGCCGGAGGGGGCTAGAGAGAACCTCTACTGGAGAGGAGCCAGCTCCATCACAATAGTAAAGTTGTTTCCGCTGACTAATAGAGTACTATGATGTACACGAGGAGAATGAATTGTTAGACATTCGTGAAACTATGAGTTTTAGTCCATTTAGTTCAGCGAAAACACATCTTAAGTACTCCTTCTAATTAGCTATTTATACATGGCTCAAGGCAGACCTCGTTCCAAAACATATTCTTAAAAAATAAGTATTTATTTCACATTTTCAAACTTAAAAATAATGTAAATGAAAAATAATTTTTTGATTTTTTTTTGCATGTTTCAAAAAATCTCAATGAGATCTATCAAACAAGATCCATATTGTTGAAAAAATTATTTGCGTAAACACGTTATTTTTGAGCTTGAATTGCATTTTAAAAAATATAAGCTCTTATAATGGGTTTTGGAACGGAGCCACGTACAAGACCCCACATGAACTTGCAAATGTAAAAATAATTAGGAGCACGCGTCAATGCCCCGTACAAGCTCCCACACGAACTTGTGTGGAAGAAAAAATTGTCGGAGCACCATGACCCTGTTCGATTTGGATTTTGAGAGAGGTTTTAAAGTGTAATGAGTGGAGAAAGATTATAGATAAAATTTATTGATGACCGTACGCATGGGTTTTGAGTTCCCGAAACAAACAAGCCCCACATTTTGATACTCAAAAACCACTGAATCATTACTCCTCCTTATCTATTTCCACCGGTCCGAAAACACGGGCCCACATGCCGTGGGGTTTCAAAATCAGGCGCGGGCGCGCGGCACAGGGCAGATCAGGTTTATGTTTCTCCAATCCTTATGAGAGCTGCTAATGGTATAGCAAACGTTGTAAATGATTCGTAAACTTCCTTGACGATATTGGATTGATATGATTTTTTACAGAGGCCCTAAACAATTTGTTTTGAATAAAATGAGCGGCTCCGATTATCTTTGCGGAATTTGAGATGGGCACAAAAACCATTTGTACATGGTTGTTGTACAACCTTTGCTGTACCTCAATCTTTACTGAATCCTTATTGTCTAAGAGCAAGTACACCAACTAATAGGTAAAAATGCTAATGAACAACGTAAATTTTACGGATCAAAAAAAAAAAAAAAACAGCGTAAATTTTATATTTTACCTACTCGTATCTCTTTCAATACTATATCAATCTTATCTATTTTAACTATCACTTCATAAAATAATAAGAATTTTTTCCCCTACTTCTAGATTTGATTTGTGGAGTGTGTGTGGGTGAGAGAGAGAGAAAGTAAAAATAAAAAATAAAAAAGCTTGTGAACAGTTGATAGATAAATTTACCTACGAATTGTAGCAAAATATAGTTTGGCTTTAAATTTTGCTATTCTGTTGAAGGGAATTTTTTTATTAAAGTTATCTATTTTACCTTAAGGGCAGCAAGTAGAAAAGCTGATAAACTTGCTCTAATCCCACACCTCTTTGTTTTTTCTCTCTCTCTCTCTAATTCCACAACTCCAGATTATCGCCGGAGGTAAATTAAAATTCAAACGAGGGACAGTTCGGTCCTTCCACCCCTCTTTTTTTTAACAAAAAAAATCGAGCGACAAACATCCATGTCATCGATCCGTGTAGTAAAACCAAAAACGACCACAACCGTCGGATCTTCACCAAACAAACAACCCCTGGCGGTTGGATCATTCCCCCAAAGACCTCACCCCCTTCCTTCCCTTTCCCCCCACCCCCCTCTCTCTCTCTAGACCAGATCTCTCCACTGTAACCCCCACCTTTTAAATCCCTTCCCCCGCTCTTCAACTTCCCAACCCCACCTCTCACTCTACAGTCCCTTCTCTCTCTCTCTCTCTCTCTCTAAAAACATCTCTCTCTCTCTCTCTCTCCACCACATGGCGGCCGAGCAGTCCAACAATCCCCCTCCCCAACCTCCGCTGCCCCCTACCACCCTCCCCCTCTACCCGGAGGTAAGCGTCGAGACAATGCGTATCTTCTGGTTATTTGTTTCGATTTTGCTTCGAATTTTGTAACCTGAGCTGATTTTTGTGTTGATTTTTGACAGATGATCATGGGGGCGATCGAGGCGCTGAACGACGCGAGCGGCTCGAACAAGTCGGCGATCTCGAGGCAGATCGAGGCGACGTACGGGGAGCTGCCCGCGGCGCATACCACGCTGCTGTCGCACCACCTGAACAAGATGAAGCAGGGGGGGCAGCTGGTGATGGTCAAGAACAACTACATGAAGCCCGACCCCAACGCGCCGCCGCGCAGGGGCCGCGGCCGCCCGCCTAAGCCCAAGACGGCCTCCTCGCTCCCGACGACCGACGCCGTCGCGTCGCCGCCGAGGCCCAGGGGCCGCCCGCCCAAAGCGAGGGACCCGTTCGCCCCGCCGTCGGAAGCCAAGGCTAAGCCGGCGTCGTCCGGTAGGCCACGTGGCAGGCCGCCGAAGAAGGCGAAGGTGGAGTCCGCCGTGGAGGGCGGTGTGACGTCGGCGGCGCCGGCGAGAGGGAGGGGGCGGCCGCCGAAGGTGAAGCCGGAAGTTGTTCCGGCGCCGGTAGAGTGCTAATTTGATAGAGTAGAGTAGATTTAGGGGTGTTAGTGCTAATTTGTTTTTTCCTTTTATTGGGCTTCGGCTTATGTTGGTTTAATTATGGTTTAGTCCTTTTAGTTTTGGTTTATTTTTTATTACCGTTGAGTGCATGTGGGCAGAGTGCTGTAAGGTTACTGTTGTGACTGTAATTGTGATGGGATGTAAATTTATCCGGAAATTTATGCAGCGGTTGTTAAGGCTTTTTTGGTTCTCTCTCTCTCTCTCTCTCTCTCTCCTCTGGAAAAGTGAAAAAGATGGATACTGTCTGGTATACTTTGTGCTTTTTACTTTTGTTTTTGTTCATATGCTTTGTTTACTGTTGTGTTTGGTTTGTGTTTTAAAATTTTTTCTGAAAAATAGTAAAAGTAATAAGTAGAGAAGAATAAAGAGAGAAATGTTAGAAGTAAGAGGAATTTATGAGAAATTTTTTGAAAAATTCTTTTTGAGAAGAAAACCAAACAAGGAAATTTTCAAATCAAGTGCTCTAGTGAGATGAGTTTTTAGGTTGGTTAGCTAAAGCTTCTGGCGTTGTGATTTGCTTGCAAGGGTAAAATATTCATGTTGGGTTGCAGTTCAGAATTCATTGTTTTGAGCACGGTTTTGGATAAAGGAGTATGATTTATTAATTTGTTAAAAAGAAAGAAATTGAAAAAGTAAAAAAAAAATTAATTAAAATTCATAATTTTTTAAATAAAGACAAAAAGCAATTTTTGACTTATTTTTATGTATTTTTCTAAAACTTAAGAATTTTGATAAAAATTTTTAATTTTTTTTATTTCTTTTGATGAGACAAATCAATTAATTTACATTTGTTTGATAAAAGAAACAAATACGAAATTTTTTTGAAAATAAAGACAAAAGAATAAGTTATTTTGATTAATTAAGCCAAAATTACTTTTTTAAGTGTAGGGTGAACAAAACTCAACTCTTAATTGAGTGGGGAAAAAGAGGTAAGTTGGGCATATGATCCCATATTATCTTGCAATTAATGAATTTCCTAGTTTTTGCACAAATGATTTGGTTTTGATTGGACCAAAGATGAAAATGGTGGATGTTTGCATAAGTTGGCTTGAACATTTTTAATTGTCGAACCAAGAAAAAAAAGAGAGGCCATGTTTGTATAGTGGATAATTATTTAACAACCTTTCTAGATGGCGAGATAAGAAAGAGAAGTCATTTTTCATCAAATCTCTTTTACATGCACCCTTTTTTTTTTTTTTTTTCATTTTCACCAAAGTACCCAATTTAAATGAGTGATTTGGCTAGAAATTACAACCATTTCTTTTCTTTTCTTATGAAATCACTGCAACCAAAGGGGCGGTAAATACTTGGGGGTAATTGACCTGCTTATAATCTTTTTAGTTATATTTTACTATAAATTTTTCTAGTTATTTAGATTAACTTCCCCTCAGATTTTTGGGTTTTTTCATGTATTGTCCTTATTCAACTTTTTTTGTTTGTTAGTTTTACGCCTAATTTTTGTGGATTATTAGTTCATTTTATTAAGACGAATTAGAAATGTAAAAAATAATGACTTTTGCTCATATATTTTTTGAAATATCCAATCTTGGATATTAGAGTAAAATTTATAATTTTTTTACTTTTTCGATTTATCTTGACGAGTCAAATCAATAATAAACAAAAGTTAGACACAAAATTAACAAACGTAAAAAAAATTTAAATAGAAAAAAAGATAAGAAAAGGTCCGAAAATTTGAAAAAGCTCTTAGCGGATAGCCTTAAGTTGGTGTCACCAAAAGTTGCTTATAAATTATAACGAATTTGAATTTGCTCAGATCTGGACTGCTCCAATGAATGTTTTCCAACTTTGGGAAATGCCCTTTATTTGAAACATACTCCATTGAAATGCTTTAAATATCCTCAATGAACGTGATGCTTTCTTGTGGGTGCAAGTAGGGAAATAATATAAAAGGATCTCAACTTTATCTTACTAAATGTTAGTAGAAATTAAAAATGGGGTGAAGGGTTGGCATTCGGCAAAGTACATTCACTAAAGATTATAATAATTCAGGCTTAGCGAAAAAGAAAAAAAAAGAAGATTATAATAATTTAGCTCCCAAAAAAATATAATTCAACTCTTACAAGTGGGGAATGAGTATGCACTTCTCCATTGCCCAGGTTTGCTGTGACATCTCCAATGGCAAGCTAAGAGCATCTCCAGCCGCCTTGGCAATGCCTCTTTTTTAACGTTTTGTCGAGCCAAACCTTCCAAATCAACTCCGAGCTCCCTCACCTTCTTCTTCGCGATACAGTGAGAGTCGCGAGTTAGCGACTCGCCACCACCAACCAGTCATTCTTGCACCATTTCTTGGAAGATTAAATAAAAAAGCCAACTAGCGAGAACTAAGAGAGAAAGTGAGTTGTTTCTGCAACCTCATCCTTGCCAATTAAAACCCTAACAAAAATTGATGGTTTTGCACATGTACTGAGTGGATTATTGTATTTTTTCAGGATGTTTGGCTGCCTACTTTTTCCCTTTTTTTTTTTTTTAAATATGTTTTTAGAGCTTGTTTGTTTGGAGGACAAGAGAGGGGATAAGGGACGGAGGGGGAGAAGGAAAAAAGATGTTTGTTGGTGGGAGAAGAAAGGGTGAGAAGGGAGGAGGAGGAGAGCTTATCCCCTGGGTGTTAGGTAGCAACACCTCCCACCCTAAGATTAACTTATCTGGGTGGGAAAAAAAAAACCAAATTACCCCTCAAATCATTTTGTATTCTCGATAAAATAATGAGGGCAACCAAATAATTTATCACATTATCCACTCTCAGTGAGCTTCCATTAAGAGATCCATTAACTTGCTAATTTAAGGACCTCATGACTTTGACATTGTTGCCGATCAAATTTTGATGATCCGAACCGTTCAATGTGTTTAAAATGTGATTCTAAATGAACTTGCATGAAATCGGCAAAAAAATGTGACTAGAAAGAGTTCGATCTGATCATTTAAAAAAAAAGAAGAAGCTATAAATGCATTTTTATGAAAAACTGTTCGGATCAGGCTCTTCCTCGTCATATTTTTTGCCGGTTTCTCACTGGGACCAATAAAATCACGTTCTGATCATATTAAACGGTTTGGATTATCGAAATTTGATCAAGTAAGGGGAGGTCCTTAACTTAACTCTATAAGGGATCCCTTATTGGAAGGGGACTGACTCCACTCTTATCTATTTATATCAACTACTATGCAAATCAAGTATTAGGTAATCCCCCTCCTTAAATAATTCCCTCTCATAATATATCACCTCTTATCCACTATTCTTTCTTATCCATCCAAAATCTCATCCGTTCAACAATTAAACAGACCGTTAGTGTTTTAGGAGTAAATAGTAGAATGCATTATGTAAAAGCTCATTCTAAAAAACACTCATTCTAAAAAACAATGGAAGAAGGTTGAGTACGAAAAATTCAGCGCTAGAGAAATTTACATTTTCAAACCACGTGGTCAATACCATTCATCCATCATGTATATACGTAAAATTAATTTATTGTAATTGAATAAATGAATTTGAAAATTGAGGGTCAAGTAATATTTTGATGAAAATATAGACGTCATAAAACCAATGGCTATTACACTTTCAAAAATACTTTACTAAAATGCAATTTGAAAATAGGAAATCATAAACAAGGATGAAAAGTCCAAAATAGAAACAAATTAAAGATTAGTCTTCATATTACACTTTCAAAAATACTTTACTAAAATGCAATTTACACATAATCATTCAAGCACGTTCACAGAGATGCTGTTTCTAAGAATCGGTTATTTGTAATTTAAAAGAAACTTAGCTCCCAAACGAATACAAGTGGATTAAGGCTACATCCACAAAATAGGGAAAAAATGATGAACAATATTTACGACGCCAACTGAGAATTAATTGTAGGGAGATTGATTTCATTTCATTTGTTAAAAGAGAGATCTCTCCAATAATTGAAAATTATGAAAGGTTAGTGTAATTGACCCTCATGTAGGCAAAGTTTGGAGAGCTTTTTCCTGCCATATAAAAGCAAAAATAAATTCCTGGATTTTTTTGGAATATGAAAGTTTACTAGTTTAGGAAGCAAATATGTTGAGAACGCATGAGTAAGATAGAATAAAGCGTCGACTTAGTAATTATTTTATTACTAATATTAAATAAAAAAAAGGTCTAGGAACGCAATTACTTAAACAAGATCGGTGTCCAATTGAATGATTTGAACCTTTTGTTGACCTTGTTTGTCAAACACATTATTGATGGAAAAAGTTAAATTAAATTGACCATCAACAACTAAAAGCTTAATAAAATTTCGAAAAAGATAAAGGAACTGACGGTGTAGAGACCCGTATAAATTTCAATTATTGAAAGGTTGTATAAATGCAGAAAATTGAGGAAAATATGAAAATTGTTGTGGTTAATTGAATTGGGGTTTAAAGTGAAGAAATTGTTAGTGGAGAGAGTGTTTCTGTGATTTATACTTGTGCTACTATATATAGATGGGCGGGTGTGTGGGAGATAAAAATATCTCATCTCTCCCTCCCTCTACACGGCTCCCTCTCTCTCTAAACCGTCTCTCTCTGTTGCTCTCTCACTTAAAACTCCACTCCAACTCTCCAAAACCTCAAAGATCGGAGGAAAGCTTTGTGTTGATTTCAAAGTCTTCGAAACTAGGGCTCGCTCAAATCGTGTGGATCTTGGTCATTGTTGCGAGTTAGGGACTTATTCGCCCTGTTTATGTGTTAATATGTTGATTGGGTGTAGAAATCGAGCTTGGTTCGTTGTTCTTTGCACCTCCAAAATCTGTCAAAAATCTATAGAAATCACCCCAAATTGCTTGGGGATCGATCTCCTTTAAAGGAGGGATCGATCCCTCTGCAATTTGGATTTTCACCCTTGAGGGATCAATCCCCTGTGTCTTTGGATAACTTTTTGCCATTTCGTGTTATCTTGATTGTTTTGATCCCCGGTCATTTCTAATCACTTTTGGACACCTCTTAACCTATTCCAAACATGCTTAATTGAATTCCTTTGGTTAATCTAAGTTATCCTCATTCCATTGGCCTTCCATCGTTAAAGAAAGATTAGGAAGTTATTTGATTAAAGCTATGTTGAGATGTTTCTTATGTACATGATTGTATGTGGTGGATGATTGTGGCATATTTACAATGTTCGTATCATATCGTATGATGAGACGTGTGAGAACGTGAACAAGGGAGAGCCATAGGCTTGCATATTGACTAATAGTGTAAGTGTGGTAGTTGAGAATTGGAGTAGGGAGTCTCGTAATGTAAGGGGTGGTAATACAGAGACTCAAGTGCATCTCGTAACGTAAAGGGTGGTAATACGGTAATCCAAGTAGTTAGGGTTCACTGTAACGTAAGAGGTGAAAATACAGTAACCTTGGGAGTGGTTATACTGTAATGCTAGGGGTGGAAATATAGTTGAAGGAGGCTTGTGATAGAGTGTCATGTCGTGGATGTCGAAGTTAGTTATGGTCTCATGAACCATACGATTATTTGAGATGGTGTTGAACCATGAAATGAGAAACGTATTGAATGTTGACATACTTGTTGTGTATTAAACAATTTATCCACTTGACGTCTTAGGCATTGTTTGACTCCATAGAATGTACCGACCGTGCTATCGTTAAAAGAGTCGTGAGTTGATTGCTTCTCTATCAATTGAACTATATTCTCCATGCCTTTCATTCAATTGCACGTATCTTCATATTTGCATATAAAATTGGTAGAAGATGTTCCTATTGGGCTAGTGTAGTTCAACCTATCTTCATTTTCAGGTTTGAATGCTGGGAAATAGCCGCATGCATTGCGAGCTTGGATTAGGAAGAATATTTTTGAAAGCTAATTCGGATAGTTACTTAGTCATCTTTGTAATGGCTTCCTTTTGATAAAGATGTATTTGTAACTTATCTTTCTTACTCTCTTTTGACTAAAATGTTTGTAATCACTAAACTTAATCGTACTTGTACTTAAGTATTTTGGGGCCGGAGTGCCAATGAGGTAATTTCTTTAAACTTTAGAGTTGGATTGTAAGGTGACCAATTGGGAACTTGGAACTCTTTTTGAATATTATTTATGTAATGCGAAGATCTTATTTTCAAAAAGGATTACTTTATTTATTTTGAAAATCGAGAGCGTGACAGACAACGTGCATATCGACGGTCACGCAGGGCCATCTACGGGGCCCGCACAGAAAATCTGAGCCGTTCAATAATTAAAAAAAAAATCGAGTGGACATTGCGAAAAATCAGCTTAATCCGATATGTGTAGGTGCTCGATCCAATTTTTTCATTTTTCAAAAATTGGAAAAATGGGAAGATTGGATGAAAAATGGAATGCCTACACATATTGAATTGAGTTGGTTTGCCATGACGCCCACTTGGTTTGCCATGATGCCCACTCGGATCCATTTTGGACACCGCGTGGTCGTCAGTACGCCGCCAGTATCTATAGCAGTGTTCAACAAATTTACCATGACGCGAAATCAGTGGTTACTCTGTGGAGGATCAAGCTCCCATCCGGTTCAGTTTAAAAAAAAAAAAAGGAGCTCCCATCCAGTTTTTATTATGGTTGTTGTTCTCCTAAGCATTTTTTTTTTTGGAGTTTTTTGAGTTGTCTTTATTTAAAAAAAAATTGCTTTTGATAGTTTTGTGTCAAACTTTTGTGAATTATTAGTTCGTCTCAATGAGAGGAAGTGGAAAAGTAAAAAAAAAGAAGACACTTTTACCGAAATATTTTTAAAATAATTCAAGATAAAGCCCAAAAAGCCATCAAAAGCGATGTTTGTTTGAATAAAGACAAAATAAGAAAAAACCCCAAAAAACTAAGAGGAACAAGAGCATGTCTAATCCGGCTCAGTTTAGACCGTTGTGGGCCTCTACTTGGCCCACAACAATAATTTAAATCGTTCATTTTATAGCACTTATCCAGTAGCATACACACACAATATACCTAAGATCTAGCCTAATCGAACATTAATAGCTATGTGAGCAAAACAGATTTGTGTAAGGAAAAAAAAAAAAAAGATATAAGTTTCTTCGATAGCTACAGCTATGTGAAGAAAACGAATTTGTGGAAGGAAAAATGGGAAACATAAATATGTCGAAGAAAACATATTTGTGAAAGGAAAAATGCAAATTATAAATTTGATTGGAAACTTATGTTTTTATTTTTCCTTACACTGTTATGTTCATATAACTATCGATATTCGATCAAACTATTTTTTTGACTACATATCTTAAGCGACGAGTTCCACTAAATGATTCTGATTATTATTTGGACCAAATAGGAGCCCACACAACGGCCCAAACTGGATTAGAACGGACATAAGAAAAACTGGGAGGGATCTCTCTCCGCTTCGTGCACGGTATACTTTTGAAAACAAAGATACAAGTCATATGTGTATTCTTAGGGAAAATTTCAAAATAGCACCTGACCTATTTAAAAACCTATGGAGTATCAATTTTTCATCCGCCGTTAAATTTTCATTCAAAACCAGATGAAAATGCTAAAATGACCTACATCTGGCCATTTGGAGGGAAATCAATATACATTTTGGAGAAAAAATACATTACTCTACTGATTTCTCCCGCTAAAACCCACCAGAGGGGCCATGGAGTTCCAATGATTTGTTATGAGAGTAATGCTTATATGACTTCATCTCGGTTATTGTAATTGTTTGTTTTTGTTGAACTGGTTATTACACATTTTGGGGATCAAATTTATGTGCCATTCTTTTCGGTAGAGCTTGAGATGGTGTGAGGCAAATGAAGGAGATGTTTGGGGATTTTGAGACATTCCCATTCCACTTAACTTTTTTTAGTTTTGTTCTTATTTAAATTTTTTTTTTCGTGTTTTTTAGTTTTGTGCCCCAAAAAGTGAAAAAAATTATATATTTGCCCAAATATTTTGAAAAATAGTCATTTTTTTAAAACATAAAAGTGGTTATTTCTCAAAATATTTTGCAGTGATTGTTGTTATATTTCTCAAAATACAACAACTACATAACATAACCCATCTAGTCCCCAATCATTGGGGGTATGAGTGGGGGATGATTGGAGACAGACCTAACCTTTGGCAATATATGTACAAAGTGGCTGCTCTCAGAGTACCACTGAAACAGTGGCCCCCCTAAACCTCCAAAAACCGAGGAGCTACAGGGACGTTTTGTTGTAGAACCATGCTTCCAAATCAAAACCAAATGACATCGGAGAGGGCAGACCTAGAGACCCAAATCAATTTATGAGCACATTTCCATGCTTCCTTCATTGATAGTCCAGAGCATCGGTATGCACAACCTGGTTATTTCTCAAAATATTTGGGTAAAGTAAAAAAAAAAAAAAAATATATATATATATATATATATATACACACTTTTCCGATTCGACTTGTCTTGTCGAGACAAATCAATAAGTCACAAAAAGTTGGCACAAAACTAACAGACATGAAAAAAAGAAAAGAAAAACAAAATTAAAAGTTATAGAAAAAGTAAAAATAATTGTTCTTGGAACTCCATTGCCCCACAGGTGGGTTTTGGCGTGAGAAATCAGTAGAGTAAAGTGTTTTTTCCCTCAAAATGCATATTGATTTCCCTTCAAATGGCTAGGTGTAGGCCATTTCAACATTTCCATCTATTTTTGAATGAAAAGTTAATGGCGGGTGAAAAATTGATGGGTTTTAAATAGGTCAGGTGTTTTTTTGATAATATTAAAAGGTCAGGTGCCAATGCTTGATTTGTATGAGAGGTCAGGTGCTATTTTAAAATTTTTTCGTATTCTTATTCGAAAAAGCAACTTGCATCAACCAAACCCCTACTGATTGATACCGACGGAAACGCGGGGTCGGCACGGATGATCCGAGCCGTTCAATAATATAAAAACAAATCGAGTGGGCTACTTAAAAATCAACTCAAATCGAGGTGCTTGATCCAATCTTTTATTTTTTCATTCAAATTTCAAAATCGAATTATTCGTGTGAGATCCGGAATGAATCCCGCTTGCCCATCAGTACCCCATTGGTATTCTGCAGGGGTTTGGTCGGTACAAGTTGCACATCTCTTTCTTATTGGGTCAATCTAATTATACATGTATAATCATGGATCTCTTCAAATTCAACGGTTCATGTTACATATGAGTAGGCCAAAAGCCAGCTCAGCTTACACCGCGTTATATTATTTAACAAAAATATATATTATGGGTGGGGATGAGCCTCTATTCTTCATCTCTCTATAGTTTATACTTGTTTTTTTTTTTTTTTTGAACCGTATAGTCTATACTCTATACCTCGAAGTACTTCTCTTTCTGGTCCGCATTCTTAAGCGGAGATTCATGATCCAAATTGCTTATTTTGTGGTACTTGCACTGAAATTTAAATGTGTTCTCGATGTATCTCTCTTGTAGTCCGCATTCTTAAGCGGAGATCCACAATCCGAATTATTTATTTTGTAATACTCGCACTGGAATTTAAATGTGCGGAAAACGAGTTCCACCTAGACTTGTAATGATGCAGAAATCGATTGTATTTTATATGATTACAACCCGAACTTTGTCTCTCTTTTTGAAACAAAATGCCATGCATTTATTCCTCTCTACACGGCGAATAAAACTGATTCTTACATTTAAGACCCCATTCCGGAATCGAAAATAAGTATTTATTTTTTAAGAAGGCAATTTCAAACTCAAAAGTAATATGCTTATACAAATAATTTTTTTAGCAATATGTATCTTGTTTGATAGATTTTATCGATATCTTTTATACGGGTGCAAAAAAAATAAAAAATTAATCTTTTATTTACATTAATTTTGAGTTTGAAAATGTAAAATAAGTATTTATTTTTTAAGAAGATGTTCTGGAACGAGACCTATCAATTTTCGCACAAATTCTACGAGATGTTCGGACAATTTGTGTTGGCTCAGGGAGAAGGACCTATGGACAGGTTTGGAGATATGGGTCCATGCGGTCGGGGTGGTGTAGTGCACCCTTCGCACTACGTGTATAGTGCGGTCGATTCAACTGTTCCTCGACAATGAATGACTCGTATTTTAATCTGAACAATGGACGGCTTGGATTATAAGAGTTTGGATTAAATTCGAATCGAGATAAACGATCGGATCAGCCATCATTATGGGAGAGGATTCATTTGGTGGGAGGCAACTCCCCTCCAGTTTTTGGGAAAATGACGAGCGAAAACGTGTTTTGATAATTAATACCCGCCAAAGACATTTTCAGTATTAACAAATATTGTTAGCTTGTCTTTGGCGGGTATTAATTATCAAAACACGTTCTGGGCTGTCATTTTCCCCCAGTTTTTTTGTCCAGTCTATTGCGGGTCCATTCCAGACCCACAACAAAAATCAGAATCGTTCATTTTGTAGAGCTCGTTGACTTTGTGGTTCATGTTAAAAATTAGGTTGATTGAATATCGATAAGTACTTGATTGAAACAAATTTGCACAAGAAAAATGAGATGAAAAAAATAATTCAAAACTTAAAAATTTCTATTTTTTTCTCGTGCAAAACTGTTTCGATCATGTACTCATCAATGTTCAATTAAGCTAATTTTTACTTGGAAAATAAACTCGACAAACTCTATAAAATGAATGATTCTGATTATTATTGTGGGCCTGAAATGAACCCACAAAGGACCAAACTGAACATTAGACTGGAACAAAAAAAACTGGAGGGGAGCTGCTCCCTCATTTGGTGACGGGGTGATTGGGGCTGGAGATCCAATTACTCTCGCCACGTGCTATCCCTCCCCGCAAGCCGCTTGGCCTAAACAAAATACGTGCGGTTTGAAAATTTCCCATCGAATCGAATAATCCTCTCGCTTCTGCTTATCTCTCTCTGTCTCTCTCTCTCTGGGGGAAGTTGGAACACTCCTCGGAACATGTAAAGCATCTCTCTCTCTCTCTCTCTCTCTCTCTCTCTCTGTATTTATACCCCCTCATGTCTGTTTTGAACACTTCCGTGCGAATATAAACTGTTCTCTTGCTTTCTCAACAATTTCTCTGTTCTCCGATCTCGATTTAATTCAAATCATCTCTTTAGCGCAGACTGCGAAGAAAATGGTGATGTTCAAGGTTGCTCGTGTCGAAACAAAGCCTTACGATGGCCAGAAACCAGGGACTTCCGGTCTGCGGAAGAAGGTGATCTCCAATTCCCGTTTTCCATTTCGTTTTCACTTCAGTGTCATCTTCGTTTCTTTTTAATCTCCTTTTGTTGTCAATGTGCAATTGCAATCCGTCCCAGCTGACCTGTAAAATTACTTCCTAGTTGTCGATCCTCGTGCTTTTTTCGATAATGGCTATTGAATTGGATCTGTTGTGTTTTTTGAATCTTTTAATTATGGATCTGATGAATCTGTTATGGTTTCCTTTGATGCTGTTATGGTCTGAAAAGGTGTGTTTGACGGTGTTTATGGCTCAGCTGATCTTTGCAAAATGGTTGCCTGATCTTCTAACTTTTTAATTATTTAGTCCTGACATAAACAAAGAGCCGTGAAAATATCTTTCTAAGCTTGATAAGACCTTAATGGTTTCCCCCAATCATGTACTGCTAGTACCGTTTGATCTGTTCGGTAATGAAATCGTGACTGACTTTCAAGTCATAATTGATATAATTTCTCGACTTCAATTAATACGGAAGATTGGACGTGGGAAAAGTACTTTATAAACGTTTGAATCAAGCATGAGGAAAGCCTATGTTAAGTCTTGTAATTGACTGCTAGGAAGATACTCGTGTATTGTTACTTTCATGATAGTTTTGGTTAGAGGTATCTGGTAGATTGATACTACTAACATTGAATTGAAAGTAACTGGGTTTTTGCTTGTTTGTTTATCGAATACCATATATGGCCACCTTTCAAATTATTGATGGATGCTTGTCTTAATCATGGTTTCAAACAAATCTGACATATTTGAACAGGCTAAGGGCTTTGGACCACAAGTATTCATCATCATGAGATTGGAGTCCAGGTCTCCTTCATGTGTGAACTTTCTCTTTGTATAGTTAAGTTTTGCCACATTTCATTCGGCAAACTTTTAGGGATCCCTGTTAAATCTGATTTTGAGTGATGGTAGTTCAGTAAACAATAAGTTCAACGTTGGGATGTTACAGAAGGTTGGCTGTTTTGGCAATGCACATTTTATTTTTAGCTGCTATGGGTTCTGGAGTATGTTTTTTAGTTATCTGATACCACAGTGGTGGACTTTTTCAGGTGAAAGTGTTCATGCAAGCAAATTACTTGGAAAATTTTGTGCAGGCAACATTCAATGCGCTTTCAGCAGAGAAAGTTAGAGGTATGGGGTTGGATCCTTTGTTTTAGGACTCACAGGGATTTTCAGTATGATAGTATCACATTACTGTGATGAAGAGTTTTTTTCTCGTATTCGATGCATTAAGGAACATAACATTTATTCTGATTATGTTTTTCGTTTTTTAAATGAGGACTGTCAAGGAACTAATTCATCTACGTTTTGATCCTTGTTTTTCGTTTCTGTTTCTGAAGAACTGAATTAGCCCACACAATTATTTTTGCATAATGCATAGTTCTTAGGAAAACTTATTGCATTTTAACCTGCAGTTGGTAGAGGGTTGGAAATTACAAGTCCCTTCATCAGTGGGACTTGGGGATTATTAACAACGTGCAACATATTCTGTCATTGGCTGTTTCATACCAATCAAATAGCATTTTGAGGAAACACTTCTTAGTGATGCATTTTCTCGTGCAGAATCTGCAGATGCTTTATAAAAGGTTGTGTACACTGTATACAAACAATCTTTGTCTGCACTCACTGACTTGAACAGATTTCAAGGGCATGTGTGTCAGCCCGTCAGGACTCAAATGTGTGATTCTCTCTTGATTGAGAATTGCCAATTGCCAGTTAATTTAGTCCTGAGCTATCATCTACTTTTTGACATCCTACAGAGACCATAAAATTCCAGATAGCATTTTCGTTACATTGAGACATAATCTAGCTTCTCTTGTTTTTTTAGATGGTATTGCATTGAGTTTGCTTGGTATTTTGGGGGGACATTGTGTTAGATTATTAGCTAACTGAACAAAGATCTTTTCCTGATAGTTGTTGGAGGGAATGGTTTTAAAAGTGCTCCATTTTCTAGGGAAGATTTTTTTTAATATTTAGCTAATTCTTTACTTTCTTTGTCCGATACTTTTTCTTTACTTTTTGTTATGTCACCTGTATGTATCAACGTGTTTTAGGCTGTTACTCAGGTCATAGTTCTAGTGCTTCTTATCGAATGTTGTTTAGTGATTAATTTTACTTGTAACTGCATTTGATGCAGGTGCTACACTTGTTGTTTCTGGTGATGGCCGCTATTATTCAAAGGAAGCCGTCCAGGTTATCTTTTGTCATTTTATTTCCAATCAGATTTAGGTGCAAATTTTCTGTTCAAAGATTTTGCCTGTCGCATGTGTTCGTAATTACCTCCATATATCTTTGTTTTCGGGGGACTGGGTGTTGTTATTGTTTAATCCATCATTCTATAGCATGTTACTGTACTGTTAGTCCCATGTAAGGAAATCTTGGTTTTTATTAATTGACGAATGCAATATATACAATCAGAAAAATGATTCATGTCACTTGTTACTGGCTTGCCTGAGTTGTCTCAATGATGTAAGACAATAAATAGACATGGGTAAACAAAGATAAAACCTTACGAATCCACACGTGAGGAACACTAAAGATCCACATCTAGGGGGAAGTAAATGTATCGACATTCCTGCTAAAAAGTAATCAATTCGATTTCAGACGCTACTCAAAACAACATATGAAGAGTCCTTTAAATAGGATCTCCCAGATGGTAACTACTACAAATGAGATAAAACAACCTAACAACATCGTCTAATGGATGAATCCTAAAGAAACAACTAAAGCTACTCGGTAATATCCCTTAAATAATAATAATACCACAAATAAGTAACCTCGCAGATCAATATGAATGACCTAGTTTCTTCCCTATCATACTGGCTGCAATATTGTTCAAATTTGATGTTAAACTCGGGGTGTGTTCAAGGCGAAGTCCAGTTTTGTTTTCCTAGCTTGCAATTGCGTTGTTATTTCCAACTTAGTGTATGTTGTGTTGATAGTATCAGCTTGATACTATAGTTTTAGAGTTTGGCTCAGCGTTGGAGTACCTGATCAAGACCATTCTGATGATGCTACGTGATGGCATCTTCATTCCATTTATAGTGGGAAATCACTAAGCACAAACTCCAAGCCTGACGGTCAAGGTTTGCGACGACCAAAAAACTCAGGTTTAGCAAGCTTTGAACTTTGCATCATTCTTGAGCTTGGGTGAATGTCCCATGTAACTGACCTTAGTCGCCTTAACAAACTAATTATTGCAACTTAGTATCCAAATTGTGTGTTTTCACCTCTGCTTGTGCTTAATGTTTAGTTTGTATGAGTTCGTGTCAATACACTCTCTCTCTGTTCGTGTCCTCTCTCTACACATTTTGCATTTCCCCCTCCCTTGGTTGTCTCCCTCAGTTTAGATCTATTTCATTGGAATTCGTTGATTTTAGTTTTTATTCTTTCCGATTTGGGTGTTCCTGGTTCTCAAAGGCGATTTGTGGGGTTACAATGGTGCATCAGCCCTTTGAGGGATTCAAAGGAGGGGTTTTGGAGGCTGCCATTCTGGCACTGGATAGGTGTTTTGAGGGGTTTGACCGAGAGGGTTTGGGGCCTGGTGAATTGAGTTTTAGGCTGGGGCGAGTGTTTTTTAGGGATTTGAGGGCTTGCGGGTTGAGAGGTTTTGGGGTTTCGGTTGAGGCGGGTAGAGGGATTGATCGAGTTTTGGGGCTGGAGTTTTGAGGGGTACGATGGCTGCAACTGAGAGTTGAGGGGTAAGTTTGAGGGGTTTTTGGGGATTTGATTGAGATGTGGTGGTGGTTGGGATGGAACAGGGCAGTAGCGGAGGTTTTTCAGGGGATTTTCCGGCGACAAATCTTACTGGGGTTATCCAGGGATTTCCCCGGTGGATTGCAGGGTTTTCATGACTTTGGTGGATGCACTATCTTCTTGGAAAGGGGCTAGTTTCTTGGTGAGCGCACCTTTTTTCTCTGGCAGTGCACAGTTTTACGGAGGGCTTGGGAACATTTGATCAGCTTTTTATTTGTTGGTACCTTGTCGGCAATGTGTTGCTTATTTTCTATTGTAGTAAATAACAGTAGTAGAAGAGTCATTGTACTTTTCGAACCTCCCTCAATGCATTTCTTTTCCTATTGTACCATTTCATCTTTTGAAAGTAAAGGTTAATGAAATTTTCTTCGCTGTTCAATTTTTTTCTGTTAGTATGTATGTACTGAATCATTCTTGTGGAAACTGGCAGATTATAATTAAGATGGGAGCTGCAAATGGAGTAAGACGTATTTGGGTTGGTCAAAATAGCTTGCTGTCCACTCCTGCTGTATCAGCTGTGATACGTGAAAGAGTTGGGTCTGATGTAAGTTAATTTGGTTCATGTCATTAATTTTTCCTTGTAATTGCCTCTCGTAGTGTCGTAAAACCTGTTCAAAGATAAATTAGTAAACTTTGATTTTTAATTCAATGCAGGGATCCAAGGCATCAGGAGCATTTATATTGACAGCAAGTCACAATCCAGGTGGTCCCCATGAGGTATGTACCAGCTGCTGCTTTGCTTAGTCCCCTGACGTTAACTTGAGGGATCTTTTTAAGGTTGATGATCAACACTTAACTTTGTATGTCTATGATAGAAAGAGTCAAGCGGGTGTCGTGATTCTATTTCTAGAGTATTCATCTTCTTGTCCACAAAAATGCATTGCAAGCATGCATATCCAGTTTTATCTCGTCCTTTTGTTAATTCGGAAAGTCTACCCTTACCGACCCAAAATCCCGATCGGAATCCTGACGCCCTGCTGGGCACACTCCGGCCACCAGACGGCTGATCTGAGCCGTCCAAAAATTCAAAAAAAAAAAAAAACCGAGTGGGCCCACGCCGGAATAAACGGCCTCCGACGTGTGTAGATGGCCGATCCAAACAATCCATTTTTGGGTTGGATTGGCCAAAAATGGAGTGTTTGGATCGGCCAAAAATGGAGTGCTTGGATCGGCCACCTACACACGTCGGATGCCGTTTATACCCACGAAGGCCCACTCGGTTTTTTTTATAGAATTTTTGGACGGCTCGGATCGGCCATCCGGTGGCCGGAGTGTGCCCGGCGGGGCGTCGGGATTCCTCACGTCGGGAACTGTAGCTCCACTCTTGTTAATTTAGCTATCTGAAATTGTCGGTGTCAACTGTCAAGGTATTATAGCACTTGCTGATTGGCATTTAGCCCAAGATTCGGTTAGCCTATGTGTTGTTTCCCTTTGTAGAGGGCTTATTTTGTTGAAAATGAAGATAACATCTTTTAAGAGTGCAAAAGATTTTCTCTTGTCCTTGAGCAACCACTTGTTTATTCTCCCATGCTCCTTGGTTCACTCGCTCCAGTGCCAATATGGAGTGTGATTTATATTCTTCCTTCTAATTCTTGTTTCATATTGATGATTTTCACCCTGAAGTGTTTGACCCTATGATGCACGGACACCGACACGGGGACACGGTAATTCTAAAAAATGGGAACACGGACATGACGGGGGACACGCCACGTGTATATTTATTTATATTTTTTTCCAAGTTTAAATGGCAAAATGTGGACAAAACGAAAAAAATCCATAGTTCCAATACCATTCAAACAAAACAAGACATCCATAAGTTCAATACAACCCTACTGAAAAATTACAATTTGACCCCTAAATTAAAAAAAATTAAAAAAAACAGTTTGACCCCCAATTTTTTTTAAAATTACACTTTGACCCTCGCTGTGCTCCCATCGATGTCCCTGCCGTGTCCCTCTCAAAAATTTAATTTAAATTATGGGACATGCCACGTGGTGTGTCCCATACGTGTCCCCGTGCTTGACACTGCAATATGACGACCTCTTGAGGTGTCGGTGCTTCATGGGACTTTGAACCATAGGCCTAACCTGTTTATGCTGCATATTTTACACAATATGTAAAGGCAAAATTTTGTTTGTTGACCATTGATCTTGAAATTGCTAACCAAACCAAACTAAAACAAACCGAGCCTTAAGTCCCCATAAATTTGGGTTGGCTACATGAATCCGTTGATCTTAATATTACTGACTTGAAAAAAGTCCAAAAATACTGTATGGTCAAATTATTTTGACCGCTTAGACACACAAACAAAGAAGGAAGTGAGTGAATTGAAAATGAAGGAAGAAGAATGAACACATTCTATCTAAGGAGGTTAAATCATTGGCCAGAGGCCCAGAGTTGACTAATTCACTTTAATGTATAGCTGCATGTTGGGATCCATGTAAGAGTTCATTAAGCATGTCTGCAATACACAAAAAATAACTAGAAATGAAAAGCAAGTGAATTGGCTGAGAAGGATTTTTATTGAGTCTGCCATTTGAACTGTTTACCCAGTGATTTTTTGAAGTCCAATTTTCATTTTTAACTTTCAGATATCCAACTGCCAAGTTGAAGGTCTGATCTCTTGTATATTATTTAACAGGATTTTGGAATCAAATACAACATGGAAAATGGTGGACCTGCTCCAGAAGGAATTACCGACAGGATCTTTGAGAACACGAAAACCATAAAGGAGTACCTAATTGCAGAAGACTTGCCAGATGTATGATATGACGCCTTATCGATATACACTAATTTTATGTTGCATCACCTGTACTGATTGTATCCTTATCTCAAAATCCAAGTTTCATAATGCTTGAAACATGTTGCAGGTGGATATCTCTGCAATAGGGATAACAAGCTTTTGCGGACCTGAGGGGCAGTTCGATGTTGATGTTTTTGATTCAGCTACTGATTACGTGAAATTGATGAAGTATGCTACTATATTATTCGCGTTACTATATTCTCTGTTTGTAGTATATTCACCACGAATTGGATTTCAGTCCTAAAACAAGAATTGCTGTTGATTTCACAGGTCAATATTTGATTTTGAGTCGATCCGAAAGCTGCTTTCTTCTCCAAAATTTACGTTTTGGTATGTGGATTCGCATTCCTAATGTCTGAATTACTCTTCTCCATGCCTGATATACTTTTTCACTCTGTATTTGGTGCTTAACTTCGTTATCATTTGAAGTTATGATGCACTTCACGGAGTTGCTGGAGCTTATGCCAAGCGCATATTTGTGGAGGAGCTTGGTGCACAAGAAAGCTCATTACTGAACTGTGTGCCCAAGGTATTTAATTTCATTTTTGCATAACTTATGTGTGTTTTTTGTTTTTTTTCGGCGTGCGTAAGTTTTGGTTTGGGATAACATTGTCAAACTAATTCCTGGATTATATTGATTTTGCTCCATGCTTTGTTGGGTGTATCACTTTATGTGAGCAGGAAGACTTTGGAGGAGGGCATCCAGATCCCAATCTGACCTATGCAAAGGAGTTAGTTGCACGTATGGGGTTGGGTAAGTCAAGCTCTGAAGTTGAACCACCAGAATTTGGAGCTGCTGCTGATGGCGATGCTGATCGTAACATGATTCTTGGTAAAAGGTAACATCAGATACTTTGACTTCTGTTTGGAACAAGTATTATTGCGAGAACCTATCACTCAAAAAACTTCTCATGCGATTTCAGGTTTTTTGTTACTCCATCAGATTCAGTTGCTATTATTGCTGCAAATGCTGTCCAAGCTATACCTTACTTTTCTGGTGGTCTGAAGGGAGTTGCCAGGTTCTGCTAAATCTCTCCTTAACTTGTGCGCATGTAATAACTTATTTTCATGTCCGCTGGCAAGTTTATATCTGATATTAATCCAAGTAATCCATACCTCATCTAGGCAGATGCAAAAAGTTTTTGTGTGCTTATTTTGTCACAGCTGCTTTATCTAAAGGTGCACTTGTACTTCTTCCATGGCCATCCTATAAAGTTTGACCATCTTATTGTTTATTTTTTGATAAGTACCATCTTATTGTTTATTTCACTTGTATGGACTTTTAAATAATATCTCCGATTTGATTTTCTCCCTGCAGGAGCATGCCTACTTCTGCTGCTCTAGACGTTGTTGCTAAGCATTTAAATTTGAATTTTTTTGAGGTAGTCTTTCGCACAAACTAAGAAGTATCTATGGCTTCCTGTGCCATTGGTATGAGAGGTGTAATTTTATTTTTCCTCTGAAATGCTAGGTGCCTACTGGCTGGAAATTTTTTGGTAACCTAATGGATGCTGGGTTATGTTCAGTTTGTGGTGAAGAAAGTTTTGGAACTGGTGGGCTTTTGTTCCTATTATTTAATATTGAGTTAACATGAAGAGTAATAATGTAGGTGAGTAGGTGCGACATCAAAAAATTGTAATACCAGTATGTTAACGACCTGTTTTTACAATTTATCTTAAACAGGCTCTGACCATATTCGTGAGAAAGATGGAATCTGGGCTGTATTGGCTTGGCTTTCAATTCTTGCCTATAAAAATAAGGATAACCTCAATGGGGAAAAGCTTGAGACTGTTGAAGGCATTGTCCGCCAGCATTGGGCTACCTATGGTCGCCACTATTATACTCGATATGATTATGAGGTTTGTATAATTTGTGATGCTTGTTACGTACTGTTTGATTCTTTAACATCGTTAAGCATCTTTTGTGGATTCACTTTTCTTTTCCCCTTTAAAGAATGTTGATGCAGTTGCTGCGAAAGAACTGATGGCATATTTGGTAAAGCTGCAATCTGATCTTACTGAAGTTAACAAGTATGCTTCTCGTTCTACTTTCAAGATATGTGGTGCAAAATTTTCTTGGGTGTTCAGTAGTAGCATTCTTAATATCCTTAAAAGTTCCTTCTCAATGTTCTTACAGTCGTCTATGCACACATGTCACGACATGTATCTACAGTCTATATGTGCACGTAGTCAAGAATATTTGTTTATCTCTAGTTTCAGTTCCCCTCCTTTGGATGGCTCGAGGCCTACGTTATTGATGTTTGAAAGTCCAAGATCTGGCTGTTTCATTGCTTTTCTGTCGAATTTCACTTCTATAGACCCTCTTTTGGTTTTACTCTTCGTTTTCTGTTATTTTTTCCTTCTCTAATTGTTAGGTGTCCCGTCTCGTTTTGTTCTTGCGTTTTCTCAGCCTCCTTTATTTTCCATGTTTCTTGTCTTTTGTTTCGTAAGTGGAAGTCTACAATATTTTCAATCAAGTAGTTAGACGGAAATGCTGTAAAATCCTGATTTTAAGCTGCGTAAGCATGTCGGCTTTTAACTTTTCTTGCCTGAGAAATCTCTTCCAGAAATATCGTAAACAAATGAAGATAAAGAAAGCCACGCAGAAGAATCTCAATATGGTCTCTCCATGGATTTGTCCCATGAAAACTTCGTTCTCTCTAGATTTTAGGTCATGTATTTGTTTTCCGACTCCTAGGAAATTTTGGGATCGTCTGGATTGCTAGATTTGCTGTTCCATAAAGCAGACAATGTTTCTGAGTGTGTAATTCAAAATCCTTAATTGTGCTGGTATTAGCATTTTGTGGTAACAGATGTTCAAATGACAGTTTTGGAATACATGAATTCTTTGAAGTTGAAACATTGAACTATCAAAACTCAAAATGAAAGTAACGAACCAAAGAGAAAAATTAGGGTCATAACTGTTTGACATATTCCAAATTGTGCCCCAGATGAAGCAACTTTTGGAGAGAGATAGAGTTCAAACTTAGAAGCTCCGTATAAACTCTTTTCTGGTTGAGACTAATCCCAAACTTTTGGGGTTTGTTGGTGGATGGAGGATGTAGGACCGAAACACACACACACACACGATATGCGAATAGAAAATAGTAAAGAAATCAACACAGAATATATGTGGTTCTCCAATATCGGGTACGTCCACGGGAGTGAGAGCGGCAGTTGTTTCTTATGCAATCAACTGAAACAGGGTCCACAGGGGTATTTTTGGGATACATGCCAAATATTAGATTAGGGCTCCACTCCACTCGTTGCGCTCCCCTCCACTTGTTGCGTTCCGCTCCGGAATCTGGCCTCTATCTAGAACTTCTTAGTATCTCTTCATATTAACATATGAGCCACAAGTTCTAACAGAGGAGTTAATAGTGTGGTACTTCGTTGATGATTCTGCGCCCCTTTTTAGTTTTGCTCTTGCGTGGCCAGTTGAGTCTGTTGGTCTAGATTTTTCTGGTGATCTGTAAGTCAACTCGGATTTGGTTGCCTAATTGTTGTATTCTAATAAATATTCCTATTTAGAGGGTAGCCTAATTGTTGGGTCAAAAAACATGACCTAAGGTGGCCACATCCTGTCCTTCTATACTGGAGATGACTGGCATGACCCAGGTCCATTGAATGGTTGCCTTGCATGGGAGGAGTGAAAGTCTTAATGTTGTTGTAAATTGTAATTCACAGAAATTCTCCGCCCCCACACAACCACAACCCCCCAACCCCCCCCCCCCCCCCCCCCCCCCCCCCCCTCTCTCTCTCTCTCTGGACCTTTAGTTTGGAAGACATGCCCAGTTAATAAAGGAGAGATGGTTCTTTCGGCACCCTAGTAAAAGACATGCTCAGTTCTTTGGTTTTGGGTTCTACATTATCAGTTGGGAAGTTTTTTTGGCATTATGGAACAAACATATCCAAAGAAAATCCTTTACACTTTTTGGGTCTCAAATAGTTGTATTGCTGGCAGTGCAACTGCAAAGCAGAAATCAAATAGAAGTGATTTGGTTATCAAAAATCTTTGTTAGGATTGTTGTATGTACTTTATGAATCGTCTTTTGTCTGGCCAACAATATTGATATCTGGGCTTGTAGTCTCTGTGGGATCGCCCTGCATGCTGGAAGACAATAATCCATTAATGGTGTCTAAATATGATCTTTAAAATGGTTTTACCTTGTGCCTGTTCATATTAACTCAATGTTTCCACGATACTTTGTGCAACTGCTGATCTAAGTTCTCCACTTAACCAGAGGAAGCCTCATTAACAGTGGAATTCCCTATTTGCCAGGATATATGGTCGTGTGTTTTTGTATGTATTTATATATGTATATAGAACTACAATGCATATACATGTAGGGCTGAAACTTGACCAGGCTGCAGAAACCAATGAGTTAGCTTCAGCTAGCAGAGCCAGTTTGTATATATGTAGGTAGGAAGTATGATGTATGGCACCACTAACAAAGGTTCTTATTACGTCTAACTCCTAACGTGGCTGCACTAGTTGATTTTGCTTCAAATTAATGCCAACTATATTCAGTTTCTTCCTTTTATTTGCAATTGTTCTATTTGGTCATCCTGTAGTTCTACTCTTGTTATGATACTTTTCGTGCATGTTCTGATAGAGACATTAGGCATACTGGATATTCATCAAGGCGTGTTACATCCAACCTAACCAAACAAAACTATAAATACCTCCCCAACCTGTTCTTACTTGAGAGTGGGTTCGGTAATGATGGTGGTTCTTCTTTCAACCACTTTGTGGTGGGTTAGCTAAGCTTCAACTAAGTAGAGTGATCCGTCGTTCTAGTCGGTCGATGGAAGGGCTATGGCCCTGAAAACTCCTTTTGAGGTCTCTCAGTTTTTCCACATTATTGATTTGACAATCTGGTATGTATATGTTGCTTGGTTACCCAATACTATGAATGAATTAGGCTACACTGCCATTTCCTGTTGAGAAACAGTATTGAAGACTGGTGTTCTTGATGGTGAAAGGTTGTATTTTTTGTTGTTAATTGTTGAAGAGCTCATGCTGTTTATTTGTGCAGTCTTATAAAGGGGGTACGTTCAGATGTCTCAATTGTTGTCGAGGCTGATGAGTTTGAATACAAAGATCCTGTTGATGGTTCCATCTCAAAGCATCAGGGTATTCGCTATCTGTTTGAAGATGGATCCCGATTGGTAAGTTGATTTCTTTACCCGTTCACTTTTCCAAGTCAATTTCAGAAATAGTAGATTGCTGCAATTAAGGTTGTATATTATATGACCTATTCACTGCTGGCTTTCACAAACATTAGATTTCTCTATGAATTTTGGAAAAAAAAATTTACGAGAATGCGTTGTGGATTAGAAGTCTTCTTAGAAACTTAAGCTTCGTGGATGAGAGTGGCTTTGAGGTTAAGGGACATGAGGTTGAACTTCATAAAGTCGTAAGAAGCTAATTCTTGAAGGTAGAATGGCAATTCGAAAGTGGGGCTGAATCAATTGTTGAATAGACCTGGAGTACAACATTGAAATAACGGACATGATTCGTCAATAAGTGATGCCATCTCCGTCTATTTCAGAACCATAAATCTAAGCACAGCATTAATGTTCTCATGCCAGTTACTTTCCTCGTCCTGAAATATTTTGACATTGCATTCCAGGTTTTCCGCCTCTCAGGAACTGGCTCAGAAGGCGCAACCATTCGTCTTTACATTGAACAATACGAGAAGGATCCCACAAAAATTGGGAGAGATTCTCAAGACGCACTTGCTCCTCTTGTGAGATATCTTCAACGTTGTTACATTAAGTTGCCAATAATTGTTTCCACCATTTTTAGGTTACTTTCCTCACTATTTTTGGTGTATTTTGGTCATAGGTGGATGTTGCTCTCAAGTTGTCTAAGATGCAGGAATTCACCGGCCGATCTGCCCCCACAGTTATTACATAGATCCATACTGCGCATCAGACCGTATGTATTCTTGAAAATAATAAGACAGTTTTGTCCTGTGCCATGAACTACTGCACTAAGGCGTTCACTTCTTATGTTCGTTGCTATGTAGGCTTTACTATTGGCTCATGAGAGTATTGTGTCTTGGTAAGCCATTTTTGTTCAAAATAAAAGAATGTGTATCAATCCTTTGATTTACAACTAGTTTGAAGAGTCTGTCTGCTATTTGTTGGTCCATTAATGTTGATTTTCAATATACGAGCTTGAATCACGTGCTTAGGTTATCTCCTACTATAAAAAGAATTAGTCACTTAACCGGTTGCAACTAATTATTATTAGAGCAATTCTAAGGGAGGTGGTGACTCGTTTTAATTTGAAGAGTTTTCAATTGCACTCTAATGTGCTCTTCTAACTTTGAAAATTCGATCGCTCGTTACGTTCAAGTTTGTCCTCAAGTCTATATCTTCATCTTCATCATTCTTTCGGAATACATTTGTTGAGTTTGCAATTTGAAAAGTCTCGGCTGTGTGTCACGGACTGTGTCGCCCCCTCTGGTAGGGGCTGACCACCATCCATATGATTTGAAACTTTCAGACTTGGAAGATTGAAGAGTAAACTATTATTATTCATGACAAAAAAATTGAAACTGATATGTAATTTTTTTTTCCTTAATAAAATTGATGGCTGTATAGCTCTTAGAATAATCATCTATTTGTCTTGATACGAATCTCATTAAATCTAGTGGATTTTAGAGTTCAACAAGTAGACTATTTGTACACAAAACCTAACAGATAATCTAAGTGGATCTGAAGTGGGCCGCGAGCACTTTGTTGCTTGTTTGCGCGCATTGACAACCCTGAACTGCCCAAGCCCAAGAGTGGGTATCATTTCTCATCAATCTCTTCCTTTCCCACAATAGTGAAAAATTTTGTGCTTGATGTTAAGGAGTATTTACAAAATTATGATCAATGCATGTCCTTGTAGAATTGCTGGATCTGCCCTTGACTAGCTGGAGTTGAACATCCGACTTGTGGTTATTTTCAAGCATTATGCTTGACTCAAATGATGTCTTCTTTTAGGGAATTGATTTTGTTACTCCTCTTTTTGTTAATGCCACTCCCCTTCTCTTACAAAACAAATCATCTAATCAAGACACAAAGGGGAGTGCCATTAACAAAAAGGGGAGTGGCAAAATCACTCCCCTTCTTTTATTGTGACAGAATATAGTAATAGTATTGTGACAGAATATAGTACTATAGAGATAAACTAATCACGGAGGCCACGGAGTGGTATAATCCCAGCCATCCATTCGCGCAATCAATAGGTGAGATTCGTTTTCAATTTTGACCGGTCACAATTAATTGTTACCGGTTATAATTGATTTTCAATCTGTACCGTCCAAAAACACTTTGGACATGTGTGATTGACCTCTGTAAAGCCTCCTTTACGGAATGGTCAAGCAAGTAAGATTTTCTGATAGAAATAATGGACGTAAATGATAATATAAATGATTGTAAAGGATGGATGTCAACGTTGCATAGTTTTTGCCAAAAGCACCATTCTGTAGAAGTTCTACTGCACAACACATTAGATGATGACCAAATTACGAGTGATTGCTCAGTGCTTTAGGGAATTTTTCCCATCACGTATTGGTTTAGGAGCAATAAATTTTGTGATAAAACTTATGTCAATGTATGGTGGAGAGGAGTGGTGGAGCATCACGTGGCCATACGAAAATGGCGAAATCAACATCATACAATTAAAAAAAAAATCAAGATTTGAACGGCTCCTAAGCGATGTGCATATTCTTAGAACTTAAGTCCTTAGTTTTATCGCTTTATGTTTAATTAAATTAGTATTTTATTTGATATTGCACATAGGGTAGTTTATTTCATTTTGTAGGAAAATCGTGTAACAAAAGGGTTTTAAAGCTTAAATTCAAGCCGGAGGCATCCAAGACTCAAAATGATCAAGAATGGAGCCACTGGGGCCCCAAAATGAAAAGTCAAAAACCCGTTGGGTGGCCAAGTCCATTGGAAGGCAAGCCAGAAGCTGCAAATCCAAGAATTTCAAGGCGGATATCGATACACAGAGTGATGTATCAATACCCGTTTGCAAGCAGATCCCAGTCAGTTCATAGACTTTGGGTATCGATACAACATTACTTGTATCCATACCGTGTGGCCACGATGACCCAGTTAAAGCTGCTTGGTAGGGTGTATCAATTCCGAAGGTCTACGTGGCAGATTTTTAGGATGGTTGTTGAGATATTTTGTGGCGGAGAAAGGGCGAGTATAAATACCTCATTATTTCACAAATATCATGGAATAGAGGAGCAGGTAGAGAGCACTTTTTTAGATCTAGAATAGGATTTCATTTCTTGTTGCTTACTCTTGCTATTGTTCTTGCTTTGTTCTTCATTTTCTCAGTTAAATTTGCACTTTTCTTCCTTAGACAATTGTAGTTAGTTATTTTACTCTTCATTAAAGTTGTAGCTACGCTTTTGATCTATCTAAATCTCTAGTTTATTTTGAATTCCGTCATGTTTTCAATAATTAGCTTTGTTGATTCAATTCTTAGCATGAATAAGTAGTTAATTAGGCTTGGTCATGGGGTGATTAGCACTCCATGACTTGGATTGATCTTGCTTTTTTCAATAAATCTTCAAGTTAGTTGGGAAATCAAAGGTAGTTCGTATTTGTCTATCAAATCTCGCAATGTTAACCTCTTTGATCATGCGTAGGTAAGAGCAAGCCTACTTGCCACTCATAAATGCTTAGAGCTCTGTTATCCCTTGCGTTTGTTAGATGAATACTAGAACTTGCTTGGTATTTCAACTCTTTTTCTAGTTAAACGGGCTTAATGTCAAATCTTCTGGGTTGGGAGATCATTGACGCGTATCTCAACCTGAGCAATTCAAGAGACAAACTGATTGATTCGAGTTGTGGGTATTTTAATCCCTTAGACCTGGCCGCTTAATTTAAATCGTTTTCAAAACTCACTTTTAGCGCACATTTTCTCTGTTTCAAACTATCCCTAAAGATAGCCGTCTCAAGGCCGCAATTCTTACTTCTTCAAATCCAATCGAGCCGTGATGATATTCCCTTGCGTACGATAACCAGACTTCCGAATTATTATGCTTCAAAGGACGTATTAATCTTACACTTGGGGTGATCATATATATTGATATATTGACAGACGAAGCACTATGAAAGAAAAAAGAACTCATCTGCTTTCTTTTTTGATTTGATTGACTTCCTCGCTGAGCCATAACGATAGCGAGCAACAATGTATGATTAGATCCCAAGGATAGTTAGTCTTTTCTTTTTTCCGATGAAAAGTCTTTTCAAAGACTATATAAATATTTATACAAAACCGAGATGATAAGTGAACCGGAACCGTTGACACTGCTGCAAGGTAAACCTCTCAGGTCCCTTTACTGATTCTACCATAGAGGTCAACGATATCACACTTGCTAATTGATTCTTGATTAGAGTTGTTTAATCTCTTTGCTTAGCTCTCTCCTGCATTGCATAATACAGAAATATCCATTAAATGGATTAGAAGTTATGAAAATTGACATCCCTTGAGATTGTGGGTCCTAAATAAATTTTTGGGTTACATCAGTTCCCACCCGCTAAACAAACTTTTAATAGTTAGATTAGAATAGCTAACCGGTTGTTAAATTCTCAATCACAACTACTTTGATCAACTTCCAATCAATCAATGCTATAATTGTGAAGATGGCATGGAGACACGTGGCCCAATGAAAAAACGAGGATTTTCCTAGTGGACCCTGAGAAGCACTTTAGTTTAGGGGTCAAAAAGTGTAGTGGGATGGAGATGGCAAAAGGGTCCCTTTAGCAATTAACTCAAATGTCCAGTCCATTTTCTACTGGTCCATCAAAGCCAAAAAAATTCCCATTTCCAGTATTCCAACTCCTTCATCCGTGATGTACTTATTTGGGGCCCGCTTTTGACATCCAATGAAAGGTGCATTATGGAGGGTACTACGTGTCTATTTGGAGTTGTTTCCACATTATTCGTTTGTGGGGTTTTTTTTTTTTTTTTTTAAAATCTTTTCCGTTTCAGAAGGTAGGATATATACTTCATTGTTAACGAAGAGAGTAAAACGAATGGGCAGTCATTTCAAAAAAGAGAATACAATAACCACAATAGAGGCTTAGACACCAAGAAAAACATTTAAGGCCTTACACAACCAAATGCGCAAACATATGGAGCACAACTCCGATCTATGCAACACCAAACAAACAATCACCAAAAACCAAAACACATTCACATGGGGTTAGGATAATGGTTTGGTTTTTGATTTGAATTGGTTTGGTCATATAAATTTTGTAGGTTGGTTTGATTCACCAAATTCATAATCTGTAGATAATGGTTTGGTTTTGATTTACTATGAAACAAAACCAAGGTTCATACTCACCCCTAATTTTTTGTATTATATGCATAGATACAATTTCCGAAATTTTAGAATATTTGTTTTCTTCATTCTAGCAAATGGGCAGTAGAAAACAAGTTTACGTACTAGCTAGAAAACAGATTGCTGAACAAGTTTCTCCTTGTTCTCGTTCTTATTATAACATAAAAAGTAAATAAATACTCCAATTCGTTGGTGATCGATGCATTGGGCTCTACGATTGTGACACATTTTGGAATTGAATTATCCTACATTAACTTGAATTTCCTTTGTCATACACAAAGATTGCCACTCCTTATACTATTTGTTTTACAAAATGAACTGTCCATCGTTTGGAACCTTTTCGATCATATTTTGATGATCAAAACTGTTCAACTTGTTTAAAACATGGCTATCAAAAAAAAAAAAAACCTATTTAAAACATGTTTTAAGGGTATCCGCGAGGAATCGGCTTAAAATATAACTGGGAAGTGCTTGATCCAAACATTTTTTTACATAGAACAGTTCTTGTCAAGCTTTATGAAAAGCTGTTTGGATCAAGCATTTTCTGGTCATATTTTCAGCTAATTTCTCGTGAATACCCTTAAAATCATGTTCTTAACACATTGAACTGTTTGGATCATCAAAATTGGATGGGAAATGGGAAGTCCTTAACTTAGCAAGTTAAGGAAGTCCTTAGAAGAAGCTTGGTGATATACATGTGTGTGTCTCTCTCTCTCTCTCTATATATATATATATATATATATATATATATAAACTACTAAAAAGTAAATAATTTTTTTTTAAATTTATGTATACTTGTCAGTTTCAATTTTTAAAGAATGACCAGTCACCCTACTGATGATGGATGTTAAGTCATTTTCTTCACTTCCTAACCATATAGTGGTGACAATATTTCTAATATAGGATGGAGGCGGCTAATTCGAAAGTCTCTTTGTTGGTATCATTTCTTTCGGGGAAATTAAATTCAGATTTTGAGCTAGGAAACCTGTAGAAATAGTTCAGTGGGGAAGTATATGCAATTGAAATTTTGTCGCTTGGATGGTAGATAGATAGGCAATCGCACAAATACGAAAAAGAAGTCAAATAATATGGTTCTATGATTTGCATTAAAATCATGAAATGTTGAAGACGTACTCCCGTCAATTGTTCAAGCTTTACAAACCCGTTGTATAAGGGGACGTTTTGTACATTATGTATGACTTTTAACGTCCCGGCCACAGCTCCGCTTTTGCCTAACCCATCTCTAGCTATCACACAGTCTGATGATCCGCAATTTGGCTCCAATTCAAACAAGAAGCGCAACCTTCTCTCCGAGAGTGAATGTGCACTTTTGTACAGTATTCAGAAGTGAAACTAATCCAAGAGGACATAAATTTTGTGGGCAATACTTTATCCTCCATCGGGTTTAAATTTGCACACTTTTGATGAATCGAAGATAATTTGACTAGTTTATATGAAGTATAGAACCACTGTAATAATTCATAGCGTGCGTTCATGTTTAATTAGTTGAATACAAAATGGTCACCTTATAATTTATCAAGAAATTTAATGTGGATTGGTGAAGGACGCAAGGACATCTATAGTAGGAGGTATTAATTACTAAATAACTAATTGTTCATCGAAATTGTTATATAATGAAGGAGAATCATTTTTAGTAAATGCCCTTTTTTTTTAAATCCTATCTCATTTTGTGATTACACTAGCTAGGCTTTGATATCTGCTCATCATATATCTCTTTATTTCTGCTCAACGTTACTTAATCTCTTTATTTTGTGTAGACAGAATCAATAATAGAGGGCTCGGATCACATACCCTGAAATCATAACTACTCATTATGCCAGTCACTTTCTCCATACCAAGACGAGAAACATAATTCATCGAGTCATGATTTCACTAGCTAGAACGAGGGGGTATAGTGGGGTGCAATAAGGATTGGACAATGTCACAATGGGAATGCAATATGAATTGTCTAGGAATATTTAGTAGTAGTAAGCACTTTGGACCTTTTCTAAAAAGTGCACTTTCGATGGGCCCTGTGAATTGTACAAGAATATTGTTTTGTTCGGTTAAATAATCCATCATGGATTATACAGTCCTTATCCATCTTGGATTATATTAGATTTTGATCGTTATTTTCTACTTTTTAAATTCCTTTCGTCATGACGAAACAATAATCCTTAAAAAATTAATGAAAAACTAACATATGAGAAATAATTTTTGAATAAAAATAAAAAATAATACAAGATAGATTATTTAGCTGAACAAGGCTCAGTAGGATTAGTCTCCAATGGTATAAAACTGCACTTTGGGGACCCTTTTCTGGAAATTGTAATTTTGATGGATCCTAAGGAAAAAGGTCTGTTTGATGGGAGACGTACAAGCCCTTAACGACCATATATGTACTATTTCGAAGTCAAAGTCACAGTCGAAGGTGATAGAGGGATCGATCAATTAACAAAATTAGAAAAGCAAGAAAGTGATTAGAGCATAATATAGCTGGAAATTGACAAAAGGAAAGAGAGAGACTAAGACGACCAAGACTACACTTTGGAGTGGTAGTCACTCTGGAGACCCGACCCTCATCTAACCCATACCTTAGTAAGTAGTAGGAGTAGTAAACCTGTGAGCTGATATGAGACAAGTTTCTAATAGTAATTCTATGGATATGGATCGAATGTGCACAAAAAATTTACTCCTCGTGTGCATGGGATACCCCTTGGATCCCACATAGATGGTCTGAGATAATCATTTTGAAGAAACAATCTTTTAAATTTGCGGAATCATTGCTATGGAGTAAGATGTCAACCGCATGAACCAAAACAATGAGAAGATTGAGATGTAAAGGTCTTATGAAGAAAAGGATAGGAGTCACAGTAACTATTATAAAGCCATGAGAAATAAGAAGGGAAGAGAAGCTTGAATACCACCAGGCTAGCTCTTGGGACTGTATGAGAGAGTTTTCTCAAGCTTACTTACCCAAAAACAAAAGGAAAAAATTAAGTGAGGATTTGTAGAATCAGCAAAATTTGGTGGTTGAACCGTATAAACTGATAGGCTAGTTGTCTAATAGGCTGGCTGCAACATAGAGCCATGCTAGGTAAAATCCTGATTGTAAAAGTTTCAAAAATAATCAATGCCTTCAGCTTGGAGATAACCCTTGGCAACTAACCGTGCCTTATACTAGGCTATAGTGCCTTCCTCTTTAGCTATTTAATTTTCACAAACAATTCCAATCAACCTTCATTTTCTCAAATTCAACTAGAGTTAATGGTAGTAACTCAACCATATTGTCCCTGTTGATACAATAGTCGGTCTAGACAACTATTCACATTCAATTATATATCTTGGTGACTTGTGGTAAATTGAAGAGTTTTCAGGTGCACTCTAATGTGCTCTTCCAACTTTGTTATTTTGATTGCTCTTTTATGTAGATAATCACTTTTGAATGTGCTTTTAACGAACAAACACGATCTCTTACTCGAGTAACTTGATTCGTTTATCAATCCCAACTAGAGTCCTTTATAGGAGGAAAAGAGATGCTATAGTCTTTATACATGGTTACATAGCCGGCTTTAAAATAAATCCCCATTCTAGGAAGTTTATCTCCTAGACTTTTACGTACAACAGCGAAAATCTAGAAGTGTAATCCACACATTGGGTGGTAGTATGTCTTTTTGTTCATTTCAACCGTGAGATCCGGTCTAGAGCACCGTGCTGCGTGACTCGGATGCCGTCCGTTGGGGCAATCTAATGGTTCAAATCTTATTTAGGCAATGAACAGCTCGGATGTAACATGAGTGCAAATAAGATTTAAACTGTTGGATTGCCAAAATAATGGCATCCGAGCTATGCAACACGGTACTGTGTAGCAGCTGCACAACACCAACCTGCAATCTGTTAGGGTGCCTGTGTTTTCCAACTTTACACTAGTACCCCTATCAATTAATAGCATCTTTCATTTATATCCCTAGATAATTTCGCTAGTTCTATTGTGGTGAAAATTATTTTACAAGCCTCCAAGTCAAAGATACCGACACATAAACTAATGTGCTTCCCTACTCTCTCTGGAAAACATGTCACGTGTCAATTGTAGCTAGGTTAAAATTAAAGCATTCAAAACATTGATTGAAAACAATTGCTTGATTGTTATTTGTTAAAAGTCATTCTCAAAATTATGATTATTGTCCGTACTGAGTTGCTGGAGCTGAACATTCGATTTATGGTTACTTTGAAGTATTATGCTTGACTAAAATGATATCTTTTTTTATTTTTATTGTGGCGGAATAGAATAACAGTAATCAACATGAAACGACAATGAGAACAAATGATTTTGAAGGATGTTAACTGTTGACAAATATATGTATGATAATTTGTTGAAAATTATATGCATTACCATTTGATATTTTGATGATTATATTCATGAAGTTTTTATCTTTTGGCAAAAGAAAATCTTTTATCGCAAAGTCCTTTTTCGGACAAATTTGTTTCTTTGCCTTGAAACATAGCATAAAGTCTCTTGGTTTCAATGATTAATATTTACAAAGACTTAATGAGCTCAATACATGTTTTAACGGATTTATTTAGAAGAAGTTTTGAGCTACAGGTTGACGAACCGGCTGACAAGCCGGCTGTCTGAACAGAAGGGGTTGTCAACCGGACTTCATTGGATGACAAACTGGTTGAGAGAGTGGACGACCTTCCGGTCGACCGGCCGGACGACCAGTAGTGTATTTCTGCAGATTTTCTGCTGATCAGCAAAATCTCAAACGGCTCTATTTTTCCTAAAATAGCTCTCCAACGGCACAGTAATTTACTAACGGCTAGTAGGTGATTGAATGGCTATATAAAGGCTTCAAGAACTCATTGATGAGCACTAATCCAAGCTACAACATTTCATATCATTCCAAAGAGCAAATTCTCCAAAGATCAAGTCCAAAATTCTCCTTGTTCTTCCACTTTCATATTTTTCTTGAGAGAAATTTTGTACAAGACGTGAGCGATAATTGTCGTACTTTCTTCTCATACTTGTAATTCCTAAGCGAGTGTTTGGGTCGAACACTTGAAAGCTTAGAAGACCAAATTCTTGTTGAATTTGGGTGTTATTGTTTTCGAGAGGTTTTCGGAGAAAACTCTTGCGGTTGCACTAGCTCCTCGGGAAAGCTAGGGGATTAGGTTGTTGTTATCACCCGCAAGACTTACTGCTTGTAATCTTTTTGAAGATTAGTGGAACCTTCAAGTAGTTGCTTGAGGAGAAGTGGAGTAGGCCGGACCATGGACAAATCCGGGCCGAACCACTATAAACGGGTTCTATCTCTCTAACTCTCTCTATTTTACTTGCTCATATTATCTTTAATATATTTGTTAGAGAATAATTTTTAAATTGACAATTTCTTTTAGCAACCCTATTCACCCCCTTTTTGGTTGCCTTTTTGGGTAACAATTGGTATCAGAGCCTCGGCTCTTGTTTGTAGACTTCACCGTCTAAGAGTTAAGATCTATGGCAACCACTAGTAGCGTATCATGCATGAAGGGTCAATCCTCAAATAGGCCTCCCTTGTTCACAGGTGCTAACTATAGCTATTGGAAAAATCGCATGCAAATTTTTATCCAATCCACCGATTATGATTTGTGGAAAATTATTGCAAATGGTCCTATTATTCCTACTAAGAAATCCGGTATTCCTAAGGAAGAGAGCGAATGGACCAACGTAGATAAGAGTAACATAGAAAAGAACTTTAGAGCCATGAATCTTCTTTTTTGTGCTATTACTCATAGTGAATATGAATGTGTATCCGCTTGTGAAACCGCTAAGGAGATTTGGGATAAATTAAAAATGGCTCATGAAGGAGATAGTCAAGTCAAGGAGTCCAAGATTGATATTCTTGTGCATAATTATGAGCTTTTTAAAATGAAACCGGAAGAGTCTATTTCTCAAATGTTTGATAGATTTGCTAGTATTACTAACGGTTTGAAAGCTCTTGGCAAGACATATAGTCAATCCGAGATGACGAGGAAGGTGCTCCGGTCCATGCCATCAAAGTGGAATACTACCACTTCAATCATCCTTCAATCCAAAGACTTCTCAAAATATACAATGGATCAACTTATGGGATCTCTCATGACCGAAGAAATCCATATCAATCTCAAAGATGAGGAAGAAGAGAAAGTCGAAAACCTTGCTCTCAAAAGCACCTCACGCAAGTCCAAAATCCAAGATGACTCAAGCGAGGATGATGAAATTGATCTCATCACAAAGTCGCTCAAGAAACTCCTCAAAAATAGAGCATCTCGCAAATATATGCATGATAATTTGTTGAAAATTATATGCATTACCATTTGATATTTTGATGATTATATTCATGAAGTTTTTATCTTTTGGCAAAAGAAAATCTTTTATCGCAAAGTCCTTTTTCGGACAAATTTGTTTCTTTGCCTTGAAACATAGCATAAAGTCTCTTGGTTTCAAGCGAGTGTTTGGGTCGAACACTTGAAAGCTTAGAAGACCAAATTCTTGTTGAATTTGGGTGTCATTGTTTTCGAGAGGTTTTCGGAGAAAACTCTTGCGGTTGCACTAGCTCCTCGGGAAAGCTAGGGGATTAGGTTGTTGTAAGCACCCGCAAGACTTACTGCTTGTAATCTTTTTGAAGATTAGTGGAACCTTCAAGTAGTTGCTTGAGGAGAAGTGGAGTAGGCCGGACCGTGGACAAATCCGGGCCGAACCACTATAAACGGGTTCTATCTCTCTAACTCTCTCTATTTTACTTGCTCATATTATCTTTAATATATTTGTTAGAGAATAATTTTTAAATTGACAATTTCTTTTAGCAACCCTATTCACCCCCTTCTTGGTTGCCTTTTTGGGTAACATTAACTATTGCCGAAGTGCATAGTTTTTGCCAAAATCACATTCCGTAGAAATTGCATGGTACGTACAACACTTGTGGATGATCATGACCTAATTACAGTTGTTTGATGGATAAGCTTAGCTTCCTACATATTCCATAATAATTTCCACTGAATGATTAGATGAAAGGTTGAAAATTGACATGCCTTAAGATTGTGGGTCCTAAATTAACCTCATGAATTTTGAACCTTAAATAGTTTGATTAGAATGGCTAACAGGTTGTTAGATATTCTCAATCATAACTACTTTGATCAACTTCCAATTAATGCTATAATTGTGAAGTCCAATGATAGTTTTAACATAGTGATTGGCAAATTAGTGTACCCAGAAAAGCACTTAAGTGGTAAAAAAGTGTCGAGTGGATGGAGATGGCAAAAAGGTCCATTTTAGCAATTTACTCAAATCGAATGGGAAGTGATTTCCACTCCCTTATTATAATCAACACTTCCACACACACAATTGTGGACACTTGCTATCAAGCGTTCACAATTTGACACCTGTCCTGGGAACCATCGGTCGGCTTATAAGGGGCCAATTGAGTTGCCTCTAGCGGGGCGACCGCCCCACGATCGCACGTGTGGGCAAATCCTCTTAGATGATCCCGAGGTCGAGATCGTGGGTCACCCATGATCCCAGGTGCGCATTGTTCCCAAAATACATGGTCTGTCATCGGACGCAACCGCTAGTAACTTCCGCCACGATCACAAGGGTAACCAGCAGTTTTGCAAGGTAGTATATAAACGGTAGACGATGAGTGAATAAGGTACGCACTCTGTTTTCTCCTAGATTTACAGAGCAAATTAAATTAACTTTCTCAATCGTATACTAACTTATCCATCAGAGGGTCCACGACTGGAAACACCTTCAGTCACTGGACTTCTTGCAGGAACCACTACAAAGACGAAGCTTGGATTGACCGTCCAGATTTTTGGCATCAACGTATAGTTAATATCCACATAAATTTATTATTTAGCCTTTTTTTCAATACAATTTTTAAATACAAAATGGATTCTCTTGAATTTGGGTATGAGCTGAATTGATTATAGGTCCAATTCTGAGCACCTGTATCTGCTAGTGAAACTGAGTTTGATTTGTGCTCAGTTAGGAGTAACATTTTGGACTCACTTGGTTGATTACATTTCGGTTCAAAATCATTTCGTAGTGAATGGATTAAAATTGACTCCATTAATCTTCATTTAATTAATTGGTTGAAGAAAGTCAATAAAGATTATGGGACTCTACTATTGTTCAGATTGATTAATTATTTTTCATAGAGTTGTGTATATTTATTGACACTTGTTCAGATGAACAATTGTGTCTCTTCCGTTTGTGAAATATTCAAGGAAAAATTCAAAAAAGTCCAATTTTTTAGATTTTTTCTTGGATATTTTTAAAATACTTGTGTAAAACTCATAATTTTTTACTTTTCCGATTCTTCTCGTAGAGACGAATCGGTAATACATAAAAATTTGGCTCAAAACTAAAAATTGCGATATTTTTTTTAATAAGGACAAAATCAAAAAATTATGGTGCACAACTTATTGGTTAGTGATAATTCCCCCTTAATTGAGCATTGATATCTACATGATCCAAATAAACTCACCTCACTGTGTGCTTTTAAAATTATACTGACCATTCATTTTTTCATCTAATGCTATATGACCAAGGGGTTAACAATATTCAATTAAATTCAAGTCCTTTCTTGAATGATTTACTCAATGTAGTCTACAAATTGAACGGCTCAAATCATAATAAAAAAATTTTAATTGGCAAAACGAAGGCACCCTACAACCTCGTAATGCATTGACCTTGTCCTTCCTAATATCTAGTGTACAAGATCAATCCAAAATCGCTCGTGCGTAATGTACTTTTTTTTTGGGCCCACTTGTCGGCTTGTGACATCAATGAAGGTACATTTTAGTGTACTCTAAAGGCCTAGTTTTTCCAAGGCTATTAATGGACTAAAAAGACTAAAGAGACTTTTTTTTTTTGAAAAATTTTGTGAAGGAAAATAAGATGAAAGGGACTCGTATTCTCCTTTGTATTTTGTTGAGGTAAATAAGCTCGTTTAGTCCCGTAGGAAAACTCTGGCTTATTTGTTTTTACTTTGGGTAGTGATTTAACACTCTTTCTTTTATAATCACACTTGTTTTTCTTGTCATCTTCTACGTGAATTTACATAAGCGCGTTTTGATGCGTAACTTTTTCAAATATGAAAGGACAATGTTTTAAATTCACTTATTAAAGGAAAGCAAAGGAGTGCTATTATAAACAACGGAACTGTGAAAATTGTTTACCGTTTGTTTTTAATATGTTTCCTGAGAACGCTCATTTTTATTATTATTATTATTTTTGAAACGAAGCCCATTTCATTAACCGCTAAAATAGGCTAAAACAGGGAATCCATCCTACACCAGAGATAGGGAACCAACAGCAAACCATCACCGAAAGAAATACTAAGCACAGGTGACCCAGGGGTAGCGATAAAAACCGTGAAACTAGTGACTAAACCTGTGCACGACTCACCGCCACAGAGGGTCGGGACACGAGGGGCCAGCCATCTAACCACTAGCCGCCCCGGTTTGATAAAAGAACCCTATCAGAGATAACAATACAAGCTGATTGAAACAGGAGTAATAAACAAACAAGAGAGACAAACACGACCACCATGGATGGAATCCACAAGCACGCCGACCATCTTCAGTCGAGAGGAACCACCCGGAACCGGCTGGATCTCGAAACTGAAGAAATGGAGAAACATCTCCGGCAAGCCTACGCTGGCACGACAGGCTCCGGACACGAAGATCGAAGTACGAATCCCAGGCAGGATCTCCAATCTCCGGCCACACGGCGCCGATGACCGAGAAACCTCCCTTGCCGATTACTCCCTCTGCTGACGACGAACTATGGCCAAGGGCCATGCCCCGGAGCCTTATTGAATCACCACCAACCCCCGCTCCAACTGTCGCAGCACCACTAATCAACTGGAATGAGCACCGAACACCGATTCCCTCCAGCCACCGCACAGCACCACTCCAACAAAACGAGAAACAGCAGCAAAACAGCACAAAACCTTATTTACCCACCAACACCACCCACCGGATCAGGGGAAACCCGACCGGTACGAATCCGGACTGGGGAAACCAGCCGGAGAAAATCAGAAAAATCTAGCAGAAAAAAACGGAAAAGAAAAACCCAAAAAATCCACCACACCGACCACCCACACCTGCCGCCCCTACAACCAGATCAGGGGGCCGAGGAGTCGCCGGAAAAGAAAAAAGCCACAAGCCTCCGGCCTGCGACTCATCCATCGAAGCACCCTCGAGACCCAACCCAAACAGAGAGGGTCCGAAACTAGAGAAAACGGAGAAGAGAGGAGAGGGGGAGAGAAGGAGAGGAGAAATAGGGGGGAGAGCCGGGGGGAGGCGGGGAGAGAAGTGAGTAGGTCCTGTCCAGTTTTTTTAAGGTCCAGTCCGGTCCAGTTTTGGGCCGTTGTGGGCCCATCCCGGGCCCACAACAATGATCAGAATCGTTCATTTTTTAGAGCTCATCGAGTATGTCAACCATGCCAAAAATTAGCTTGATCTAACATCAATAGGTACGTGAACGAAATAAATCTGAACAAGAAAAAAATAGGCAATTATTAATTTCAACTTAATTTTTGTCATTGCTTTTTTCTTGTACAAATCTGTTTCATCCATGTACCTATTGATGTTCGATCAAGTTAATTTTTGGCATGGATGACATACTCGACGAGCTCTACAAAATGAACGATTCCGATCATTGTTGTGGGCCCGGGATGGGTCCACAACGGCCCAAAACTGGATCGGACTGGACCTTAAAAAAATTGGACTGGAACTGCTCTCGGGAGAGAAGGGGGCGGCGGCCCCCTCCCTCGGCCAAAACCAGACTTTGGGTTTTTTGGGTCTCTGGATAAGGTAGAGAGAGAGTTGAGAGAGAAGAGAGGTCTTTTTTTTTTTTTTTTTTGCCCATTTATTATTATTATTATTATATGAGCAAGTACAATTTTTGAAAATTCAGTGTCAAAATTTTTTTTTTTTCTTTCTAACAAAGAACACTGCTACAGGTACAGTAGGTTGTGTACAGCAGCGGCGCACAGACCGCGTTTGCGTCTGTCTCGGGTCCCGTAAAGATGATTGGAGCCGCTCATTTTGTTCAAAATACTTCGTTTAGGGTTCCTGTAAAAAATCACTTCAATCCGATATCGGGAAGGGTGCTTACAAATCATCCAACTTTGGTTCAAAATTTAGCCTAAGTTTTGAACCAAAGTTAGATGATTTGTAAACACCCTTCTCGATATCGGATTGAGGTGATTTTTTACAGGGACCCTAAACGAAGTATTTTGAACAAAATGGGCGGCTCCGATCATCTTTGCGGGACCCGAGACAGACGCAAACGCGGTCTGTGCGCCGCTGCTGTACACAACCTGCTGTACGTGTAGCTTTACTGTCTAACAAATGGGTAGCCGTGAACTAGTAGAAGTAGTAGTACTAGCTAGTAGAAAACAAATCGCTAAGCAATTTTCTCAGCGTTTTTTTTTTATAAGTAATTAAAAGTAAATAAATTGAAAACAAAAATTACACTAGCATGTAGGACTGTCCGCTTCGCATTCGTTGATGATCCACGATATGGCTCATGATGTGATTGTTAGAATTTTGGGGTTGAAATCCACCATCCTTTAGTACACGAATCCTTGGACGGAGGAACGATTGATGAACCTTAACTATGAAAACCCTTCTTCGCACTTAAGAGTCCATTAATTAATTAATTAGTTTCGCACATGTTATCCTACTTAAACTTAATTTTCCTCCGCAAACATCACACAGAATAATGTCAGTACTCGACCTTAATTAGTTTATTTTATCAGAAAAATGAAACATATCTATCAATATTATATATTATATATTTGTTGGTACGTATTAGAATTAGGTATATATGCTAATCAGTTTCAACTTCTGAAGAATGACCTCCAGTCATTCACTCTACTGATGAAGACCTCTCCGTGTGAGCCTCTACATAGTTGGATGGAAAGTCATTTTCTTCAATTCATAACCATAGATTGAGGTATTGTGATTGAAATTGCTAATCGGATGGATATATTATGCTAAGTCAATAATTCAATTTATCTGCCACCAGTACTTTTTTTTATTTTTTCTGGGAGATTCTGGATGGAGCAATAAATTAATTAAACCTGCACAGATAGTTATATTTGAAAATGCCGAGTATCATAAGCTCGATCGGCTTAAAATTTTAGCACATGAAAGATGTTATGAGTCTGAACAACAATTCTATATATGGGTCCCATGCAGACTGATTCTACCCCAGAGGCCAACGACATTACACTTAATTGCTAATTGATTCCCGATTAGAGTTGTTTGATGGCTTTACTTAGCTCTCCTGCATTTGCATAATAATAATAATAATAATAATAATAATAATAATAATATCCATTAAATGGCTTAGAAGCTCCGAAAATTGACATGCTTAATACATAAGATTAATGGTGGGTCCTAAATAATGTTTCCTAAATAATGTTTTGGGTTACGTCGATCGGTTGCCACCCGCTAAACAAACTTTTAATAGGTATATAGATTAGAATAGCTAACCGGTTGTTAAATTCTCAATCATAAACAACTTTGATCCACTTCCAATCACTCAATGCTATAATTGTGAAGTCCAATTAAGGTTTAACATATCCATATTTGTTTTGGATCTCTAGACCGAAATTTTTCTCTCAGCATACAGTTTTTAATAAATTTTACTAAAATTTTTAATCTCATTTCTTTATGTTTTTCTCTCTACTCATTACTCAAAACGATGTCAGTGATTGGCAAATTAGTGTAAAATGCATGAAGATGACATGGAGACACGTGGCCTAATGAAAAAACGAAGACTTTTCTCGTGGACCCAGAAAAGCACTTTAGGGGTACTCATAAAGTGTCGAGTGGTCCATGGAGATGGCTAAAGGGTCCATTAGCAATTAACTCAAATCCAGTCCATCTCCAGTGATTGATCAAAGCAAAAAAAAAAAAAAAAAAAAAAAAATCAATTTCCAGTGGTTGCCGCTGGTTGGGGACCTTATTTATTATCCGAAGATTTCTATTCCCTCATCCGTGGACCGTGATGTAGGGCCCGCTTTTGACATCAAATGAAAATTTAGAGGGCACTATCTGTTTGGAATTGTTTTCACATTATTCGTTCGTCTCTTTGGTAGTGCGGAGTAATTTTTATGAAAAAAAATTTAATTGCGCTATATATTTTTATTTTATTTATATAAATCCATTTTGTGTGGAATTTTTCACACATGAAAAGACAATGTCGTGAATGCACTTGTAGGAGGGCAAAAAAGGATTGCAATCATAGAAAATGGGAGTGCGAAAAATATTTACCAATTTTTTTTTTTGGTTGGTTTTTGAGAACCCTCATTTTTATTTAGAGCTTCAACAATGGGGTTTAACCCATATACAAACCCTAACCTTTTCTCCTCCTCGGGACCACAATGAAAAGAAAAGGAAAAGGTGTAAAGGTAAAGAAGTAGGGTAGTATTGGTTCGTTTCCCTCCAAAAGCAAGACCGGCCCAATGAGAAGGCTCAAGAAGTTGCCGTCTTGGACCTTCACATTTTGAGTAAAAAATGGGGCATCCTTCCTAAATAAGTATATATATTTTCTGCGTGTATCTATAATACAAACTCCTTTGGTGGTTCAATGCTAGAGTGTTTGCTCTTTTGTAGGGTACATTTTTGTAGCGTCTTTTTGCCAAAAAAAATTCCCTCCTATCACACAAATTAGGGCTGTTGTGATTCAAACCTGAGTTTACTGAATATTATTATAACCGCACAAGCCATTAAGGCCAAAATATTTACTATGTTGAATAATATAAATGGAAATTATATATAAAAAAATATTTCTGTTTATTATTTTTAAATTAAAAAAATTATATAATGCCCTATTCCATCACTTGGCCTAGGGCATCTAAATACCTTGGGCCGATCCTGTCCAAAAATGAAGTAGGGTTGGCATGGGTTGTGATTGTGTGCATTGAGTTCACTTGCTAACATGTCTAGTGGGGCCCTTTGACACTAGAAATGAGCCACATCAGCCGATTTGGGAATGAAATGGATGGAGGCAAACGACAGGTGCGACAATTTGGAAATTTTGAAAGTCCAGGTGTTTAATTGAAATAAAGTAAAGTTCAGGTATTTCGGTGACATTGGAGTGAAAGTTCAGGTGCCATTTTGAAAATTTCCCTTTTTATTTTTTTTATTATATGCATAGATACAATTTCTGAAATTGTAGAGTATTTGTTTTCTTCATTCTAATAGCATATGGGTAGTCGAAAACAAGAGATTTGGCTTAGTGGTCGTGAGAAAGTAATAAGTGCTCCTCCATGCATGAAGTCACAATTAAGTTTCTTGGTGCATGTTTTCGTTGTTATAACATAAAATGTAACCACATAGATAATAAAAAAGTACACCAACAGGAGTGTCCAATTCGTTGGTGATCAATGATATCGCCGATATGATCGTGAGATTTTTCGGAATTGAATTCCAACATCATTTTAGAATACGAAATCATGGACAAAAGAAGAATCAACCCGTAACTTTAAAAATCATAGGCGTAGTACTTAAAACTCAATTTGTTTCGCACAAATTTTCCTACATTAACTTGATTTCCCTTCGCAAATGTCATACAAAAAGAATGCCGCTCCTTATACTTATTTTATCAGAAAATGAAATGTCTTGTGTTATATATACATATATATATATATATATATATTTTAACTAAAAGCAAATATTTTTGTATTAAAATTATGTATACTTATAGAATGACCAGTCAAAATGGGGATGCAATATGAATTGCGTAAGAATATTTAGTAGTAGTAAGCACTTTGGGACCCTTTTCTAAAAGTGCACTTTTGATGGGTCCTAGGGCTCTCTACAGTTTACGTCAAATTTCTATTTCCCTTAGTCACAAGAGTAAACGGACCACCGTTCGAAGGACAAAGGGTCTGTTTGGTGGGACGCAAGCCCTTAACCATTATACATTATTTCCAAGTCAGAGTCCACAGTCGAAAGGGATAGAGAGATCAATCAATTAACGAAGTTAGAAAAGCAAGAAAGTGATTAGAGCGTAATATAGCTGGAAATTGACAAAAGGAAATTAAGAGAGAGACTAGGACGACCAAGACTAGACTTTGGAGTGGTAGTCACTCTCGATAAGGGTGTTAGCCGCTCATGATGGAACGAACCTTTCTGCGGTGGCTCTTGTCTTGGTTCTTCCGTCACGTCCTAAACGGACTGCCACAGCCGAGAACTCGTTTTGCCGAAGTGGGTATTCAGTACCTAATAGTATACTCCTTCGGTAGGGTTTAAAGCATTATGTAACTACATAAAAGGTCCATGGGACTTTATGTAATTATCATTTGGCAAACTAACTTTGAGTAACTCTGCACTTTGACCCCTAACATCATTAAACTCTTGTTTTTATCCAATATTTCGACTAGTGAGCTCGATCAACCTATAAACAAACTAAAACAAAAATAAATACGAGTAACAAATATAAATAACTAACAAGTGTAGTTTAGAGGGCCAAGATATCAATATTTCAACACTTATTAAATACCCTTGAATCCCACATAATAATAGATGATCTGAGATGGTTATTTTGAATAAACGAATTTTTAAGCTAGAGAGTCATTGCTAGTGAGTAAGATGTCATTCATATAAACCAAAACAATGAGAAGAGACGTAGAGGTCTTATGAAGAAAAGGAGAGGAGTCACAGTAACTATAAGTCAAGAGAAATAAGAAACGAAGAGAAGCTTGAATATATACCTGACTCTTGGGGCCTGTTTGAAAGCATAGAGAGCTTTCTCAAGCTTAAAAACTAAGTGAGGATTACTTACCAAAAAATGAAAAAGAAAAAAGTTATGTGAGGATTTGTAGAATCAACAAAACTTGGTGGTTGAATCATGTAAGCCTCTTCATGAAGAGTGGCATGAAGGAAAGCATTGGATATATATATCAAGCTGTCTAATGGGCTAGTTGTAAGATAGAGCCATGCTAGGTAGAACCCTAATTGTAGGGTGTGTTTACCACTGGACTAAAAGTTCCAGAATAATCTTTGCCTTCCTCGTGGAGGTAATCCTTGGCAACCAACCGTGACTAACCTGGCTCTAGTGCTACCTAGCTTCCTGTTTAGTTACTATATTTAATTTTCACAAACAATTTCAATCAATCTTGGTTTTTCCGAATTGAACAAGAAATCAATTGAAATTGTGAATACGATACTCGGTCTAGACCATTAGTCACATTCAATTATACAGCTTGGTGACTGGTAAGTTGAAGAGCTTTCAGGTGCACTCTAATGTGTGCTCTTCTAACTTTCATATTTTTAATGCCCTTTTATGCAGGAAATCATTAATTTTAAACGTGCTTTTAACGAACAAACACGAGTTCATACCCGAATAGCTTGATTCATTTATCAATTCGTAGCTAAGTGCTTTATAGGAGGAAAGGAGATGGTATTGTGTTCATACATGTCCATTCTAGCTTGAAAGTTTATCTTAAAAGACTTTTACAACAGCAAGTGTAAGCCACGTATTGGGTGGTAATGTGGTAGTATATCTTTTTATTTATTTGAACTGTACGTGTGACTGGGTCTAGGAGCTTAGAGGGCCTGTGTCCTCGAATTCTACACTAGTACCCCTATCAGTTAGCGTCTTTCATTTTAATCCCTAAAGAATTGCGCTAGTGACTCCATTGTCGTGAAAATTAATAAATTATCTACTCACTTTTACAAGCCACTGTAGTAGGCCGAACGAAATAGCTTAGACCACGTATTCGACGAAGACGGACTAGGGTTAGATCGCAACCGAGCCTAACGATTGTCGAGACCCGAGCTCGGCAATGACCGAAGCTCGGAGAAGGATCCCATCTCACCTGCCCAACACCTCGGCCGAAAAGAGATCTCTCTGACTCGGCTAAAGTCAAGACCCGAACAGACGACTTCATCACGTCCCCCTCTCTCCGAGCCGCCCGCTTCTTAGCTCGGCCAAAGTCAGGGCTCAGCCCTTCTCAGCACCGTGCTCCACCCCACGCGCGGGAAACGGTTATGCCAAGAGATAATGATTGGCGCACATAGGGGCGCCAGCTCATCCTACAAACGGTTACCAGATCTCATCGGTGACGTTACAGTGACACCGACCTACCCGTGCAAGTTATGTGCTTGTACTTAGAGAGCAAGTCGGAGGGCCTTGCGGGAAACACCCTTGGCCAAGTCTTAATCGTGCGTTCCCTGTGCAATTTAGGATGAAAAGACTAGACACCCACAAAATCCATTGAATAGGAGTTTAGATCCAAGATCACGGCCACACAGCCTCAGAAACAAAAGTAATGATACCAACACATAAGTTTTAACGTGCATCCCCTGCTCTCTCTGAAAAGCAAGTCACGTGTCAACTGTAGGTTAAAATTCAAAATATGGGCTGAAAATAATTTTGTGCTTGATCGTTAAAAAAGTCATTTTCAAAACAGAAAGTCTACTGGCACAGCAAATTGTTGCACAGATTGTGCACAGATTTTTATGTGGGATCCATTATGGGTCCCATACAAGTGATCCAAGCCGTTCATTATGTTTGAAACATTTTTCAAGGGCCCCCGTAAAAAATTAGCTCAATCCAATACCTATAAGTACTTGATCAAATTGTCTAACTTTTCATTCTCTAAAAACTTGAATGAAAAGTTAGATGATTAAATCAAGCCCTTATAGGTATTGGATTGAGCTGATTTTTCACGGGAGCCCTTGGAAAAATGTTTTAAACATAATGAACGGCTCGAATCACTTGTGTGGGACCCGTAGTAGTCCTCACATAAAAATTTGTGTACAATCTGTGCACGGATTGCTGTGCAAGTAGACTAATTCTTTTCAAAATTATGATTAAAGTCATTTTGAGGTACTATGCTTAAGTCAAACGATACCTCTTTTTATCGTGACAGAATAGAATAGAGACAATGAGAACAAATAATTGCGAAGGATGTAATGCAACTATTGCCGAAGTTGTATAGGCTATTTTCGTTTGGAAGTTTTGCTTTGTTTTTGTTTTATTTTTTAATCATTATTCTACTTCTTTTTTCAATCATTATCCTATTTTTTCAATTATTACTTTCTCATCTCTCTTTATCTCTCTCCAATCATTACTCTTATTTCTAATCATTGTCTTATTTCTCTCTCCACCCACTACCAAAACTAAACTAAACTCTCAACCAAACAAAGCGATAGTTTTTGACAAAATCACATTCTGTAGGAATTGTTCGGTACAAACCCTTGTGGATGACCTAATTACAGTTGTTTGATGGATTAGCTTAGCTCTCTTACATATTGCATAATAATTTCCACTGAATAATTAGATCAAAGGTTGAAAATTGACATGCCTTAAGATTGTGGGTCCTAAATTAACCGCCTGAATTTTGACAATTGGATTCTAAACGTGGATCGCGACCCAATAAACAAACCTTCAATGGTTTGATTACAATAGCTGAGAAACGGGTTGTTAAATATTCTCAATCATAACGACTTTGATCAACTTCCAATTAATGCTATAATTGTAAACTCAAATTATTAGCATGATTTAACATAGCGATTGGTGAAGATAAATCTGTAGAGGAGAAACTTCAGCCGCCGACCCTATCTCATTCCCTCTCTCCCTCTCTCAATTTTAGTCATCACAACTCCTCTTCTCCCTTCCACTCACCCGTGGGTTCCATACCCTTGTGCGGCGGCGGAAGGGTAAGATCATGGTACTATTTCGACTAACTTTTTTTTTTTTTTTTTCTTTCCGTCTTTTCAGATCAACGTCTTGTCGCATGATCTTAGAGAGTTGTTAGTTTCGTCTTTGGACGAATTTTGTCTACACATCGGAGTTCTCTCAGTTGAGGTTGCTTCACAACGATATCTGTGCTTCAGAGTTCTATCCCTACACGATGTCTTTGGCAGGGCAACTTGTGGTGGCTTGGCAGATCTATAGTTCTTAGGAGTTCGTTGGTGCATTCATCCTTGGTTAGAGTGAATCTGATCGTCTGGGTATTTGGTGTTTTTATACTTAACTTTGCACTTTTTGTCGTTTGAGACTCCTAATTAGATGTTAGGCAGTTTAAACGTGTCGCTGTTACGTCAGGCCATGCCTGAGTTAGGATGAAAGATATCGATTGCCTTGTGATTTACTCGTTTTTATTTGTTAGACGATTAGTTTGGCTTTGTCCAAATTCTTTGTAATGATCTCCGTTTTGTAAGTGCCGCTGGGCGTTTATCAATATAATTTTCTCACTTTTGATATAAAAAAAAAAACCATAGTGATTGCCAAATTAGTGTAAAATGCATGAGAATGACATGGAGACATGTGGCCTAATCAAAAACGATTTTTTCCCTAGTGGACTCAGAGCAAGTACACCAATGAAAATGTATTTAACCTGCTCAACAGTACATTTTTTTCATTTTACCTACCCAAATCTCTCTCAATCACTAACCAATACTCTTTGTTACTATCTAAATCCTTATAAAATACTATAAAATATTACACATTCCCAATGATAGAGGAGAGAGAGTGGAGAAAGAAGACATAAGAGAGAGAGGAGAGAGAAGAAATAATAGTTGTTTAATACATACCTATGCTACAGAGCTTCGTTAGAAATACCGAAGCTTTCTGACAAAGTTATTCTGCCTTCCTTGTTTACCTATTCTGGTGTAGTTCACTTTTCTTATTTTTGTTTTCTATTTTACCTATAAAGCTTCTTTACCTTGACTGATAAATTTGCTCTCAGAAAAAAAACACTTTAGTGGTGAAAAAGTGTCGAGTGGATGGAGATGGCAAAAGTTCCATTTTTTAAAAAAAAGGACCATTTTAACAATTAACTCAAATCCAATCTGTTTTCCATTAGATGGGGAATTAACATCATCTGAAAAGGACCAAGGGATTTGTAGCGCGCCAATGCATGATGGGAGTGTAGGGCATTTCAGTGTGTCTCATTGAAATTTAGTGATCATCATGATCTAAACCGTTAGTTTGTAGAAATTATTGAACACCATATGTAAAATTGAAATCAAGTTAATCAAACATTTATAACTACATGATCCGGATAAATAAGCCTTATTGTACACGTTTAAAATTATGCTGATCATTCACTTTTTTATATCTAATGTTATATGACCAAGGGGTTAATGATATCCGACCCCTTCAAGTTTTTTCTCGAATTATTTAACTAGCATACTTTGTAAAATGAACGATTCATATCACAATGGCAAAATTCCAATTGGACAAAATGAGGCGCCCTACAATCTCATAGTGCATTGAAGCACTTTTTATTTATTTATTTTATTTTTATAATCGGATGTTCAGGTCAGTTTATGCATACTATGACTAATTTTGAGACCTTAAAATTACTAACCGGGTAAACTTCCGGTAGAAATTAATGACCGAGTTAACTTGTGTGCACTTTTGATGGGGCATAGCCGCATAGGGGCTCTCAACGTCATATCCATATTTCCCATGTTCACGGGGTAAAGAGACCCTTCCTAAAAGAGGGTCTATATATATGAGGGGACACTGCCCTTATCTCCTTTACTCGTAGCACATGCATGATGGATATTGAAGTCACATTCACACTCAAGAAAGGTGATAGAGAGATCAAGTAATTAATTAACGAAATTAGGAAAGCAAAAAGGTGATTAGAATAACATAGCTGGAAATTGACAAAAGCAAAGAAAGAGACTAGGACGACGAAGACTGTATTCTAGCCCAGCCCAGCCAGAGCTAACTAGAAGTAATAGTAACTACAGAGTTGATATGCGACAATTTTCTAACAGTCAGGATACTGACAGAGCGGGCACATAAAATGTAGTGACTTCTTGTGTTGTATGGGACACACATCGGATTCCACATAGATGATTCGAGACGTTTTTAATTTTTTTTCCCCCTGAAATATGATTTTTTACAACCAAATTAAATATGCATCCAAATTGTATACCCATAGTTAGATAAGTTTCAAATAATCATCTACGGTTGTACGAGATGATTCAAGAGAATGAGTTGGACGCGCGAATGGTTCTTTTTAGGATCAAGCGCCTGTGACCAATATGTGTGAAGAAAATAATTTCTAAAATTCCAAATTACCAATCGTTTTTTTGGTGGGACTGCTCGTTGGGTTCTGTTTGGGGATTTATTTTTGTTTTTGCTTTCATAGTTGTTAAACTCAAAACATGACAGGTAACTTATTTTTCGACATGTAATAATTCCTTTAAGGGAAGAAGAATCAAAGACAATAGCATATTTCAAATACCGGTCCGAATGCATACAGACGGCTAGTAGTGCGTAGATGGTGCACAAATCGGTACATGGGGTCCACTTTAAGGTCCCACATGAATAATCCGAGCCGTTCGGTAATTTTAAAATAATTTTTTGAGTTATCAATTGAAAAAAATATGGCTAAATAGGATAATTTAAGTGTTTGATTCAATCTTGTAATTTTTCAGTCTCTTAGAAGAATAGTATTAGGAATATTATGTTACCTTGTAATCTAATTTTTATTATGCTTCATATTTAGTCTGGAAATTTTCATCTTTTCTAGTTAGTCTTGGTTTCTTATTATACATGTTTCCTAGTTGATTTAGGTTTCTTAATATATAAAGACATGCATGCTAGTGTTATGTTTTAGATACGATTAGTGGGAATACATCAATAAAAGCAAGTTTCTCATCAATTCTCTTTTCTAATATGATACCAGAGCCATAACATTTAGACCCTGTGACATTTTTATCCACTTTTTAAATCAGATTACTACACTTTTAGGGGAGGAGGGGACTGTGCTGTGCAGCTTCATGCTACACAGCCTTTGGCAAGGCCTTTCCAGCATCGGTCCAACGATTGGAGACGTCCACCGCATAGAGTTTGTCGAGTGCTACAAGTATACCAAAAATAAACTTCATGAAATATTGTTACGTGCCTCATTGAAATACATATAACTTGAAAAAAAATGAATCTTAATTGATATGAAATACTAGATCAAAACCACTGAATTCATTTTTTTCAAGTTATTTGTGTTTCGATGAGGCACTTAACGATATTTGATCGAGGCACTTATTGATATTTGATCGAGCTGATTTTTGGTGCACATGTATAACTCGACGAGCTCTACGCAATGAACGTCTCCGATCATCGGACCGATGCTAGAAAAGCTTTGCCGGTGGCTACACAGCACGAAGCTGCATAGCACAATCCCCCAGTCCATTTTTAGGGCAAGATTACCTCCACCAATTTGTTTCACCGCTCATCTAGCACAACGTTTAATTTCACCGTCTGTCTTAACAAGCAATAATCTCAATTTTAAAAGATTTTTCTAGGGAAAGAGCATGGAAAGCGACGAAATGGAACGGTGAAAGTAGACTCTCTGTTGGATTATAGTACTAGTAGTTCAAACAGAGGTTTCAAGCACAGCTAATTAGACATCCTTTTCTGTGGCCCCACTCGATTGGGGACATAGAAACAGGACACTTGCGTACGATCTACGTACAAGTGCATTAAAATTCAACCACAATAAAGGGACAAAAAACACTAAAAATTTAAGAAAATGATTTTGACATTTTTTTTTAAAGTCACTCTATTATATGTGTATTTTTGCAGGAAAAATATAATTATAGAGATGTGACGTTAATAAAAAAAAGAATAACAAAATTAACAGCCAAAATTTAACGTATTTTAATATCTTATTTTTACTAACAAATTTTTTTTATCATTTTATCATCTTATTTTCAACAGAAATTTTTTTACTATAGTAACTCTACTCATAAATCTATCAACAATTCATTCACTATCGGAAATAATTTGACATTTTTTATCAATTTATTTACTATTGGAAACATTTAACAATTTCTCAATCACAAATAAAAATTTACAAATTTTTTACTGCCAGAAATATGTCCTAAGAATAAAGTGGTTATTCTCAAAATATTTGGATAAAAGTAGAAAATTTTCTGATTTGTCTCAACGAATTAATAATCCATAAAAATTTGGCACGAAATTAACAATCACGAATTTTTATTTTTTTTGTATAAATCAAGCGAAAAACATTTGAATAAGGATAAGTCCTAAAAGTTAAGCGAAAACGGGGTCTATTTTACAACTTTATTAAACAATTACTACAAGTTTTACATCTCTGTTATAGGGGCACACTTTGTCACTTTATACAGCAACAACTAATTAAGCTAACCCAACCCCACCACAAAACAACGCAAGACCTTCACATCACTAGAGTAGAAATAACTTTCTTCGTTTCCCAAATTATCACTGTCACACCCCAGAAGTGAAAGGCACTCCGGTAGCCGGAATCCACGAACCGCCGGCCAAAAAGTTCCCCACCGAGAATTTCCCGACCTCCGTCGCACTCGTTATGACGTGGTACCCCGGCCACTTCACCCTGCCGCCCGTGCCTGCACCAGGTCCGGTGTTCATGTACTCGCCAAAATATAGTGTGCTCAGAGCAAAGTTCCCTATCCACTGTGACCACCCGGCCGGGGCGATCAAATTATCTAGGGAAGACTTCATGAACACCGTCCTCGCGTACTTTTGCCACGGCCGGCCCAGATACGTCTTAACTGAACCCTGGACCGGTCTCAAATCAGAGGCAGCGGTGACGCGCGAGTTATGAACGATGATACCGGTGTTTTGGTTCGGGTCGGTCCTTCCCTGAGCCGTGATGACGTTTTGCTGATTGCCCAGAGGCTTCCGCACGTAAAAATTGCAGTTTTGGAACATTGCGACCGCGTTTCCAAACACAATGTCTATGGTCCCGTATATGTCGCAGTCCCGGTAGAATTGACGTTGCGTGTCGACGTACAATGTGTCCTGGTAGCCCACGAAGCTGCAACTGTAGAAGACCGAGTGGTCCGAGCTAGAACGCAGAGCAACCGCCTGATATTTTTGTGGCCCGGCCGAGTTTACGAAGGTCATGCCCCGAGCGATGAATCCATAGCCCGAAATAGCTGAGGGAAAGTAAACAAAAGGGTAAGTCAAGATATGATTTAATTCTTTTCAGAAATTTCACCTTTTTTTATTTCCCTTATGCATGGTCCATGGAAAAATTTGACTTTTCCTCTGAAAATTGTTGTGGGAGTATTTGTTTTGGTCGTTGACATAAGGTTTAATTTATTATTGATGACTAATTAATGATGCATAATTTAACAGCTGATAATCTTGCTTAAAAGTTGACTAGACAATGATGTAATCTGTCGGTGCTTTGTGGTCATTAATCACCGATAGAGGCGACAATGAAAAATTAGTGTGTTCAATATAATTGTTTTATTGTCGTTACTTTTTTTAGCGAGATTTTCCTATGTAAGCCGGTTACTATTTGTGAAAAAAGTTTTAAATGTGGATACGAGAGATGTGACACGACATAAAACTTACAAAAAGTTGCTGAGCCAAAAGTCGTGGATCCATCATGAACATTTTTACCGCCGGTCACAATTGTAGCGCCAATACCATCCCCCACCAACATCAAGTTGTTCATTGATCCCTTAATCTGGACGTTTTCTTTGTAAACACCCGCTTTCACATGTATCACAAATCTCTTACTCCCACTCCTCGAGGCCGCCACGGCCTCAGAAATGGTCTTGTAGTTACCAGAACCGTCTTGAGCCACCACAACATTCGCTGTTGGTGGTTCGACAGACGATTGAAGAAGCCTTCTATCAGTGGCGGATATCCATTCTGGGAAGCCATCAGAGAGAAGACGTCGATTTTGAGTCTGTTTACTAGACATTGTCGCCATTGATGGAGATATAGCTTTGTTTATTGCTAGTGAATTGCTTAGCAACTTTGAAAAATCACTTAAAATATCAGGAAAGGAATTTAAGTGAGAAGATAAGTGGAAGTCAATAAACCCGTTTTGGCATGTTTGTTGGTTGGTGATGGCAGCGCTTAGCCACGTCTGGGAGCTTTGCTGATCGGTGGAGCCCAAAGAGCGATTAAGTTGGTTGACCGCATCCTCATAGAGCTCCAGACAATCAGTCCAAGCCAACTTGGCTCGCTCATCGAATGAGCTCACGTCCATGGCCGCAACAAGCCCACGGACTTGTTCAGCTTTATTTAAAGTGTTTTGCAAGGCTGATTCTCGTAGTTGAAATTGGGTTTCATATATGGTGGCTAGAGGTTTAGTGACAACTAGAGCATTGCATAGTTGTGGGTTTGGGGTTCGGGCGCATAGCGATATTTTTGTGGCGCATAATTGAGGGTATGGGGTTTGGGTGCATAGTGATATTGTTGTGGCACAATGGACCAACCCAATACCCAAAAGGGCTATTAGAACAATAATGGACATTTTATCCATGTATTTTGAGACTCTTTTCTTCTTCTTCTTCTTCTTCTTCTTCTAACACACTTATTTTTCTCACTTTAGATGATTTGGGTGATCGAAACTGTGGAGGGAGGAAGTCCTTTTATAGGGCACTCGTTGGCTTTTGGTGGGTGCATGTCTTCAATTGGTGCTTACGTGGAAAGCAAAAAGTGCAATGGCCCCAGATAAGTGATGCTTACGTGGAAAGTAAGATAGAGTGTTTTGAGTTTGAATGGCAACCACGGTTGGCTCGTTCCAGAAATCTTCTTAAAAAATAAGTACTTATTTTGTCACTTCTCAAAGAAAAATAAGAAGGTTTGTTCCATAAAATCCAAATAAGCAGCTTATTTCACATTTTCAAACTCAAAAATAACGTAAATGAGAAATAATTTTTCAATTTTTTTTTCACCATATTAAAGATCTCAATGAGATCTATCAACTAAGATCCATATTGATAGGAAAATTATTTGCGTAAGTATATGATTTTTGAACTTGAAATTGTCTTCTCAAAAAATAAGTAATTGTTCAATCTTTTGTGGAACAACTCTTCTTATTAGACAAAAAATAAGAACTTAAACTCGTTCTGAAACGGGACCACTCTTACTCGTTCTTCTTTTCGCTTGAACCAAATACATCACAAGTTTTCAAGTTCTGTTAGGTTTTTAGTCATGCTTGTTTGCATCCTTAAATGACTAATGCTGAGTTCTCTTTTTCGTTTTGTGTGTTTTGTTTATTTTTTCAAAACTTTTATTAGATTCACATCTGATTTTTGATTAAATTTTTGTTAGATTCTGTTTACACCCGTTTTTGGCACCCAGTCCTGGGCAAGCTTTGGAAGGCCATTTAATTATCTTTTAATTAAATTGGGCCAAAAATAGAGATGTATTGGATCAAAATTATTGGGCCAAACCCATGTTGACTAGGCCCAATTAATTTTAATTGGTTTCGGGCTCAGAATTAGAAGGTCGTGGGCCTATGTACAAAAAGAATTCAGCCGGCCCATGATTTGTTCAAAGCTTGATAAGTATTTTTGTGGGTTAAAAATATTAGAAGGCCATTTAATTTAATTAAATGGCCCATTACCCAAGTGGCCCATGAAAAGTGGAGAGAAAGAAGGGAATTGTTGGCTGTTGGAAGGCCATTCGACCGAGTCAAATGGCTGGAGGTTCTTTGTTAGCCACAAAAGAAGGAGAGAAAATAGGCCCATGAGCTTAATTGGCCTTTTTCAAACCTTTTAACGGCTCATGATCCAAACAAACACATGGGTAATTGATATTTACTTCCAATAACCACCCATGATCTCACTAAAATCCGTTAGTGGGAAGTTACTTGGGACACGTGGCAACATCCGGAGCTTACTCGGGACACATGGCAGCTCGTGATAAAGATGGGAAGTTTGGCCCAGATCTGGACCAGTACACTATTTACCCACGTTCTTGTGTAACTTCTAAATAACTACCCACTATCCCATGATCCCATGAAGTGGAAGTTACAAAGGACATGTGTCATCACAAGAGAAGGCCAACACATCCGCTTTGCATGCAATGCCGTGGCCTATAAATATTAGAAGACAAGAAGGAAAAAGGGTCCACACACCAATCAAGCTCAACGCTTAAAATCAAAGCCTTCCCAGCGAAGCAACCAAAGTCTTCCCAGTGAAGCAATTATCTCATTTCTCACCTTTACTCAATTACTTCTCCAAGTAATTCGAGTTTCTATCTCTCTTGTACCCCAATTTTATTACTACGACGTAATAAAATTATTCATATCTCTCTCATATCTCCGGCCTTATTATTACGACATAGTAAAGTCATTCTACGTTGCTACTTCTTTTCCTACACGATTAGGAAATTATTAAGTCCTCGCTCGTAGAGGCAAAACCACGAACCATCACTGCAATCCAGCCCTTAGGTTTGCAGCACTATCGCCCTCACAGATTCGAAGTCAGAAAAGGGACGCCCAGTCCTTACGTTAGACGCGACAAGTCTTGGCACGCCCGCACGCTCAGTCCTTGAGCATTTTCGTAGCCGAACATCTTTTGGCACGCCCGGTGGGACCCTAATCGTCTAAGGGTTTTATCATGGTCAAGAAGCCGCAACAACAGCAGCAACCGGACCCTCCACAAAGTCCTGAGGGAGTGGCAGTCGACGTGCCATTACTCGAGGAAGCTGGTCCTCAGATCAGCGCCCAAGATCTTAGCGACGCTACCGACAGCGTCAAAAATTATATGTTTATGGCGGGACGTGAGATCTCCAATAACGTTACGAGTTCAATCTCTCAATCGTTCGCTCAGTCCTTGGAACCTCTGACCATATCAGTCAACAAAATGATTGCTACGCTTACAGAGAGGCTACCGCTCGCTCCTCAGCAGCAGGGCTTTCCACAGTTTGGTGTCTTTGGCAACGGTCAAGACCAAGCTGGCTTATTGGGGGTACCTCCCCCTCCTCAAATGTTTTATCACGCTACTTCATCTAATAGCCCTGCACTCGGGGGGCAAAAGGAGAAGGGAGTCGTGATTGGAGGAGCTTCGACGCCTCCAAATAACGATCAAAGATTTGTTCTGGTTGATGACCAGAGCAAGCCCGAAAAACCTGACAAATCCGACAAGACAGACAAAAGGCCTTCGCAAGGAGGCCAGGGCTCTGGAAAGGATAAAGGACCCGCACGTACTCCTCAAAGCTCTGATACTCGGGGGGCAAGTCCAGTCCAGGACCAGGAGGCACAAGAGGCGCATCCGCAGCCGCCTCCTGAACCAGACCTGGTCATGGGAAGAGATCAAGTCTTGAACTTACTCCAGGAGCAGTTGGGACCTGGGTTCAGACCTTTGGGAAGGCCAATGTATAGGAAGCCTCATACCGAGGGGGTGGACAATACATCCTTCCCAAAGGGCTATAGAGTCCCAGAATTCCAGACCTTCAATGGTGAGAGCATGCAGTCAACCGTAGAGCACATTGCCAGGTTTCAAGTTCAATGTGGAGAGGCTGGAACCACTGATGCACTAAAGTTGAGGCTTTTTCCCAATTCTCTTACTGGGACAGCCTTTACTTGGTATATCAACTTGCCACCTAACTCTGTTCAGACCTGGGCACAGTTGGAGGAGATGTTCCACCAGCAGTTCTACAGGGTAGAACCAGAAGTGACATTGGCAGATCTTTCGTGCTATCGTCAAACCCATCTGGAGTCTGTAGAGTCCTACCTCCTTCGTTTCAAGACTGCTAGATTCAAGTGCAAGATAGTCCTTCCTGAGGCCGAATACGTGCGAATAGCACTAAACGGCCTGAGCTTTGAAATGAAGAAGAAGTTCTATGGAACGGAGTTCAGAGACCTGTTTGAATTATCTTCCAAGGCTTCTCATTATGAAAAGTTCTTGGCAGAAGAGCAGGACAGGAAGACAGCATCCAAAGGGACGTATTACCGCGACCCTAACTATGAGGTGGCTGCAGTAGAAGCAGAGGTAGACCCAGACGTGGCAGTGGCTGAAATCATCAACAAGAAGCCATACGTTTGTAAGGCTTTTGTCAAGATGGAGCCCACGAAGCAGCCAGCCCAGAATACTTTCAATAAGTCAACCAGGACTTATACTTTTGACGTGGGTAGGGCTGAAGCTATCTTCGATCAACTCCTTGCTGACAAGCTGCTCAAACTGCCTTTCGGTCACAAGATTCCAACCCCGGAAGAACTGAAGGGCAAAGAATATTGTAAGTATCACAATTCCTGGAGTCATACTACTAATAATTGCATAGTATTCAGAAATGACATCCAGGATAAGATTGAACGAGGGGAGTTCAAGTTTCCCGAGAAAGACAAGCAGCCTATGGGAGTGGATGGCAATCCCTTTCCCTCAGGGCTGAGCACGAATATGGTCTCTGTCAACATGAGAGACATGCCTAGGGCTGTCCCTAGGCCGAAGATAAGTTTGGGAGCCCCTTCGAGAGCTGCGTACAAGTCCAGCCCCGGCAGGTTCTGGGATTCCTTTTATGATGAAGGGAATATCAGGACTGAGCGAGTCAGGAGGTTCGAAAAGCAAAACTTATGGTGGTCCAGACCTTCAGGAGTGAAGAAACCAGAAAAACCAACCTGCTCTATGGTGTGTACAGAATGTGGACACCATGCCAGTCCTAACAAGCCGGCCCTGAAGAGCGTTATTGTTGGAAGGGTTGAGTCAAGCCATAAGGAGCCTCACAGGTCCAAAGGAAGGAGGATTGTACGGGAGTCCGTGTTCAACCGAATTCAGCCAGGATTGGTTGAAATTGAAGATGAGCTTATCAATTTGAGGATATCTGCTCCTTCTAAGGATAAGCCAAGGGTTGTTAAACCTCCAGCCACTCCTCCAAATGAGTGGCACAGGGTTGAACATCCCAAGTTTCCATCTAAACCTCCACCTCTGTCCAAATCTCAAAAAAGGCGCCGCCAACGATTCAGACAGGCAGCTAGAAGAGCTGATGAAGAAGCAAACCTACTGAACGATCCAATGAAGGAGGATGTCCCGGAAGAAGAGGTGGAAGTCCTAGAAGAGCCTATGGTGGAAGAGCCTAAGGCTAGAAGAGTATACAAGCCTTTGGAAAGGACTGTGGAAGAGGCTATCATCAAGCCTCCTCCGAGGACTTTACCGAAGAAGCAGCTCCCAGCTGGGAAAACATACAAGGAGGCTGTTACCCAACTACCTTCAATGCAAGCCGCTATACCCAAGAAACAACCTCTCTTGGAAAGAACGCTTGAGGAAGCCAGGATTCAGCCCTCACCAAGGCAAGTCACTTTGCTCCAGAAGTCAGCTCTTCAACCAAGGAAGTCAGACTCGGGGGGCAAGTCGAAGTTGAATCCACAGGCTAAGGTATTTGTGCCTGGACAGAGTTCTAATATGCAGTGTAATATGGTCGTATTCTTGCCGGCAGAACTGGAAGCCAAGGACAACACCCCAAGAGCCATGGAGGGAGATGTTGTAGAGATGGGGCAGACAGCGGAGATTCTCAACGAGTCCTTATCAGTAGGACTGAATGGGCCTTCAGTAATTGTGCTGAAGGATGAGACTGAAGAGAAGAGTGAGGATCGTGCAGCTAGTGTGATCTTTGAGAGGCCAAGCCCTACGATGAATAAACACATCAAGCCTTTGTACATTGCTGGTTGCCTTGATGGGATGCCGATGAACCGTATCTTGGTAGATAACGGGTCAGCAGCTAACCTCATTCCTAAGTCCATGATGCAGAGGCTTGGGAAGACTGATCAAGACCTAGTCTCATGCAATGCCGCTTTGACCGATTTCACCGGGAAGGAGACAACATGCCAAGGTGTTTTGATCATGAACTTAACGATAGGGTCCAAGACGTTAACAACACCTTTCTTTGTTGTTAATTCACACTCTTCCTTCAATGTTCTACTTGGGAGAGATTGGATTCACTCCTGTCTGGCGGTCCCCTCAACCCTTCACCAATGTCTTATTTTTTGGAATCAAGACGACGTGGAGGTGATATGGGCTGACCGTAGACCATTCAAGGCCTCTACCAACCATGCAGAGGCCCACTTATATGATGAGGGTGTTGGTCCAATGAAGGTGGCAGGCCTTGACAAGTATGGCCGCCATAAAATAGCCCCCGTTCATAATAACAAGTCAGCTGAAGAAGTGAAAGCACTTTTTCAAGAGTTAATCGGTCCAATGATTACGGAGTCAAGCAGACCGATTATAGCTTCATCTAAACATTCTTCGCAATGTCAATAAACCCTTCAGAAGCAGAGAAGCATGTGGCCCTTCGAACCACATTATCAAAATTTGAAGCTTATTTACTAGAGAAGAGGCTGAGGGGAAGTCAAGAGCCAGAAGAAGATTTTTCGGCCTGTGCGGCCGAAGTTATCAACGAGGATGAAAACCTGGTTGAAGATCTTGATGAAATCCGCTTGGAAGACCTAGAAGCGGCCCCAGCCAAGTTAGATGATTTAAAGGCAGACGTGCAAGATCCTTTGGAAGAAGTTAATTTGGGAGATACAGAGAATCCCAAACCTGTATACATTAGCCAACTCCTGCCAAAGGACTTGAAGGAGAAACTCATCCAGCTCTTGAAGGAGTTCAAGTCCTGTTTTGCTTGGACATACGAAGAGCTTCCAGGCCTGTCCAGAGACCTAGTGGAGCACAAGCTTCCCATTCAACCAGAATTCAGACCTTTCAAACAACCGCCAAGGAGGATGTCCAATGAGGTCTATCTACAGGTCAAGGATGAGATCGAACGTCTTTTCAACGCTGGGTTCATACGCACAGCCAGGTACGTTACTTGGCTCTCTAACATTGTTCCAGTCCTTAAGAAGAACGGCAAGGTCAGAGTATGCGTAGACTTCAGAAATTTGAACTTGGCCTCCCCAAAGGACGAGTATCCGATGCCAGTGGTAGATCAATTGGTGGATGGAGCTTCTGGTCACAAGGTTTTGTCCTTCATGGATGGACATTCTGGATACAACCAGATCTTTATCGATGAGGCCGATACGGCTAAGACCGCTTTTAGGTGTCCTGGAGCCCTAGGAACCTTCGAGTGGGTCGTAATGCCCTTCGGCCTAAAGAATGCAGGTGCTACGTTCCAACGAGCAATGAACGCCATCTTTCACGATTTCATTGGCCACTTCATGGAGATTTACATTGATGATATTGTGGTCAAATCTCAGTCCTATGATGAACATTTGGAACACTTAAGGAAGTCTTTCTTGAGAATGCAACAGTTCGATTTGAAAGTAAACCCCTTAAAGTGTGCCTTCGGGGTCTCCGCAGGCAAGTTCCTTGGATTTTTAGTCCACAACAGAGGGATTGAGGTTGACAAGAACAAGGCCAAAGCAATCATGGAAGCAAAGCCTCCTACCACCAAGAGGGAGCTGCAGAAGCTCTTGGGTTCATTCAACTTCTTGAGAAGGTTCATCTCAAACCTAGCTGGGAAGGTTCAGGTCTTTTCTCCGCTCTTGAAGCTGAAAGACCATGACACTTTTGTATGGGAGGCAAGCCATCAGAAGGCCTTTGATGAGATCAAAGGCTATTTAGCAACGGCTCCAGTCCTTATGCCTCCTATCAAGAACAAGCCGTTGAAACTCTACATCTCAGCAGCTGAAGGCTCTATTGGAGGCCTTTTAGCACAAGACAACGCTCAAGGAAAGGAACAGGCAGTTTATTATTTAAGTAGGTTGTTGACTCCTTGTGAAAGGAGATACACTCCTATTGAAAAGATTTGTCTTGCCTTGTACTTTTCAGCAATAAAATTGAGGCACTACATGCTTCCCGTTTTGGTTTACATTATGAGTAAAACAGACCTAGTTAAGTACTTGCTTTCTCGGCCAATCATGAGAGGCCGAATCGGCAAATGGTCTTTAGCTCTAATGGAATTCAGCTTCCAATATGTTCCTCAAAAAGCTGTAAAGGGCCAGGCCTTAGCAGACTTCCTTGCTGATCATCCATGTGTGGATATCGGCGATGAGTCTGATATAGGACTGAACGCTCTTGAAATCTCACTCACTCCTTGGATACTACTCTTTGACGGATCAAGGACTCAGGAGGTCTCAGGCTGTGGAGTAATTATTATTTCTCCCCAAGGCTTGAGAACTGAATTTTCCTTTCAATTTGATTTCCCATGCACAAATAATCAAGCTGAATATGAGGCGGTTGTTATAGGCCTTGAGATCCTTAGGGATTTAGAGGCCAGAAATGTAAAGGTTATTGGGGATTCAAACCTTGTCATCAATCACTTGGCAGGAACGTTCAAATGCTATAGTGAGGACTTGGCTCCTTATTACATGGCAGCAATGCAATTAATCCACGATTTTGACAATGTAACTGTCGAGCACGTTCCAAGGAGCATGAACACTGAAGCCAACAGCTTAGCTCAGGCCCCAACCCAACTCGATCAGCGTTCGCAATCACCAAAACATCATTGGTGATTGCGATGTGTTCATCGGCCAATATCTTACGAATTTGTACAGATAGGCTGTTGGGATTTGGGGGTGGTGTGTGAGCTTTGTGGGTAGCCATTCCTGTTAGAGATTAGGAACGAGGATGGAAGCTATGAAGGAGTTAGGGTTTTCTCTGGGTTTCTCTCGAATCAGACGAAAGAAGACAGAAGAAGGTGTAGAGAGAGAATGGAGAAGCAAAGATAAGTCTTGATAAGGCCCGGTGCAGGGATCAAAAACGCCGTTGCACTTATTACTCTTCACGCTGGAGATTTAATTGGCAAGCGAAAAGAGGGGGCTCTTGATTGACACAAGAGAGAGTCCTGGCGGCTTCAAAAGCTGCATGGAGACCAATGCAAGGCCTGGGGTGGTGACACGTGTCCCCTAGGCCCAAAAGGCTGTCAACTGATGCCGAGGATAGTACTTCTCGGTGGGGTTTTTATCTCGGGAATTGGTGGAGTTCAATCCAAAGTGGGAGTTTAAAATCCAATTAAGAGATATACTTGGGAATTCGAAAAGTTGTTAGGCCTAATTAAGGCCTGATTATCTTTTTGAAGTTTAAATATTGGAATCTAAAATTCTTAGGCTGAACAAGCCTGATTATTTTTCCAAATCTGGCAATAAGGACTCGTTTGGTTATGCCAAAAACTGTACTCTGTCCTAATTTACAAGCCTAAATCTTGAACAAGATCAAGGCATGGGGGGGCATTGTTTACACCCGTTTTTGGCACCCAGTCCTGGGCAAGCTTTGGAAGGCCATTTAATTATCTTTTAATTAAATTGGGCCAAAAATAGAGATGTATTGGATCAAAATTATTGGGCCAAACCCATGTTGACTAGGCCCAATTAATTTTAATTGGTTTCGGGCTCAGAATTAGAAGGTCGTGGGCCTATGTACAAAAAGAATTCAGCCGGCCCATGATTTGTTCAAAGCTTGATAAGTATTTTTGTGGGTTAAAAATATTAGAAGGCCATTTAATTTAATTAAATGTCCCATTACCCAAGTGGCCCATGAAAAGTGGAGAGAAAGAAGGGAATTGTTGGCTGTTGGAAGGCCATTCGACCGAGTCAAATGGCTGGAGGTTCTTTGTTAGCCACAAAAGAAGGAGAGAAAATAGGCCCATGAGCTTAATTGGCCTTTTTCAAACCTTTTAACGGCTCATGATCCAAACAAACACATGGGTAATTGATATTTACTTCCAATAACCACCCATGATCTCACTAAAATCCGTTAGTGGGAAGTTACTTGGGACACGTGGCAACATCCGGAGCTTACTCGGGACACATGGCAGCTCGTGATAAAGATGGGAAGTTTGGCCCAGATCTGGACCAGTACACTATTTACCCACGTTCTTGTGTAACTTCTAAATAACTACCCACTATCCCATGATCCCATGAAGTGGAAGTTACAAAGGACATGTGTCATCACAAGAGAAGGCCAACACATCCGCTTTGCATGCAATGCCGTGGCCTATAAATATTAGAAGACAAGAAGGAAAAAGGGTCCACACACCAATCAAGCTCAACGCTTAAAATCAAAGCCTTCCCAGCGAAGCAACCAAAGTCTTCCCAGTGAAGCAATTATCTCATTTCTCACCTTTACTCAATTACTTCTCCAAGTAATTCGAGTTTCTATCTCTCTTGTACCCCAATTTTATTACTACGACGTAATAAAATTATTCATATCTCTCTCATATCTCCGGCCTTATTATTACGACATAGTAAAGTCATTCTACGTTGCTACTTCTTTTCCTACACGATTAGGAAATTATTAAGTCCTCGCTCATAGAGGCAAAACCACGAACCATCACTGCAATCCAGCCCTTAGGTTTGCAGCACTATCGCCCTCACAGATTCGAAGTCAGAAAAGGGACGCCCAGTCCTTACGTTAGACGCGACAAGTCTTGGCACGCCCGCACGCTCAGTCCTTGAGCATTTTCGTAGCCGAACAGATTCACATCTAATATTTGTTTAATTATTAATCGTGACAAGTGGAGTCTAAAAATTAAAAAAACTATGACCAAAAATTAAAAAAAATCACTAAAGACGGAAAAAAATATGTGTACACCGATACTCTGGACTATCAATGAAAGAAGCATGATAATGTACACATAAATTGATTTGGATCTTTAGGCCTGCCCTCTCTGATACCATTTGGCTTTGATTTGGGGGTATGATTCTATAACAAAACGTCCCTGTAGCTCCTCGGTTCTTAGAAGTTTAGGGGGCCATTGTTTCAGTGGTATTCTGAGAGCAGCCACTTTGTGCATATATCGCTAAAGGTTAGATCTGTCTCCAATTATCCCCCGCCCATACCCCCAATAATTGCGGACTAGATGGGTTCTGTTATGTTGTTGTTGTTGTTGTACTAAAGACGGAATAAACTCAAATAATGTCTTTTTTTGTTTGTTTAAAGTGTCGTCTTATATGATTTTTTTAACAACGGTCCATATTTTTATACTTTTTTGACTCCTCTAGTCGAGACGATAGATTAATCCAGAAAAATACAATGAAAAACTTAACAAAAAGTTACAGAAAATAAAAAATATCGAAAAAGTTTTACACAAAAATTTACAAGAACTCAGCCATAGGAGAGATCAATTCTTAGCTCTAGGACATCCATGTCAGGAACATGTCTGGGTACTTTTAGAGTACTACTATTTGCACCGACGGTTTCCGTAGGGAAACCGTACCGACGGCGGCGACGTGCCTTCTCCGGCCACCGGACGGCCGATCCGAGCCGTCCAAAAATTTTAAAAAAAAAATCCGAGGGGCCCATGCGGAAATCAACGGCATCCGATGTGTTTAAGGTGCTTGATCTAAACACTCTTTTTTCGTGTATATACATATACTCTGCTGACCTTTAGTATTACTCTTCGGCAATGAATAGCGAGATTGATTCCATGAATTGGTTGATTTACTAGTCAAAATATTGAGTTATCTTTTTTTTTTTTGGTCAAATAGAAGTTAGGCCCCGTTCCGGAAACCTTCTTAAAAAATAAGTACATGTTTTGCCACTTTTCATTCAAAAATAAGAAGGGTCATTCCACAAAACCCAAATAAAAAGTTCCTTTCACATTTTCAAACTCAAAAATAATATAAATGAAAAAAAAATTAAATTTTTTTTGCACCGTATTAAAGATCTCAATGAGATTTATCAAACAAGATCCATAGTGATAGGAAAATTATTTGCGTAAACACATGAGTTTTGAGCTTAAAGTTGCCTTATACAAAAAATAAAACTGTTGCTATGATAATGGGCGCCGGCGGAGGGAAATAGTACAGGTGGCCACACCGGGCCGTCTCCGTCCATTGGACGGCCGATTCGAGCCGTCCAAAAATTCTAAAAAAAGATCATATATACACACGGAAAAGGGGTGCTCGGATCAAGCACCCTACACACTTCGGATGCCGTTGATTCCCGCGTACGCCCCCTCGGTTTTTTTTTATATAATTTTTGGACAGCTCGGATCTGCCGTCCGGTGGCCGGAGACGGCCCGGCGCGGCCGCCGGTACGATTTCCCTCCCGGAGCCCATTGGTACCTATATAAATTCTATCAAAATAATTACCATCCTTCTTATTCTCCGGAACAACCCTTCTTATTCAACAAAAAAAAAGTTCTTAACTTGTTTCTGGAACGGGGCCTGAGTTATATAGAATCACTGACGGTAGGATCGGATCAAAATACGTCATTGTATTTCAAAATATTATCTAGTCAAAATATCAAGTATTTCAAAATATTATGTATGTCAAGTATTTCACAAGTACGTCATTGTAATTCAGCGGTAAGATCGATGCGTGTGTTTTAACCATTAGGTCGTGTGTTCTATTCTTGATCTATTTGACTAATGTATCGAACAACTAATATATACACAAATAATATGTCTTTACCCTCGCCTAGGGCTTGAAAATCTCAGTATCGGTCCTGACGGTAGATCTATATTCCCACCCCCGAATTGTAACCAGATTCGAGACACAAATGATCTAATTTGAAACCATTAAATATTATGGGACTTAAATCCAACTCACATGCCCTTAAAGTGAGTACTAGTGGTGTGAGGACACCCTTAACTATTTACTAGAATTTGTTAGGCCCACAAACGGATGGGACTATGATTCCGTTAGTTTTTTGCATTTGGTTTGAGCCATAAAGTTATGGGCCCTGCTCGCTTTTGTGTAGCTGTGGATAACTCTATATAGAATTTAGGGATAATCATTCCGTCTGATCCAATCCTACCCGCTCTGATCGCTGTCTCAAACGGGTTGGGGATTCGATGGTTTTTTTGGGAGATTCGGTTGGAGAAGGGGATAGTTTTTAAAAAAATTCAGAAAACGGGTAGGAGGTGGGTATATAGGTATCTCGGCCCGTTTTACCCCACTCGAATCCCTATTATGTATATATACATATATGTATGTATGTATATTATTTTTAAGTTAGGGCATTTTTAGATTTGTGGTGTGGCGACTGGTGGTTGAGGCGCTACAGGTCTGGGTTGTTTGGGCAGTTTGGTTGGCGGGTGGTGGTGATTTGCGGCGGCGTATGGTAGCCTAGGAGTTGGATCTTAGCTATTTGTGAGAACTGAATCGATAGTTTCTCGGTGGGTTCTGGTGGGGTTTAGCTTCTCATGAGATTCACGACGGCGTGGACTGCCGTTGGTCAGCGGGTGCCGGGTGGCTACGGTCTCGGTGGTGCCTTGGGTGGTGGTGTTTCTTCTACATTGGAAATGATGGTGGGAGCTAAGTGCAAGGGGCAGCGGCGGCAGTGGTGGTGTGTAGTTTAGGGTTAGGTTTAGGTTTTGGGATGGGCTTGTCCCTTTTGGGCCTTGGCCCTATGGGTGTTTGGGCTCTTGCCCTTTGGCTGTTTTTGGTCCATCCAATTTTTGGTTGGATTTCCTTCTCCCTTTTCCTATCTTAACTTAATGTACCTGTTCAAGTTTTCGTAATAAAACTCTTTTGCCTATCCGAATATTTTTTTTTGTTATTACTTTTCTTTCTTGCACCTAATTTTTGTTATTCAAGAAGACTAGTTTCGATTCTCTTAAATTGGAAGTTGGAGGTTGAGAACCTATGTTGAATTTTGAGTTGAAGTGAGTTATATTTTGGTTTGGCCATTTTCGTTGCTATGGGATGTGACTTATTTGTGGTGAAAAATGTATGTTAATGCCTTGTTTTTTGGATTTTGTTACTAAATGGTGTGGAGCAAGGCAAGATTCCATTTTTAGGTTCCCGATTCTTCATGGGGATCCTTGTTCTCCGTTTGGGGTGGTTGGGATGGAGGGTACGAAAACGTCTCCTGTGGAGATCGAGGTGGGGACAAGGATTGGATACGAGTTTACAAATTGGGGACAAAGAAAGTGGTGTCTAGCCTCACCCCGCCCGGTTGCTTACCCTAATGGAAACAAAGACCTGAAATCTCGTTTAATATATAAAGGAAAAGCACTAGTTTGGCGTCTCCCATTTTCAAAGCTCCATCACAAAAGTGATTTTGATTTGCCCCTTTAAGAATTAAGTATTTATGACTATTTTCAACTTGCCAATATATAATTGTTATGGGCAAATTAAATTGTAATCAATTTATAACTGCATATTGAAACCACCACCCCACTATCTCCCCCACACCACTATCCCCACCTAAAGCTTGACTAAAAACGCTAAATTTTGGATATGAAATTGATGTTGGCACCCCATTTTTAGCTATTGACACTCCACCCAAAGCTCAACTAAAAATCGCAATGTTTTACTTTTTTGATATCTCTTGTGCAGACGAACTAATAATTCACAAAAATTGATGCAAATATAACAAATGCAAAAAAACAAGAAGAAGAATATAACAGGCTTTATTTTTTTATTTTTGGTAACTAGGCCTAAGAAGAAAGTGCACTGATATTGTATGCTTCGTTTGCTCTAAAAATTTAACGAACCTCCTCGCTTGCAGTAGCTAGCACCGCATCAACCCCTTAACTCTTTTTCAGAAAAGTTTCATTTAAATTCAGACCATTAAAAACACTCACCAGTGATATTGTTTATGCCCATTTTTGACACCAAATTTCAGACCAGCGCTGAAGGGCTATTTAATTAGATACTAATTAAATTGGGCCGAGATTTACAAGTTTCTTGGGCTAAAAATTAATGGGCCACATTAATTTTGTGATTTGGAACAAAGCCCGATTAATTTAAGTTCAAGTAGAGCGAGATATGCCCAATAATTTTCCATGGAAGTTATTATTCGGAGCTTTGGGTAAAAATGTTGGCATGTGCTTGTTGCTGCAGAAGTGGAGTGCCCCACGATGTAAAAAATAGTTGGGTTTTTTACGTGATATTGGAAGTAAAGACACATGGCAACACATTACGAAATGGGGTAAATGGGCAAGCAACAACTGCTACCCATGATCTTGATTAACTGCCGCAAGTTGTCATGGGTGTAACATGCATGGGACACTTGGCCATTTTCGGAGGAGGAGGCAGTTGATTTCAATGATTTTGTAGACTGGGATCTCGCCTATAAATACAAGTTCACAAGACCCAAAAAAGATCCAACACCAATCAAAACTCAACACTTACAAACACTTTCCTACTTTTAGCAAAGTAGCATATCGAGTACCTCATGCTCAAACCCCATTCGAACTCACTTTCTTTAAGTAGTTTGAATTTTATCTTTTCTTGTACTACTTTATTATCCCGGTGTAATAAAGTTTACAATTTTCATTTTCCTTTTTACGCATTTCCTATACGACTAGTAAATTCTAAGTACACGACCGTGTGGCAAACTATGAACCTTATTGTGATCTTTAACCTTTGGGTCACACGCAATCGTTCTTACGTTAGAAGCCAAGATTCACAGGAATCTTCATCAAAAGTTAGGCGCTACAAGTCTTGGCACGCCCGCTCACCATGCATTCACGCCTTTGCCAAAAACGAGAGTTTTCATTGGCACGCCTGGTGGGACCCTAGTTGTTTCAAGGGGTATTATGCTGATTCATTAGCATGTCAATTCGATACGTTGAATTGGATGTTGAGACTCGGCGATGTAAAGAAGAAATTCGTTGGCGTTATGTGAAGGTTAATGAACTTGAAGATGAAATCTATCGCCTTGATTGTGAGAGGCGTCAACTCAATCCTACGGAGAATTGGTTTTTTGAAGCACAAAATCGCTACAACGATGAAATTCAACGGTTTGAAGATGAAGTTGACAGATTTGAACGAGAGGATCACCAATTACGCTATGAGGTAAATGGTCTCTTTATTACCAAGTCACGTGGCTATTCAAACATTATGTATTGAGCCCTGCCCGAACAACATGAATTCCAAAATGGTGGGCTTAATGATCCTCCTACTCTGACCTTTAAGGGCCAAGATGAAGAAAATATGGGCATTCAGTCTTGTACTATTGCATCCAATGAAGGACTCTCACAAGAATTCATTGATCCCTGGGATGAATGTTTGCTTATGGTTGAACAATGTCTAATCAACTTCAAAAAGGCCATCGAAGACAATTTAGCACAGACATCAACTCCTTTTCCACCATAGATATCACAATTTAGCACTTTAGGCCAAACTTCAGGCTTGAATGTCTCTAAGCAAGCTTCTAGCAAGCACTCTAGGCCTCCAGGATTCTCTCAATCCTTAACTTCTGAAAGACTTACACTCAGGAGGCAAGGAGGCCAAGGAATTGAACTCGGGGGGCAAGAGTCTTGCTTGCGACCTTAAAGTGTGTTACAATGAGAACGCCCCAAGCGTAGGGCTAGGTCGGTTGAAAGCATAATAATACCCGAAAGTCCGGAATCGAATCCACAGGGAACGCATCCATAACTCGTTCAGAAGTTTGCTTAGATAGAGATTTCGGCATTAGGACCGCCAACCAAGCTTTGGCATTGAGACGGCCAACTGGGAGAATTTAGTTAATTGTCTACATAACCTAACTACGGCTTTTTACTGGAGATTAAACTAACTAAAAGTTAGGTTTAGGGATAATCAACACCCCCAACTCAAAAGTAAACTTGTTCTTCTCACTTACCCAGACTGGTAAACATGGTTAGGGTTTGGTGACATTTTCACAAACATTTAGAAGGTCATAGCTCTAAGTATCATATGTGGTAAGGAAGCTAAACCCTTACCTACATATGATCAGAGAGGTTAACACCCCCAAGTTTTGAGACATAAAAATACCTCATCCCAGGTTTACTCTTTCGAAAATGAAGACGATTGAGAGAAGGACAAGAAATACTCTTGGTTACGGGATGTTAATCATCCCATAACCTAACTTTGGTACACTACTCGCACATTATGCTAGAAGAAATGGAATGGGCTAGGGAGAAGGCAAGGTAAAAACTAAACATCAAGATTAATTGAAATAAAGACAAGATCCTTAAAGAGGAGAGGAATTCTTACAATTTTAATGAAGCACAACCACCTCCAATCTCAACAATCAATGCTCATTAAGGAGAGATTGAAAGTGGAAGAGGAAAGGGAGGTAGAGAGAGAAAGAGCTAACTCTGGTATAACATAACATAACCCTAAAAACGTGAAAAGGGGGTATTTATAGCACCCCTTTAAAGTTACAAAAGAAAAAGAAAAAGAAAATAAAAATCTGCAGACACTGGGAACTCCTACCGGTAGGAGCTGACTACCTACCGGTAGAACGGCTTCGAGCAAAAGGAAAATATTGAGAAAATTGGGTTCCTACCGGTAGGCATTGATCTCCTACCGGTAGAACTTGGATGGAGCAAATTTGTGACCTCTCTGGACAGGTATTGAACCGGTAGAGAAGGCTCTCCTACCGGTAGGACTTGGTTTATACCAGTAGGCACTAATCCCCTACCGGTAGGAATTCCTTTTCTGGCAAGTTTTTATCAGCTTCTTCTGGGCTTCTCCAAACTTTTTGAGGCTTCGACAAAGCTCCTTCGAACTCCGCTATTGCTCCACTTAGACCTCTCGGGTCCCCAATTCACGATGGGATAAGTCCATGGCGTACAAACCGCCTTATTAACAAAAATAACCTGTAAACACCAAAAACGCACCTTTCGCGCAATATCATTCAAAAACATAGAGTTATGCACGCGAACGCCCTAAAATGAGCTAGATAAGCCCAATTATAACCACAATTGTGGGCTTATCACACCCCCTACTTGGACTTTGCTAGTCCCTAGCAAAAGATGTACACTACGAATGCAACTACCAAATCTCCCCAACAAAATAAGGTACGAAACATATGCTCGAACTTCAAAGTAGCAAGACACAAACTAATTTTCTCCAAAAGGGTGCATCACTCATCGCACAAATAGGCCATGAACCGTATTCAACAAATTTCATTCAAGTGAAACATGTGAAGGAGTAGAGCATGACCGAGTTTCGATTCCAGCACTCACAAAGGTATCACTCAAAAAACTCTAAAACTTGAACGAAGTAAACGCTATGCAAAACATATCCCATGGTCAGATATCAAAGGCTAATGCGATAATTGAGGAACAAAAAGTTATGCATGCAATCAAAGTAACACTCGATAGAGAATTTAAGCTATTTGTGCACAGATTATTGAAATTCAAGATAAGACATAACTAAAGCAATAAGAGATTCCGAAAATGCATTGCAAAAAGAACACTGGTGTGCAAGAAATCAACTAAGGTCTTTTGGGCTTATAACGAGTTAAAGGTACCAGAGAAAAACAGGTTAAGCAAAGTGATTCCCGTTCTATGCTAGCTTGGACTACTACCCCATGACCGGAACCACTACCTATGGCTGCTTAAAACATCAAGCAACCAACCAAACGAAAATAAACTTATTGAAAAGCAATGAACGACTGACTCAATAAATGAAGACATGACTCAACCACCGACTCGATCTTACTAAAACTACTATTACTACTACTACTTTCCACCACAGCCACATACCACAACCATCACTCCCATCACTGAGCTCCCGGGCCAAAAGTGCGCTCAAATACCCCTGGATCGTACTGTTGCTCCAACTCACGGATCTCATCCTCATTAAGCTCATCCTCCGGTTACTCCGGGCTGCGATGCTCACCAATAGCCCGGTCCGTTGCTAACTTCGCCGGGGGCTCATACCTCCTCCCCGATTGTTCAGCCACCTGTTCATAATAAAAATTTGCCTTGTGATCCGCCCTCTTCTTATCCTCTTGAATCTCAGCCGTACGACACAGAAGTTGAAACAAGAGCCTCTTCAAAGTCAAACTTTTCTTCTGCAGAGCAGAGCCTGACGAGGCCTGGGAAGAGCCCGCTTGAGGGTGGCATTGGCTTTGCACTTGGGCTTGGGCTTTAGCCTGAGCTTTGGCTTCTCGCATCTTCGTTACATTGGTTCTGCTCTTATTCTCAGAGGTAGCATTGATAACGCCCGGAGAACTCGAGTCAAGCTTTTGGTTGTCGAGGCTAAGACCATTGGCGAGGCAAAGCTGAGTGATCATTGCGGGAAATGGGAAATTCAACCCCTTCTTGTACGAGTGCTTGAATTGCACCAATTGATCAAAAATCCATTTTGCATAGTCCATGGTCTAATTCGGATTCATGAACGCATAAAGCAACTCAAGTTCTAGATCCCCCGGTGTCTTCTTCGTCCCACGGGGATAGAGGTTGTAGTGCAGGACCTTGTTCATGGTCCTGTACTCATCTTTCAAATCACCCCCCGCGTCTCCTTTGCAATGCATAACCAGAATCTAAAATACCAAAGTATGTACAGGAGAAGTTATGCCCCTACGCTACGGGTACGATAAACAAAAGAAACATGGGATACGACAAAAATGAATCTCCACTCTACATCCTCAACCGACTCAAATGCATTTAAAAATTTGTTCCACACGGTTCATGGCATCATGTTAATGGGATGAGTTGCACAAATTTCAATAAATGCATTCACACCGATGCCTTTGCTACATACGAAACCAAAATGAGCATATGCTAAGTAACTTAGAACAAGGGAAGATACCACAAAAAATTTTAAATTCTATGCAAAAGCAAATTAAAAGCAATGCAATAATAATCACACCCCCCCCCCCCCCCCACCAAACGTAAAATGAGGAGCACCTTCGATGCACAAAGACAGAAAATAAGGGAAGGGAGAACAAAAATGTACCGACGAGGTGGAATGTCAACCATTCGATACCTCGACTAAGTTGGAGGATTTTTCATCATTGCCACCGTTCGTCATCGGAACTGCTTCCAAGGCCCACTCTTTCGGCCCCGCCTTCGGAACAATAGCTAGTCGCACAAAGCCATCGCCGGAGCTTTCTTGGTCTTACAACCGTGACACATAGTCGCACCTATGGTTTGGGCTCCTAAATGCCTCACTCACCTCGGCTTTTAAACCCAAACTACCAAGGTTGGTGCGGTAGCATGTTACCCTGCAAAAAACTTAAGAACCAACTACCTACTAGGAGACAAATGACATTAGTACTGCCGGCTCGTGGTAGCCCGGCACAAAAATTATTATGCACAAGTATTGAAACCACCGAATTGTCACGTGATTAAACGGGTACTACTTTTCTCCCCATGGTTCGCGTAAGGTGTTGCAAAGCAAAATAGACAACACCCTAGGCGAAACACAGTTGGCTATATCGGACCACAAAAGATTTGCCCTTACGAACCGGATCTGGGTACACGAACCTTGTTTGAATAGCGGCGTGCGAAGCTATAAACCCAAATCAATGATGGGTACCTCCGAAGAGGCCGGGCCTTCCAAACAATTAAGTCCAGAAGTATGCAAAAGCTCCCCGTGGAAACAAAATTTTAGAACTATTTCAATCCAATGGAGCATCCAAGTACATCGGAGCGACTAAGTCCTGCATGATCGCATTGCTCGCAAAATTTTCTAAAAAAGGTTTTAACCGTTGGCCGTTCACTTTGAAAACATTCCCATTGGACGGGTTAACCACTTCAGTTGCCCCATGGGGGAAAATGGTTTGCACAATGTAAGGTCCAACCCAACGGGACCGCAACTTCCCCGGAAAAAGATGAAGTTTGGAATTGTATAGAAGAACTTTTTGACCGACTTCAAAATTTTTCCGCTGGATGTTCTTATCATTAAAATCCTTCACTTTGGATTTGTAAATGTCCGTGTTATCATATGCATCCCTCCGGATTTCCTCTAATTCATGGAGTTGGAGCGTGCGATACGCACCAGCGGCGGACAATCGAAAATTTAAAGCTTTGATGGCCCAATAGGCCTTATACTCCAACTCCACTAGAAGGTGGCATGACTTACCGTATACAAGCTGATAAGGCGAAGCGCCTAGAACTGTCTTATAGGCGGTATGGTAAGCCCACAAGGCATCGGTCAAACGGAGTGACCAATCCTTTCGATTTGGATTAACGGTTTTCTCAAGAATGTGTTTTACCTCATGGTTTGCAAGCTCAGCTTGACCATTGGTCTGAGGATGGTAGGCAGTGGACACCTTGTGTGTGATCCCATATTTCTTCATGAGCGCTTCAAAAGGCCGATTGTAGAAATGAGAGCCTTGATCACTTATAATGGCTTTTGGGGTGCCGAACTGGGACAAAATGTTCTCCTTGAGAAATTCCAGCACCACCTTGTGATCGCTTATCTTGGTAGGGATGGCCTCCACCCATTTGGAAACATAGTCCACCGCGAGGAGAATGTAGAGAAAACCATAAGATATCGGGAACGGCCCCATAAAATCAATCCCCCAGCAATTAAACACTTCCACGATAAGGATATTGGTGAGGGGCATCATATTCCTCCAAGTCACCGCACCTAACTTCTGGCATGCTTCACATGTGCGGCAAAAAGCATAAGCATCCTTGTGAAGTGTTGGCCAATAAAAGCCACATTGTAAGACTTTGGCAACGGTTTTGGTATGGGAAAAATGGCCCCCACATTCTTTGGAATGGCAAAATTGCAAAATCCCTTGTTGATCCTCCTCTGGTACACAATGCCAGATAATAAGGTCCGGGCAAAATTTGAAGAGATAAGGGTCATCAAAGACAAATCTTTTCACCTCAAGAAGAAAGCGCCTCCGATCCTATGCATTCCAATGGCCCGGTAGTTGCCCCGTTACCAAGTAATTAACAATATCAGCATACCAAGGGCTCGTTGATACCACAAACAGTTGCTCGTCGGGAAATGTGTCAACAATTGGAAGCTTAGAAGAAGAATCCTCAAATTCAAGGCGAGACAAGTGATCCGCCACCACATTTTCCACCCCCTTTTTATCCTTGATCGTGATATTGAACTCTTGAAGCAATACGATCCACCGGATTAGCCGTGCTTTCGCATCTTGCTTCGTGAAGAGGTATTTCAAAGCGGCATGATCAGTGTAGACAATAATAGGGGACCCCACCAAATATGACCGGAATTTGTCTAAGGCAAAGACGATGGCAAGCAACTCTTTTTCGGTGGTGGAGTAATTCATTTGCGCTTCGTTTAGAGTCTTGCTCGCATAGTAGATAATGTACGGATTCTTGTCCTTTCTTTGCTCGAGAACCGCCCCAACCACATAGTCACTAGCGTCTTACATGAGTTCAAAGGGCAAAGTCCAATCCGGTGTTTGCACAATGGGAGGGGAGGTGAGACTTGATTTCAACTTTGTGAACGCTTCCTCACAAGCCGGAGTCCACTCAAACGGGGTGTCCTTGGAGAGGAGGTGACACAATGGCCGGGAGATCGCGCTAAAGTCTTTGATAAAGCCCCGGTAAAAACCGGCGTGCCCGAGGAAAGAGCGGATGTCCTTAACACATTTGGGGGTCGGGAGGGAGGCAATAAGATCAATCTTGGCCTTGTCGACTTCGATCCCCTTCAATGATACAATGTGGCCCAAGACGATACCCTGAGTTACCATGAAATGGCATTTCTCCCAATTGAGCCCCAAAATTTTCTCCTCACACCTTACCAATACCTTCCCCAAATTCTCCAAGCAAGCTTCAAATGAGTCGCCGAATACCGAAAAGTCATCCGTGAATACCTCAACTATCTTCTCAATCATATCGCTAAATATGCCCATCATACATCGTGAGAAGGTTTCGGGCGCATTACACAAGCCGAATGACATGCGTCGATAAGCGAACGTCCCAAAAGGACAAGTGAACATCGTCTTTTCTTGATCGGGCAAGGTAGCCTCAATTTGATTATATCCAGAGTATCCATCCAGAAAGCAATAATAAGCATGTCCCGCCACCCGTTCCAAGATTTGATCAATGAAAGGGAGAGGGAAATGGTCCTTCCGAGTGCTGGCTTTAAGCTTCCGATAGTCAATACATACACGCCACCCCGTGGTGACTCGAGTAGGGACTAACTCGTTGTCGGCATTGGGAACCACCGTGACATCGGATTTCTTGGGAACCACTTAGATGGGACTAACCCATTTACTATCGGCGATCGGATAGATAATTCCCACATCTAAGAGTTTTAAAACCTCTGCCTTCACCACATCTTTCATTATGGGATTCAACTGGCGTTGGGGTTGGCGAGAAGGTTTAACATCATCTTCGAGGGCAATGTGGTGGGAACAAATTGAAGCATCAATTCCTTTTATATCCATGATAGACCAACCAATAGCCTTGGTATGCCGCTTTATAATCTCAAGGAGTTGGGATTCTTGCGAGCCGTTGAGAGATGAGGAGATCACCACCGGGTAGGTTTTGTTCTCGCCTAAGAAGGTATATTTCAATGTTTGTGGGAGGACCTTCAACTCGAGCTTTTGTGGCTAATACTCGAGGGAAGGGTCTTGCACTCAAGAGGAGGCAACTTTTCAAATTTTGGAGACCATACGTCCGTCCCACAAACATCTTCCACATCAAGCAATCAACATAAATACTCCACCTCCGGTGAGTCAAGAAAATTCGCCTCTTCGGCGGTAAGGCATATCTCCAACGGATCCTTGCACAAAGTAGTGTCCACATACTCTTAGACCAAAGAATCGATAAGATTAACTTCATGGATACACTCATCATCCCCCATTTGGCTCCGAATATTGAACACGTTCACCTCCATTTTCATATTGCCAAAAGTAAGGTTGAGCAAACCACTTCGGCAATGGATAACGGCATCGGCTGTGACTAGGAATGGACGCCCAAGAATGACCGGAGTTGACGTTGAGAGTTGTGAAGAAGGAACAGGGCAAGTATCCAGCACGATAAAGTCCACGGGATAGACAAAATTGTCCACTTACACGAGTACATCTTCCACCATCCCCCGTGGAACACGAATGCTTCTATCGGCCAATTGAAGGGTAACCGATGTGGGCCGCATCTCCCCCAAACCAAGCTGCTCATAAATGGAGTACGAAGTAAATTCACACTAGCTCCCAAGTCGAGGAGAGCTTTCTCGATTTTTGTTCCTCCGATTGTGATGGAAATAGTGGGACACCCCGGATGTTTATACTTTGGAGCCACGTTGGTTTGGATGATCGAGCTCACTTGCTCCGTCAACAATACCCTCTTGCGAGCATTCAACTTACGCTTTTGAGTGTATAAGTCCTTAAGAAATTTGGCATAGGTAGGGATTTGCTTGACGGCATCCACCAACGGGATATTGATCCTCACTTGTTTGAAAAGCTCATAGATCTCAAAGTTGGAATTGGAATGGGCCGGAGCTTTCAAACATTGGGGAAATGGAGCCGGAATTGGAGAAACGAGAGCCTTGGGTTCTTCTTCTTGAGATTTGTCCGGATGCTTACCAACGGGAGAAGGTTCCGAGGTTGGTGAGTCAATAGGAGGATCCGGAGCTTGCAATACACTTGGGTTGCTTGGAGGCTTGACGGGCTTGGGAATAATAGTCTTGTCAACCTCCTTGCCACTCCGCAATGTGGTAATAGATTTGGCTTGCTCGGGACTAAGCACCGAAGAGCTCGCCACATAATTGGTTCCTTGCGGATTCGCTTGGGGTTGCGTTGGAAGTTTCCCCTTTTCTTGTTGAAGCATCCTCACCATATTAGTCAACTTGGCCATTTGATTCTTGATCTCCCCGAGCGTTTGAGTGGTTTGCTCATTGAGGGTCGTTTGGCTTTGCATGAAAGATGACATAATATCCTCCAAAGATCGCTTCTGTGGTTCGAATTGATTTTGCCCATGAGGAGGTCCGGGAGTTGCAAACCCCAGGAATTGAGAGAACCTCGGCGCTCCTTGAGATTGAGGCCAGAAAGCTTGATGTTATTGAGGAGGTCCGGGAGGTTGAGAATCGCTCCCCCGGAAATTAGGATGCATTTTCCACCACGGATTGAAAGTTTGAGAATAAGGGTCAAACGGTTGATTAACGGCATTGACTTCTGCTGGACCGGTTCCTTGGAGAATATCCTTAACGGCGGGGAGCATTTGACAATCTCCTGTGGCGTGTCCTGCAATGTCACACAAAACACACGTTTCCTCCGATTTGGCTATAGAGGCCACCCCAGCAATTTTATTGAGTTGTAAACTTTCAATTTGACGGGAAAGCTGGGCGACCTTGTGAGCGAACTCACTTTGTTCATTCAATTGAAATTTACCGGAACTGCTTGGAACCGGATTAATCACATTTCTTTCAGAAGGGTCCGAGCAATCCCAGTTTTGAGTTTTCTCAGCTAGCTCCTCAAAATAGTCCCACGCCGCATCCGGAGCTTTAGCCATAACTCCATCAACACACATGTTGTCCATGAGAAGTCGAGTGATTGGGAAGCATCCTTTCAACAAACACTCGACTCTTTGAAAAACCGGTAAGCCATGGTGTGGGATGGAGTTTAGCAAATCTTTGTACCTCTCCTAATATTGGTAAAATGATTCCCCCTCTTTTTGTTTAAATGTTTGAATTTGATCCATGAGTTCCTTTGTGAGATGTGGAGGGAAAAATTTCATGTAAAAGGCCTTTGATAAATTCGCCAAATTCGCCAAAGATTGGGGCCTCATGTTGTTCAACCAAACCTCGGCCTTGTCTTTTACAGAAAAAGGGAAGAGTTTTAGCTTTGCAGATTCAACCAGGTGTGGAAACTATAGTGGAAACCAATTCCTCGAATGCCTGCATATGAGTGTACGGGCATTCCTTGTCCTTTCCGTAAAACAAAGGCATCATGTTGATATGGTGCATTTTAACGGTGAATGTATTCATGTCGGTGGTAGCCAGAAGAACTATAGTGGGCCGCGGAGTAGTACGGGCCGGATTCAGATAATCGCTTATAGTTCTTTCGGGTACCTCCGGTGGCGGAGCGTCTCTGCCACCGTTTCCGGCCATTCTTTCTCGAGGAGGGGTTACAACAGAAAAAGGAGTTCTTTGGGGTGATGGTGTCCTCGCTTGAACCCGACGAGGAGTTTTGGGTCGAGGAGGAGAAAAAGATCTATGAAACCTTTTAGAAGTTGGGCTCCGAAAGGCTCCACAATGACCACCATGCATACACTTTACAACCCCTTCTCGAGAAACAATGGACAACAATAATAAAGTGAACAGATAAGAGGGGCTATGCCGCCGCTTCGATAAAAAAAGGGACAATAAAAGAAAAGGTGATTTGTACTTAATCTAGCTTCGTTAGACCTCACGTTTGAGAGACTCAGGTTAGAGGTATCCACTAGATTAAGTGAAAATCACACAAAGGAAAAATGAAGCGAGATACTTACAATGGGTTGACGAACCTCCAGAATAAGCTATAAAAGAAAGTGCTCACAGGCAACGGCGCCAAAAATGCTTGTGACCTTAAAGTGTGTTACAATGAGAACACCCCAAGCGTAGGGCTAGGTCGGTTGCAAGCATAATAATACCCGAAAATCCGGGATCGAATCCACAGGGAGCGCATCCATAACTCATTCGGAAGTTTGCTTAGATAGAGATTTTGGCTTTAGGACCGCCAACCAAGCTTTAGAGTTGAGACGGCCAACTGGGAGAATTTAGTTAATTGGCTACTTAACCTAACTACGGCTTTTTACTGGAGATTAAACTAACTAAAAGTTAGGTTTAGGGATAATCAACACCCGCAACTCAAAAGTAAACTTGTTCTTCTCACTTACCCAGACTGGTAAACATGGTTAGGGTTTGGTGACATTTTCACAAACATTTAGAAGGTCATAGCTCTAAGTATCATATGTGGTAAGGAAGCTAAACCTTTACCTACATATGATCAGAGAGGTTAACACCCCCAAGTTTTGAGACATAAAAATACCTCATCCCAGGTTTACTCTTTCAAAAATGAAGCCTATTGAGAGAAGGACAAGAAATACTCTTGGTTACGGGATGTTAATCATCCCATAACCTAATTTTGGTACACTACTCGCACATTATGCTAGAAGAAATGGAATGAGCTAGGGAGAAGGCAAGGTAAAAACTAAACATCAAGATTAATTGAAATAAAGACAAGATCCTTAAAGAGGAGAGGAATTCTTACAATTTTAATGAAGCACAACCACCTCCAATCTCAACAATCAATGCTCATTAAGGAGAGATTGAAAGTGGAAGAGGAGATGGAGGTAGAGAGAGAAAGAGCTAGCTCTCGTATAACATAACATAACCTTAAAAACGTGCAAATGGGGTATTTATAGCACCGCTTTAAAGTTACAAAAGAAAAAGAAAATAAAAATCTGCAGACACTGGGAACTCCTACCGGTAGGAGCTGACTACCTACCGATAGAACGGCTTCGAGCAAAAGGAAAATACTGAGAAAGCTGGGTTCCTACCGGTAGGCATTGATCTCCTACCGGTAGAACTTGGATGGAGCAAATTTGTGAGCTCTCTGGACAGGCATTGAACCGGTAGAGAAGGCTCTCCTACCGGTAGGACTTGGTTTATACCGGTAGGCACTGATCCCCTACCGGTAGGAATTCCTTTTCTGGCAAGTTTTTTTCAGCTTCTTCTGGGCTTCTCGAAACTCTCCAAGGCTTCGACACAGCTCCTCCGGACTCCGCTATGGCTCCACTTAGACCTCTCGGGTCCCCGATTCACGATGGGATAAGTCCATGGCGTACAAACCGCCTTATTAACAAAAATGACCTGTAAACACCAAAATGCACCTTTCGCGCAATATCATTCAAAATCATAGAGTTATGCGCATGAGTGCCCAAAAATGAGCGAGATAAGCCCAATTATAACCATAATTGTGGGCTTATCAAGTCTCAGCAAACTTCTACCAAGCACTCTAGGCCTCCAGACTTCTTTCAATCCTTAACTTCTGAAAGGCCTACACTCGGGAGGCCAAGGAATTCGGCTTGGGGGGCAAAAATCTTAGTTCAACCCTTTGAGGATTCCTGAACAGCAGCAAAGCCTGGATGATACAAATCGTGGCAACAGTTTCAAGCTTGATCGCAGTAGCCAACATTCAGGAGTTTTCCAAAAACTTTTGGATAGTAAGCTATTTCCATGCCTGGAGGAGCGAAAAGATAGGTTTGTTTCAACGCAAAGGAACCAAGATTTCAAACTTGGAATAAGCTAGAATATGGAAAGTCCAATTATGAGGCAAGATCAGCCCATTCTCTCCCCTCAGAAGCTTTCTCAAGTGTCTGAAGAACTACCACACGCAGATTTAGTCCTAGGCAGTGTTGCAAGGCAAGAACGATCTAGTCCTGCCATTGGCTTTGGGGCTAGGTCTGAATTGCATGCCGCAACCATTCTAGAACAAGAGGAACTGAATGAAGATGAGGAAACCGACAACACTCCAGGGCTTGATCATGATTCATTTGTAATTGGAAATCCCTCACCTCTCCCGGTTCATGAAGGCCTTTTTGGTATTGTCCGAACTGCCAAAAGGAATTATAAGCGTAGGCCAATTTTAGGCCTTAAATGTGTTGAATTGCGCCCACATTGGATTTTTGGGGCGCATCAAAAGCGGATCTTATTCACTTGGCTTACGCAAAAACATCACTGCTGTAAAAAGGGCTAAGTAGCCAATGAAAAGTCCTTCATAGGCCGAACAAGCATCTCTAAAATGTTCGGCCAAGGCCTATCAGTCAGTGAGTAGGCTTTATTAAAGTTTTACTAGGCTTTTTCCACGAAGGTGGAGGCCTTTTCATTTCATCGAGCAGGCTTAAAAGTTCACAAGTAGAGGTTCAGGCCTTCCAATCTATTTTTAGTCCTTACCAGGCCCTTTTCATGATGCTATGGTTTCTCTACAACCAGGCCCGGACACAGGACTTTATTAATTTACAAAGGCCTTTTCCGCAGAAACGAAGGCCCTTTAAGCCCTTTGTTAAGGCCTAAACCACATTTCTAAGCATTTCAAGAAGAAGTTCAGGCCTTCCAACGTATTTCTAGGCCTTTTTGATGAGCCCTTCATGGTTCAGGCCTAAAAATAGATTTCAAATTATCAGGGGTCTGAATAGAGCATAAAAATGCCTTATGCCTACCAAGTCCATAGGTAAGGCAAATAAAAGAAGGTATGCTACAACAGGATTCAAGGGCTGTTTGGATGCCAAAAACAACTTCCTTTTTTATACATGCTCTGGTCCTAAAAATCAAGAATCAAGGCATGGAGGGCAATGTTTATGCCCATTTTTGGCACCAAATTTCGAACCAGCGCTGAAGGGCTATTTAATTAGATACTAATTAAATTGGGCCGAGATTTACAATGCAAGTTTCTCGGGCTAAAAATTAATGGGCCACATTAATTCTGTGATTTAGAGCAAGGTCCGATTAATTAAAGTTCAAGTAGAGCGAGATATGCCGAATAATCTTCCATGGAAGTTATTATTCGGAGCTTTGGGTAAAAATGTTGGCGTGTGCTTGTTGCTACAGAAGTGGAGTGCCCCACGATGTGAAAAACAGTTGGGTTTTTTACTTGATATTGAAAGTAAAGACACATGGCAATACATTAGGAAATGGGGTAAATGGGCAAGCAACAACTACTACCCATGATCGTGATTAACTGCCGCAAGTTATCGTGGGTGTAACATGCATGAGACACTTGGCCATTTTCGGAGGAGGAGGCTGTTGATTTCCATGATTTTGTAGACTGGGATCTCGCTTATAAATAAAAGTTCACAAGACCGAAAAAAAGGTCCAACACCAATCAAAGCTCAACGCTTACAAACACTTTACTACTTTCAGCAAAGTAGCATATCGAGTGCCTCGTGCTCAAACCCCATTCAAACTCACTTTCTTTAAATAGTTTGAATTTTATCTTTTCTTTTACTACTTTATTATTTTGGTGTAATAAAGTTTACATTTTTCATTTTTCTTTTTACGCATTTCCTATACGACTAGGAAATTCTAAGTCCACGACCATGTGGCAAAACACGAACCTCATGTGATCTTTAATCTTTAGGTCACACGCAATCGTTCTTACGTTAGAAGTCAAGATTCACGAGAATCTTCATCAAAAGTTAGGCGCTACAAGTCTTGGCACGCCCGCGCACCACACATTCACGCCTTTGCTAAAAACGAGTGTTTTCAAATATGACTACATGTCCTGTAGTGCACTGCACTACAGGGTTTTAGGGTCCCCCTTAGGCCCTTACCACTCCTCGTTTCTTACTCACACAAGTTAATTCGTGAGATTGAAAACCTAATGAAACAACCTTTGTGTCCGTTGATAGGCGCGCGGAATTCATGAATTTTAGCGCCTAAGTAGGGAAATTAGCGTGTTAGACGTGCATTTAATTCTCATTTTCCATTTAATGCGTGCATGTGGTTGGATTTTGTGTTTGTGCTTAATTTGCAGAAAATTGAGATGTTTTGGCGCTAATGAGAGGTATCCGGAAAGGCCGTGATGGAGCTTGAGAGCGAGAAGGGCTATGGAGACTAAGTGTTGAAGTGGAATTCGCAAGGAAATGAACAGAATCTTGGTGAGCGCTACATGGGAAGTGGTATAGCGCTCAGAGGTGGCATAGCATGTTGCACGAAGTAGACAGAGCTCTCGCGAGCACTACACCCTTTTTGGTGTAGCGCTACCTTTGAGGCTAGAGGGGTCAACGCCAAGCAATGGTCAACGGGATCTAGAACAGTAAGGGGTTCGCGAGCGCTACACCCTTTTTGGTGTAGCGCTACCGAGAGCTTAATAGGCTATGGAACGGCATCGTTTTGGGTTGTTGCGGGTCCGATTCCGATTTATTTTAGGATTTTTAATTATTTGTTAAAAGAGATTACTATAAAAACCCCGAATTAGGGTAACACATTCCATAACTTACGTTTTCAATTAACTTTTGGCTGCTGTTTTCTGAGTTCTTATTTTGCAGATTCAAGTTTTAATCTCAGTTCTTCAAGTTTTTCAGTTTTAAATTCCTATTCTCTTTGGTAATCGAATTCGTTGCTTCTCCGTAAGTCTGTGGTATCGTGTTTTTATTTCTATTTCAATTGTTTGAAGCATGTTTAGATCTAGGGTTAAAATTATTGCTGCATTTAACAAAATCATGAGTGAGTAATTTTGTAGAGTGCGGTCGCGGGGCGAAGGCGTCTAATGACTAATTTAATTAATGTTTTCACATCGGGTTCGAATTAATTTAATCTTTAAGCAATTTTAGAAGACGAAAACTCTTCTAACAAACAAAACCCAGGCATCGCCAGAATTCGATTGCGCACGGAGTCTGGCGACAGGTGGTGCGCATTCGTTAGGGATCCTTTTTCCTATTCTAAAATCAACAAAGTGAATAATTGTGACCCGAGTGAACATTGGTTAGGCTAGTTGCGGACACTGAGTTCCCACGGCTGTACTCTCCCCTTTAAATCCTTATTTAATCAATTCAGTTTGGTAATTTAGTTAGTAAATCAACCTCATCAAACAAAGGGTGGCTACCTAAGAGCCAAGTTAAACTAGAATTCAACACTTTTGAATAAGCACCATTCGTCCGTCTCTGTGGTTCGACTTCGGTACTTCCGGATATTGTGCTACACCGGTCGAGAGTCCTACGCTTGGGACGCGTTTTTATTTTAATTCACCCGGTCGGTCAAGCATTTTTGGCGCCGTTGCCGGGGACGGCGACGTGTGTTCTAGAGTGTGAGTTTTCATGTCTTTTGTCTTTTAGTTGAGTCACCATAGGTAGAGAGAAAAAGGTGTCCTTTAAACAGCACCCTCTTTATTATCGCGACCCGACACATCGTTTAGTTCGGAAAGAACTGGAGTCGAGTCAGCCTGTGTTTTCAAGTTCTTCATCTTCTAGTTTAGAGTCAGACTTAGCTGAGCACCAGTCAGAGTCTATTCCCATTAGAGGTGTTTATATAGATTTGCCTTTTGAGTCAGTTAGTGTCAGCAATCCGCTTTTCCAATTAGTTCCAGAGTCAGTTTCGGAGTCAGAATCAGAATCCGTCGAGATGGGAGATCAGCAAGTAGCTATTCAGCCGTCCTTGAGGCAACACATACATCCTGAGAGGACCACTCCTCTCGGACCCATTGTGCTCCCTCAAGAGACACAAGAGGCACGCAATGCCTTTACAGTCAAACCTGGTGTCCTTAATAGTCTCCCTAGTTTCCACGGGAGGGAGTGTGATGATCCGTACGAGCATGTGCAGACATTCGAGGGATTGGTGCACAATCTTGCGTCTAATACCCAATATGAGAATGCGTGCCTCAAGCTGTTTGAGGCGACATTGAGGGATGACGCGCTTCTGTGGTTCCGAATGCAAAAGTCTCAGTCCTTCACCACTTGGGCACAAGTGCGTGACGCCTTTTATAGGAAGTACTTTTCTGAGGCTAAGACTAAGAGTTTCAGGCGTCAAATCCAAGGATTTAGGCAGGAGAGGGATGAGTCATTTCTCAAGGCTTGGGAGCATTTCAAGGAATTGCTCCTAAGGTTGCCGCACCATGGCTTTGAGAGAATTCAGTTAGTCGGTTTCTTTCATTTGGGTCTCAACTCTGAGTCAGTCCAGCACATAGAATATTCTTGCAAAGAGGACGATTTCTTGTCCAAAACAGCAGACCAGGCTTGGGATTTCTTAGATGACCTAGCTGATAGGCAGAGGGCTTTAGAACCATCCGATTTTTAGCGATCCGGACCTTCTGGGTCCAACGTTGTCCCGGTTACCATTCGTGACCAGCGACTCCAGGCTCAGGTTGAGAAAATGGCTCAGAGATTAGAGGAGCTAGAGGCGAGGCAGGTTCGTCCAGTTAACGAGATAACAATTGAGGAAGTTTGCGTGTGGTGTGATTGTAAAGGGCACACCGCGACCGTTTGCCCTGGGTTTACTGCCGCCAAGGGGGCGAGTCAGTTTAATAAAAAAGAAGTCAATGCAGTGAGGACTTGGGATCCTTATTCTACCACGTATAATCCGGGATGGAAGGATCACCCCAATTTTGAGTGGTCAGACTCTAGACCCGTAGGATGAGGCCAAGCGCAATCCTTTGCGCTACCTCCGCCGCAGCAGTTTCAACAGGCCCAATCGTCCAGGCCTCCTCAAGGCCAGGTCATTCCATTTCACTACCAGCCACAACTTGGCAGGGGGGCAGGTCCATCCACTCGTGGTCCTCCCCCAGGTTATTCACAGATGACCGCGCGTGATCATAAGTTAGATGATACTGTCAATTCCCTGATGCAGTCACAGATGACATTTCAGACGGAAACGAGATAGCAAATTGGAGCCCTTACAACCCAAATGTCACAATTCACTGCGGTTGTCGGTCAACTGCAGCAGGAGAAAGGTAGGTTCCTGACCCAGGGTAGTACAGCGGGTGCCCATTATTGGGAAAATTCTTTAGGTCCTAATGCTCATAACCCGAATCAAGAGGAGGCTAAGTCGGTCACCATCCTCAGGAGTGGGAAGGAGATCGATAAGTCCATCCCGCCAAAGCAGAAACCAGCTCCATCCCCGGAGCCGGTTGACTCACCAAGGGCAACTCCTGATATTGTTGATGTCCCTAGGAAAGAGGTAAAGGATAATGAGGAGTCACCTGAGGTGGTGGTGCCTGCAGCTGCAGCCCCCACGACTCCAATGCCTCCAGCTGTGCCAGTAGCTCCATTTCCCCAAAGGCTGGCGGTGAAACCTAAGCAGAATATGAACCTTAAGATGTTCGAATTGTTCAAGAAAGTTCAATTTCCTATCTCTTTGATGGAAGCCATTGACGCAATTCCTCAGTTTGCGAAGGTCTTGAAGGATCTGTGCACATCGAAGCGGAGAACTAAGAGTCAGGACACAGTGCTTCTGACGGAGCAAGTGAGCTCCATTCTCTAGGCTGAGATCCCCACCAAGTGTAAGGACCCTGGTTGTCCCACCATCCCCATAGCTATTGCGGGCCAAAAGATTGATAAGGCTTTCCTGGATTTAGGAGCAAGTGTCAACTTGCTCTCCTATTCGGTGTACTTAAAGCTCGACTTAGGCGATTTGAAAGCCACTCCAGTCACGCTACAGTTGGCTGACCGGAGTGTGAGAATTCCAAAGGGAGTGGTAGAGGATGTTTTAATTCAAGTGGGCGAGTTCCTATTCCCAGTCAATTTCATCATCCTGGATACATGCCCAATACCGGAGGTCTTTGAGAAGACTCCTATCATCCTTGGCCGTCCATTTCTAGCCACCTCTAGTGCTATCATGGATTGCAAAACTGGACAAGTCCAATTGTCATTTGGGGACTTGAAAATGGAGGTGAAAGTGTTTAATGCGGATAGCCGAGTCAAGGGTGAGAAGGTGAGTTTGATCGACACGCTGGTGCAAGAGCATGTCGATAATATTTGTATAAGGATCTTCTAGAGATAGCCAAGGATTTGGCATTCTTAGATTCTCTGTAACTAGGGAGTTTGATGGAGATGCTTGTAGTAGAGGATGTGTGTGGCGCCAATTGGGATCCAGTTCTTGAGCCGCTGGGTGCCCCATTGTTTTAAGTTTCGATGGGTAGCTTTTGCGTACCACTTTCTTCATTGAGAAGTGGACCCGGCTCCTAGCGATATGGGTACCCATCATTGACTTGGGTTTTGGGCACAATCTATGTATTCTTGTCTTTTATTTCTTAGTTATTTAGTTCTTGTCTCTTGTTTAATTGTTTTTATTTATCTCATTTATATATAAAAAAAAAACGAAATTGAAAAGAGGAAAAAATTCGCATCATGGTCTTGTATAGCTACCCGTTTCTTGCCTACCGGCGAGGGATGGGGAGAAAAGTATGACACGTTGATCGCGTGACGATTTGGTGGAGTTATTTATTTTTGTTTTTGTTTTGGGAGCTCGGATACCACGAACCGGGCGATACTAATGTCTTTTGCAGGTTACAGTGATTGGCCCGGAGGCCGAGTAACAGGAAATTCCTCGAATATCGGCCGAGGTCATGGTGGTTGGCTGCCACTTGTAGGTCCATTTCTTCCCCCTTGTCTTTATCTTCTGTTGTGTCTCCATGCTCTGGGGACATAGCATGCTTTTAGTTGGGGGGAGGGATGTACTTTGTACACGTTCTCGTGGCGTTGCTAGGGGTAATTTTTATTTTTCTTTATTTTATTTTATTTTATTTTATTTGTTGGGGATACGTTTGTTATACTTGATTGTCAAAATTAGGTGAGCATGTTAGAATTAGCCGAATTTTTGTGCCTGTTTAACTTGGACTCATGCATATATTTGGCGCCTTCGTGAACATGTAAGTGCTGTTGTTAAACGTTGAGTTGGTGTCCCCATATGGTTAATTTTGCATCCTGAAAAATATTTCCATGTCTTTGTTTTACCTTTCTGGCATTTGCGTAAAATAGTAGGCGTTTGTTTTACAATTGAGTAGCTAAATGTTTTGCATGCATTTGTGAGAGTTGGTAACGTGCATAGGGGATGAAACAAGGCATTTTTGCATGATTAGACCACATATGTGTCCCTTTATCCAATCTTAAACCAGTCCGAGTCAGTTCCTGAGTCTAGCCTAGAAATCGGTGTGTGGGTTGGATTGTAGTTGGGGGGTCTGGCTTTGTGCATCATGGGTTTCTTGTTGCGTTGGATTTGGAGCATCGTTGTCGTCGGAAGTGAAAGTGAAGAAGTCTTGATGGGTATCACGTTTTGGAACCAAACCCAACCTTCAAGCCATAAAGCTAAGAAAAAAAAAAGAAAAGAAAAAAAAAAGAAGAAAAGAAAAAAAACGTGGAATAGAAAAAGAGTTTAGGTAAGTTGGTCAGGCCCAACACATGTTGGCAAATTAGAATAGGTGATTTTATGATCATGTTATACGGCAATCCTCGGCTCTTTATCAGCCGCCTCAGTTTCCAAACTTAGAGGTCAGCGATGACTTTGCCGAGAGCAGTTCGGATTGATTTTGGACTCCCATGATGCTGATGCTAGGTGGTGGTGGTGTTATTTTGTGGTGTTATTTCATATTTTTCAGTGTCGGTGGACTTTGTTTAGTTTTCTAGTATTTGGGTTTGTACTAATTTAGTTGTAGATGTTTAATTTTCTTATTGGACATGGTTTGGTTGGCACTAGTGGGTACATAGTTGGTAGCTAAGGGTTAAGGTGGCGGCTACTCTGGGTAGATGACCTTGGACATGGTTTTGTCTCTCTCTTTTGTTCGAAACCACGGTCGTTATAAGCTTTATCAAGTCCTTAGTGGATCTCATGCACGTTATCTACTCTCGTTCATGCATGTTTAATATTATTGTTACTCGAATTGTGGAATCGTGATTGTTTATATCGTATTTTTACTCTTTGTGAGCGTTATCTTTGATCGGTGCGTAGTGGCCTTTGTTTCGGTCCCACGAGTTTGCCGAGCGCTTTTTATGGAATGTTTGAGTGTTCTGGTGAGCGAGTGTAGCATTGTTGCCTTCGTGGGGGCATTTTATCTCTACTTTTGTTCCGGTGCTAATTTTGTTCGTTGTTTTGCCAAAGCATGCATATTTTTGAATTGCAAGTGAGTGAGGAGGCGAAAATCTTTCGGCCCGCCTCTTTATTGTACAGCATGCATAACCTTCGTATCCCCGTTTGTGTCTTGTTAGTCTTTGTTTTGTCATTTTTCTTTTCGTTCGTTGCTAGGGACTAGCAACGCTCAAGTTGGGGGATGTGATAGGCGCAGAATTCATGAATTTTAGCGCCTAAGTAGGGAAATTAGCGCGTTAGACGTGCATTTAATTCTCATTTTCCATTTAATGCGTGCACGTGGTTGGATTTTGTGTTTGTGCTTAATTTGCAGGAAATTGAGATGTTTTGGCGCTAATGAAAGGTATCCGAAAAGGCCGTGATGGAGCTTGAGAGCGAGAAGGGCTGTGGAGACTAAGTGTTGAAGTGGAATTCGCGAGGAAATGAACAGAATCTTGGTGAGCGCTACATGGGAAGTGGTATAGCGCTCAGAGGTGGCATAGCATGTTGCACGAAGTGGACAGAGCTCTCGCGAGCGCTACACCCTTTTTGGTGTAGCGCTACCTTTGAGGCTAAAGGGGTCAACGCCAAGCAATGGTCAACGGGATCTAGAACAGTAAGGGGTTCGCGAGCGCTACACCCTTTTTGGTGTAGCGCTACCGAGAGCTTAATAGGCTATGGAACAGCATCGTTTTGGGTTGTTGCGGGTCCGATTCCGATTTATTTTAGGATTTTTAATTATTTGTTAAAAGAGATTACTATAAAAACCCCGAATTAGGGTAACACATTCCATAACTTACGTTTTCAATTAACTTTTGGCTGCTGTTTTCTGAGTTCTTATTTTGCAGATTCAAGTTTTAATCTCAGTTCTTCAAGTTTTTCAGTTTTAAATTCCTATTCTCTTTGGTAATCGAATTCGTTGCTTCTCCGTAAGTCTGTGGTATCGTGTTTTTATTTCTATTTCAATTGTTTGAAGCATGTTTAGATCTAGGGTTAAAATTATTGCTGCATTTAACAAAATCATGAGTGAGTAATTTTGTAGAGTGCGGTCGCGGGGCGAAGGCGTCTCGTGACTAATTTAATTAATGTTTTCACCTCGGGTTTGAATTAATTTAATCTTTAAGCAATTTTAGAAGACGAAAACTCTTCTAACAAACAAAACCCAGGCATCGCCAGAATTCGATTGCGCACGGAGACTGGCGACAGGTGGTGCGCATTCGTTAGGGATCCTTTTTCCTATTCTAAAATCAACAAAGTGAATAATTATGGCCCGAGTGAACATTGATTAGGCTAGTTGCGGACGCTGAGTTCCCACGGCTGTACTCTCCCCTTTAAATCCTTATTTAATCAATTCAGTTTGGTAATTTAGTTAGTAAATCAACCTCATCAAACAAAGGGTGGCTACCTAAGAGCCAAGTTAAACTAGATTCTACACTTTTGAATAAGCACCGTTTGTCCGTCTCTGTGGTTCGACTCCGGTACTTCCGGATATTGTGCTACACCGGTCAAGAGTCCTACGCTTGGGACGCGTCTTTATTTTAATTCACCCGGTCGGTGAAGCATCCGTGCTCACGTACTACGTGTATGTTGAGAGAGAGAGAGAGAGAGAGAGAGAGAGAGAGAGAGAGAGAGAGAGAAGAAGGGGCGGGGGACGGATTGGGTGTTGGGAAGACAAACGAGGGATTAGGTGTGGAGTGATATTCTCATTTTTTGCTAGTGAGGGACACATGTCGTCGATCTTGTTAAGGATGGGATATGGAGTGGGGACAGTGATTTGGAACAGAGGATCTGAAGCCAAAAATTACATGGGTTTGATCTTAGAGAACATTTCAAAATGACACATAAACTTTGCACCAAATGTCATAGAAACACCTGAACTTAAGTTTATTTCAATTAAACACTCGTATTAACAAAATCCCCAAATTTAGACACCTGAACTTAAGTTTATTTCAATTAAACACCTGTACTAACAAAATTCCCAGATTTAGACCCCCGCGGTTATACTCCGTCCAAAAAATTGCTAACATGGCATCTCCAACCCTTTTAAGTTGCCCCATTGCACATATTTTTAACCCTAGACCTGAAGTCTGCTTATGGGTTTCGCTTGGGTGTATCGTCCTCTGTTGGAAACATGTGCAATGGGACAACTTAAACAGGTTGAAAATGTCATATCAGCAATTTTTGGGACGGAGTATATCGGCTGGGGTCTAAATTTGTGAATTTTGTTAGTACATGTGTTTAATTGAAATAAACTTAAGTTCAGGTGTCTAAATTTAGGGATTTTGTCAGTATAGGTGTTTAATTGAAATAAACTTAAGTTCAAGTGTCTCTGTGACATTTGGTGCAAAGTTTAGGTGCCATTTTGAAATTTTCCTTTGATCTTAACTGGTAGACTCTTACTAGTCACAGGGGTTTGCAACAATTTGTGGGGTTTGTCCTTGACTTTACTCGGGGCCCGTTCCTCTGAAGAAAATAAGTACTCCCTTCGTCCCTAAATAAGTGTTCGGCATGCAAACCTAGGCTTTTAAAAAAAATGCATTTGTTTCGTTAAAAAAATTCATTTTTTTTTCACAAATCAATAGATATCAATGAGTTCTATTAGATTGTGGAAAAAATTAGATTTTTTAATGAAAAACATGCATATTTTGTAAGGCCTAGGTTTGTGCATCGGACACTTATTTAGGGACGGAGGGAGTATTTATTTTTTGAATTAAAAGTGATTTATTATGAAAGAATGATCTGTCTCGTAAAGCGAAAAATAAATACTTGAAAAATAAGAATCTTAGCGGAACGGATACGGCTCAAGACCTTATATACTACAAAGTGGTGCGACATGGTTCGTTTACAACTGCCTTAAGGATTTCCATTATTTTGAATGTACAACATTCGAATAATTTAATCTGCTTTTAGTTCTTAGGGCTTGTCTGAACACTAGCTTGGATGAACAATAAGCAAAATTAAGAATAGGGGAAATCGTTTGGCTACCACACGAATTTATATATTTCATAATTTCCCATTATTTTGCATAATAAATAATTAGCATATAGATAACATGAAACATACCAAATCAGACAAATTGATTGGGTGGTTGGAATGAATAATTAATTTCCAATATAGATATTTATTACGATTTCCATAATTGATTCTCATTATTTTGACCAATGAATAATTGACTGCATAGTTGGAATGGATAATTACTTTGGATGAATATTAATTGATTCTCATTATTTCGCAAAATAAATAATTACAATAAGTCCTCATTAGGAGAAGTGAACCCATCTATATAAGAGAATTGATCATGTAGATCTGGATAATACTACTCCACTACTAATCTGATCTCCTGACTAAGATAACAGTTAAAACATCATTTTTAAGGGTCCCATAAAACATGTGCATTACATAAAGCAAACCTTGTTCTCCAATTGTGGTTACTAAATCTTAAGAGTTCAATAATTAGCTCCCATTGCCTCTTAATTGATACTGTTAAGGATGTGTTCCACCAATTAAAATGCGTACTTATTTTTTAAACTAAAGGTGATGTATTGTGGGAGAATAATCTATCTCGTAAATTAAGCGGAAATTAAATAAGTACTTAATAAATAAGAATCTTATAAGAACGGGGCCTACGCTCGTTGAGCACTTTACGGCCTTTGGCTGACTTTTCTATTGGTTGCCTAATTACTTCCTTTTCATTTTGTTTTCCCAAAATGATCGATAACAATAATGCATTATCTTAGAGTATTCACAATGCTATAATCAAAAGTAAAAAGTTTTTAAAGTTAACAATGTTGATGCAAAATATGACTCACAATGCTATAATCAAATTTAACAACCTCCTTAGAAATAATCAAATTTTGAGCTTTGGATAACCAAAACTAGCAACATTTTGACAATAATCAAATTTAATATACCCTATATATTCTCAATTAAATACACCAATTATTATACAAAAATGTTCTATCTCTCTTCCCTTTTCCCCTCTCTTTCTTTTTGAACAATATTTTCAGAAAAAAATATTTTAATAATTTTTTTTTTTAGAAAACAGTTTTTTTAAAAATAGTTTTTTTTCCAAAAAAAAAGTTTCAAAAACTATTTTCCATTTCTAGTAAATAGTTTTTATTAGTTTCAAAACTATTTTTAGATAAATTATGTTCTCCTGTTCACAGTTTTTAGTTTTTTATAATTTGAAAAGATGATGTGACAAATTTTGATTATCCAATTTTGATTATGCCAATATAGATATCTATATTGCTAACCTTAACAATCTCTTAAATGAATAATCAAAAGCTGATGTGGCAATTTTTGGTTATCAATTTTTTATTATAGCATTGTGGATACCCTTATCCATTGTACTCTTCGCATTATAGGTCAGAGAGGGTATACAATTAATCACTTTATTTTCCTCCCGACAAGTATTTTGGACTGCCAACTCATTAATTAAACCTTGACCCAAATTGTTATTGGTGGATTACCAAAGCTCTCTTTTATTCCATTGAATAATTAGTAGGTCTGGAAATTGACATGCCTCAGGATTGTGGGTCCTTCATTGATTTGCTAAATTTAATCAATTTGGTTTCAAACGATGTTACTTGAGCCATTAAAAACTTGCAGTATTTTAATTAGAGGAGCTAATCAGATGTTAAATTGGTGACTTAATCGTGTTTGTTAGTTTTGAGTTAAACTTTTGTGGATTATTGATTCGTCTCGACGAGAGGAATTAAAAAATTAAAATTTTTTACTACTTTTATCAAAATATTTTTGAAAACATCCAAGGAAAAATCCAAAAATTTCAAAAGCTGGGCTTTTTGGACTTTTGTTGGATATTTTTGAAAAATATTGAGTAAAAGTCATAATTTTTACTTTTTCTATTCGTCTTGTCAAGACAAACCAATTGACCCAAAAAGTTTACTACAAAACTAACAAACGAACAAAAAAAAATTGAATAACGACTAGACCAAAAAATATCAAAAAAATCAATTCAAAAAGCTAAATAGAACAACTTCTAAAGTTTCCAAGGTTAATGCTAAAAGTGAGAATATTTAGAAGATTGATTAGGATGTCATAGAGACACGTAAGCCGAAGTGGGCCCCAAAAAGCACTTCATTATTCAAAAAGCGTGAGTTCTTTTTGGGTTAGTGGGCCCAAAAAAGCACTTTATTAGTCAAAAAGTGCCCAACATCTAATCCGTTCCCATTAGGTGTGATTTAAAGCCTCGTTTAATAACAAAAATAGATAAGTGTGATTAGTAAGGAGATGAAATTAAGATTGAGATAGGTAATGAGATGAGATTGGTAACTTGCTTGTTTGTTTATGATGAGATTAGATGATAAGATTATTAATATCATGTATGTTTGTTTTGCATGAGATAGGATAAGATATGATTGGATTGGATTGGATTGAATTAATAGTATATATTAGGGTATTAGACTGTTAAGGAGGGGATTGAATTACCAATACCATCTCCATGACGGTATTAGTAATACCCCTATAGTCCTACTTATTCATCCCATGAACTAGCAATCGGGAGGTCCTTTGGTTACCAAACAGCCGCTTGACAGTCCAACCAACAATTTTATCAAACTGGCCTAGACATCATCAGTATGTGCTTATGTGCAATAATGATCGATCCAAGGTTCAAATCCCCGTCATTCGTGATGTACCTCCATGGGCCCACTTGTGACATGGATTATTAGGTTCGCAGTATCTATCTGGAATTGTTTTCTCTTTAGTCATTTTTTTGCTTTTACGCATTTTTGAAAATTATTTCGATAAGAAGTCTCTTGTTTTATGGATGATCAGTATCTATCTGAAAATGATAAAGTCTGTCTTTATAAGTACGTAGTTTTAAAAAATGCAAAGGTTAGTATGACGTACTAACTCTGCATGTTTACTGGTCTAAACATACGTTATGCATCATCAATGAAACAATTAAGGAAAATTATGCATGCTTATGACCATTTCTAATCTCTGAATGACCAGGCACCCGACGATGAAGACATCCCAGTGAGTCTCTATAGTGGGATGGGAAGTCATTGTCTTCGATAGCTAGAAATTGCTAATGGCATGGGATGGAGGCCGCTAAGTCAAGTGCATCCTTATCAACGTTATAGAAGTATTAAAATTTTTTTTTTCCCTATTAGGACAATATTTTAAAATTTAATTTACCCAAAAAAAATATTTTAAAATTTATGGAGTATTTTTGCACTTAAAAAAGAAGCAGCTTGGTAATCAAATACACTTGTACAATGAAAATAAGAAAGAAAAACTTAGTTAGTCACGATAATAATTGTATGTTTTGAACTGAAACCTTTCGATTGCTGCAGACTTTTTTTTTTATTAACGATACCTTTGTGTTGGGGAAAGATTACAATACACACCCCTTATTTGAGTGTGTATCATATGCACCCCCAAAATGTTATGAATTATAGAGAAAATATTACGAATCGTATTGCTAAAAAGTTACGAATCGTATAAAGGTTACGATACAAACCAAAATGTTATGAATCATAATGAAAATGTTACGAATCGTACTACTGAAAAGTTATGAATTCTAGAACAAAAGTTACGAAACATGCTAAAATATTATGAATGAACCATAAAATAGGTGCATATGGTACACTCTTTTAAGGGGTGTGTATTGTAGACTTTCCCCTTTGGTGTTTGGTGCGTGTGGGTACAAATAACACGAATCACTTCAAAAAAAAATTAGTGGATGTAAGACAATTTACTCAAATCACACCCAACCCTTCTTCCCCCCAAATCAAAACCCTCGTTCTCCCTCAAAACAGTACGAGACCACCACCACCACCAAGCTACCGGAGACTGCTCGTTATAGTAATTGCCTTCAATTATTTTCTCTTTTTTTTTTTTTTTTCCATTTTCTTTAGTGCGCTGTGGTGTCAATTCTGTTCTTCATAAGTCCCATGCAATTGAAGAATAAATTTATATTTGAAATTACCAAAAATAAAAAACACTCAAACTTGAACAATGCTTTTTCTTCTTCTTTGTCTCTGAGAAAAGAGGCAGTGGAGGCGATGGTGTAAACAGCGGATCAACGTTGGAGAGGAGTGAGCAGCCGAGGATGAAACGAAGACGTTGGGTTTTGTTGAGAGAGAAAGAAAGATGAGAGTCGGGGAGAGAGATCGAAGTGGTTATTGGTGGTGGTGGTCAATAATGGTGGCTGCAGTGAAGATACCACGATCGGTGCGTTCGGACTGTTTAGAGGAAAAAAGGGTTTTGATTTGGGGGGAAGAATGGACGGTTGGGTGTGATTTGCAAAGATCCCAGCCCTTGATTTAGGAGAAGGTGGATTTGGTGGTTTTGGCCACAAACTAGACCTAACCGATTTGGAGTTCACTAGTCTGGACAGGATCCGAGCCCCTAGTAATGGAGATATTTCTAAAGGTTTATGCAGTCATGTTCAAAAGTCCACGCATTGGGCTGGCATGAAAATGATAAAATTGGATTTTATCCTAGCCTTTCTAAGATAAAGTGCCTTTTTGATGGGCTCATCTCAGCACCACATATAAAAGTAGTACTCCATTTTTATTCGGACCCTTTTGTAGAAGGGTAACTATATAATAGCGGCAAAAGGAAAGAAAGAGACTCAGATAGGGACTTGGCCACGAGACGTCTTGGCCAAAAAGTCCAAGACTTTGCTCATCATTACTAGGCTTTAACATCACACTTAGCTTAGGCCCTCTTCCGTTAAAGTTTTTATTTTTTAAGTACTTATTTTTCGTTTCACGAAACGGATCATTATCTCACAATACAATATCACCTTTAATTTAAAATATAATTAAGTACTTATTTACTTATTTCTCTAAGTAGAACAAGATCTTAGTGGTCTTGAGTTATTTTTGAGATCTAGTAAACCCTAGCGGGGGTGTCGGTTTTATATAAGTGGGTTCAGGAGCTTGATGAGCATATATATTTACTGATACCTTGATATAAAAACCAATAAAAATTAATTTTACGAAGACTTTATGAAGAAGAAATCCAATTTTTGTGGTCTGTTTGAATTGAATGATACCCTGCGATAACTATACCAAACTTTCTTTCATTGTTCTACCCGATTCGATTTTAGTTCCTGGCTCTGACACACTGGTTATAATTATGGGAAATTCCTAATTTTTTCCATTCTAGAGTTTGGTGAAGTATAATGAAATTGTAATTACACTTGCAAGGTCATACATAATACTATTGATCACGGTTAACTTTCTGTATGTGTTCTTTGGAGTAATCAAATTTTATAAGCATCGATCTCATTAAATTCTGCCTCCCAAAATACATAGAATGAACCAATATGCATAACAATAACACATAAACATCTGGTTTGCACTTATCAAACATCAAAAAAGACGTACACCACTTTATTGCAAGTTTTTTTTTTTTTTTAAATCTCTAGTGTCCGGGCTACTTTATTGTATGTGATTTGGTATCGTTATCTCTAATTCTCACTTTTAACTTGTTGTAATAGCTATCCAAGTTAATAAAATTCATTTTTCTTATATTATAGGGAAAAACCAAGACTACTTTTCGAACAAACAAAACAGGGTTTTTTCTTTTTCAATTTGATTGGCTAGAACAATATTCTCAAGCAACTATTAAATTCAATGCTTCTAGTATCACAAGCACTTACAAACACACAAACTCACTCGCATTGAATTTAAAGTGTTCGTGATCTGCGTGTTTGTACACAAACTCACTTGCACTGAATTTACTGTGTTCTTGAGTTTGCGTTTTTGTACATGTGGGAATGAGAGATGTTGCCAAGCATCTCTCCTTGTAGAGCAGTCATCTCGGCAATCGATGACTCGGATTTTAACTAAACAATTTAAAATGTTTTGTGTGAAACTCACTGAATTCAAATTTGCATGCGCTTAGATTCGATCTGAACCATCCGTGACAAAATGAATGGATGCATTGACTGCTCTGCACCATCTCAAAGGAAATAGTAGTACACTTGTATTCATGAATCTCAATTAAATATTTACATCAAAATTCAACCAAATACACCACGTTATAGCAACTAATAGTACAGGTTTTACATAAAAGCCTACACATTTTGCGTTCACGGTACATAATTTGTACAGCAACGAGCCAACCCAGAATCACACAATATATCACTATAATATAACAATACTACAAATCACTTTCCTACCCCATGCGCAACCAACTTTTCACATATCCCTTTTACAATCCAGCAGTGAACGGCACTCCCGTGGACGGAATCCACGAACCTCCGGCCAAAAAGCTCCCGACGGAGAATTTTCCGGCCTCCGTCGCGCTCGTCATGACACGGTACCCCGGCCACTTCACCCTGCCACTGGTACCGGCACCGGCTCCCGTGTTCATGTACTCGCCGTAGTACAACGTGCTCAATGCGAAATTCCCGCTCCACTCAAGCCAACCCGCCGGGGCAATCAAACTGTCTAGAGAAGATTTCATGAACACGGTCCTCGAGTACTTCTGCCATGGTCGGCCTAAATACGTCTTGACTGAACCCTGGACCGGTTTTAAATCCGAAGCAGCGGTGACGCGCGAATTATGGATGATAATTCCGGTGTTTTGGTTAGGGTCCTCCCTTCCTTGCGCCGTGACGGTGGTGAACTGATTGCTCATCGGTCTTCTCACGTATATGTTGCAATTTTGGAGAACAGACACCGCGTTCCCAAAAATGAAGTCTATGGTGCCGTAAATGTCGCAGTCCCGATAGAATTGACGTTGAGAATAGACGTATAGTGTGTCCTGGTAGCCCACGAAGCTGCAGCTATAGAAGACTGAGAGATCTGAGCCAGCACGTAGCGCGACTGCCTGGTGTTTCTGGGGCCCAGCTGTGTTTTGAAAGGTCATGTCACGAGCGATGAAGCCGTCTCCGGAAACAGCTGAGCGAGAGGGAAAACAAAACCGACCATATATATGTAAGTGAATATAAAAATTTCTTGTCATAAGAAAATTGGCTTTTCTTTACAATAAAATTGACTTTGTGTCCCCTGAGAAGTAAATTTCTGTCGTTGACATATATACTGTAAAAAAAAATTACTAACTAGTGGCGCATAAACTTTATAGTTTCTCCCTCAAAACTTGACTAGACAATTAATGAAAACGATGGATTGTAATTTTCAGAAAAAAATCCTTTAATTGAAGTCTATCTCATTAATTGAGGCCAGGATAAATAATACGAATTGATATCCAAAATACTGTATGAAAAGAAAGTTTCTCTTCTTTTTTTATCACCCTCCTTGTGGAGACCAATTAACGAGCAAGTTTGCGTGCGCTCCAAGAATGATATTTTATTAAAAATATTTATTATTAGTTTCCACCGAGCAAAACCCAAAAATCGCAGGCAATAGTTCGATATGCCTTTGACTTAACGGAGAAAGAGAATAGTCGATGTGGACAAAACTGGCATGACCTAAACATCCACGAACCAAAAAAAAAAGGTGTTCCATGCACTGCGCCTTCCTTCAAATGCTTTTGATTCTGGTTTGTTTCCTTAATTAAATCTAATTTACCCCCCAAAAAAGTTCTCAATGAAGATGAATTTTTGTAGCACTACTGGTGTAAAAAAAAAAAAGTTGTGAAAATAGATATTAGTAATTAGAGATTGGACTAGGTGGCAAACTTACCAAAAGTTGCTGAGGCGAAAGTTGTGGAGCCATCTTGAGTGTTCTTGTTACCGGTAACAATCGTAGCACCAATCCCATCTCCTACCAACATCAGGTTCTTCATTGACCTCTTGATCACAACATTCTCTTTGTAAACACCAGCTTTCACGTGTATGACAAATCTCTTACCCCCGTTGTTTGACGCTGCCACCGCCTCCGAGATGGTCTTGTAGTTGCCAGAACCGTCTTGAGCGACCACAACATCTGCCGCCGGTGCTCCACCGGACAGCTGTAGAAGCTTTCTGTCACCGGCGGAAACCCACTCCGGGAAACCGTCAGAAAGAAGGCGTCGGCCCCGTGTCTTTTTAGTACTAGAGAGTGCAGTCACTGACGGAGCTGCAGCCTTGTTTATTGCCAGTGAATTGCTCAGCATCTTTGAAAAATCACTTAAAACAACGGGGAAAGAGTTCAAGTACGAAGATAAGTTATAGTCAATAAAACCATTCCGGCACGTTTGTTGGTTGGTCATGGCGGCGCTCAGCCACGTTTGGGCACTGGACTGATCAGCGGAGCCCAGAGAACGATTGAGCTTGTCAACCGCATCCTCGTAGAGTTCCATGCAATCAGCCCATGCCAACTTGGCTCGCTCATCGAACGAGGTCACATCCATGGCCGCAACAAGCCCATGTGCTCGTTCAGCTTTATCTAAAGTGGTTTGAAGGGCTGATTCCCGTAACTCGAATTGTGTTTCGTGTGTGGAGGCCAGATTAGGTTTAGTGACGACAAGGGAATTGCATAATTCAAGGTATGGGGTTTGGGTGCATAGTGATGTTGTTGTTGCACCATGGGCCAACCCAAGGCCCAAAATGACTAATACAACAATAGCGACTAACTTGTCCATGTAGGTACGTTTGTGACACCAAACTTTTTAACAACTTAAAATAAATTTCTCTCTCTCTCTCTCTCTCTCTCTTAACAACTTATAATAAATATCTCTCTCTCTCTCTCTCTCTCAAAAAATTAGATGATGAGATATGAGAAGAGAGAGAGTTCATTTTATAGGCCACCAGTTGGCTTCAACTGTAGCAGGGGCAGGAGTCGAAATTTCAACTCGTTTATTAAAAAAGAGCCCATTGGATATATGGAAGTGATCATGCTTACGTGGGAAACGAATATTTCAAATGATATATATTTTTACGGTTGTATGAGAATGACAACTATGGTTCTTTCTTGAAGCCGAAAATTGAATAGGTCAATAACTTGATTATTTTAAAATGAGTATTCTTTTTTGATCAGCAAAAAAAAAATATTTAATATAAGTAGCACGCGTTTCGTGTATTGGTACGAAATATTTAAGCTTGATTCAATGTTTAGAGAAATTATTTTTTAACAGAATATCGAGATTTTGGTTTCGGGTGACTTTTTGTCGATGTGCTAGCTCTTGATCCATTTAATCTTTATAATAGATAATAAAGATTAATGAAAAGAAACAAAAGAAAGAAAGACCATTCTGGAAGTGGTGGTCACCATATCAATTCGAATCTAGCTAGACTATTTCATTGATAAAACTGTTTAATTTACCTTTTAAATTTTGGTCTTTTCGATTACTAGCTTGTTTTTTTTTTTTTTTTTTTTTTTTTGACAATATGGTATACATTAGCGAGAGTTAGTAAGGAGTTAGTAGGTTAGTTCACAGTAAATTTCAAAGGCTACTGTTCAGAGACCTAAATTCTAAACACCCATGATGGGGCTCGTGGCTTCTAACGTGGAAAGAACCAGGAGATGCCAACTGGACTAAAGCATATTGACTTTCGGTTATTTGTTGAGTGTACTCGTGAATGATGTGATAAATGTTATCAGGATTAAAATAATACAGCATAAATAACCTAGCAATCATGCATCTAATACTGTCGTCAAATGTGATCATCATTCCTTAAATACCCTACCGTAAGTCTATCCCCCAGACGATTTGTACTAATATATCCTAACTATATATTATTTCTTAATCATAGAAGGCCAGACCATCGTAAGCCTATCCACTAGAATTTGTTAAGAGCCTCAAAACTAATAGACCCACAAAGACTAAATGAAATACTCCTATCTATTCGTTGCTTCCATCCTATTTCATCCTTTAATTAAGACAAAAACACACTAGACCTGCTTTTGGATTGTGGATTGTAAGACCAATTCACATAGGCGGATCAAGAAATTAAAGATTAATTAGGTACGCAGTTGCAAATTTAGAAATTTGTGAATGGCCATATATGCATCATCTGCGCGCATACTTAAATTCCACGAGTTTTATATATATGATGAGCATGTTTGCTTCACTTAATTCCTAGCTTATTGGTTTATTGTTTGAAGATCGATATATAAGCAAATAACTAGGCATGTTTGACAGCTGCATGTCGCTAACTGGTATATTAGTCCGATGATCGATCATTTTGCTAATTCTATGTACGTCTTTAATGATTTTCGGTTTAGATTGTGGAGATCACAACTTGACTATGAATACCTTTTATCGAACACACACACGCACACAGAGACGCATAAACTATTGACATGTTTTAAGAAGTAATTATTTAGTACTTTGTCTCATGTTGGGGGTCAATTTCGTGAAGTCAAACATGTACCAACCACAATACTAGAGAAAATTGTCTATTTTTAATGGGGACAGATGACCCATGCCCCCCTTTGTTTTACCAGAATTAAACTCGATTTATATATAACAAAAGAAAAACACAGTACAATAAAGCGGACACTATCGATCCGAAAGTATAAAAAAACAACGAACTAAACAAAAAAACACCCAAAAAAAAAATCGTGTGGAGCTAAGACGCCGGAGTCGGACCCGTCGATCACACTCGTGAAGGGGGGTTGGAGTGGCTAAGTATGGATGGCCAGGTATGGACACAGAGCAAACTCTCCTGGATGGACCTGCCACACCAACTTGAGCTCGTTCCTACCCAGACTGAAGACTGAAGCCGATGCAGACACCGCCACCGCCACCGTCGCTGTTGAGCTGGTTCCAAGAATCCGATGACCCATGCCTCTTGTTCTGCCGTTGTGACTGAAGGTATGTCACGAACAAAGATAAAAAGTAAATGAATAAATTAACAAAGGTCAAACACAAATGAACAAAAAAGTTGGTTACTATTATTTAAATTTGAATGTCCACAATCCAGAGGATATGAAATGTTAACTTTGGAAACCCATGGCCTCGTGGTGAAGGCTGAGGCGGAGGGGTTTGGTCTCTTCTTAGGTCTCAGATTCAAAACCTTTATCAACATCTTTTAGGGTCAGTCCATATATAAAATGTGTATAAATTGGTCCGAACACTTGATTATAAAAAAAAAATGTCTAACTTTGGAATACTATATTGGAACTCTATCTTTTGTGGTGACTTATGAATAAGAAAAAGAAGTGCAACAACATCCAGTGCAATAAATGTTGGGCTGTTGGTGTAATAATGGTCTAAATCTAAAAGTTGGAATCATCTGACCGCCACCCTCTCTTGCCAGCAGTATACGAAATGACCCGTGAAGGACCAATGGTTTTGATTATGACTGAGTCGTCCCTTCTAGCTGGTTTTAGGTGAACAGTCAGCCAGTCTAAAAAATATGTGGTGATCGTGGAATATCAAGTTCTTAATCTGCTACGTGGCCACTAGTTAACTAACCGCTCCCTCTGTCTTAAAATATTTTTCTGGTTCGCTAAACGAAGATCGAAATATAACACACTTTTGCAAAGAAAAAATTCAAGTTTTGTTGATATATTAAAAGAACTCATTCAATTCATAAATTATTGACTTTTCCTTGCAAATTTATTATTTGCACGTCCTCGTTTTCTAGACTGGGAAAACATTTTGTGACGGAGATGATATTCGTCCACGTTTTACCCTACAAAGTTGGAAGAGTTTTTTTTAAGGAATTTTCTACTTTTGGTACGTACTATATAGATATTTACGAATTCACGGACTTGCAAGAATATGGGTGAAAGATAAAGACCATTGATCTTAACATTAACCTAATCACATGGTTCTTTACTATCACCAATTGGATAATATGATACGTCAATGCAGAAAAAAATTTCCATACGCAAAACTGACTCGATATATGATACAGTATTAAAAACATGCTAATCCCAACCATTAATTAGATAAAAGTCTCCTTGACGTATCACTATTATATACTATTTCCGAATGTGGTAGTATTATTTTATAAACGTTTTGTATTTGGTTGCCTTAAATTAGTGAGTATTAAGACTCTAATTTGGGTCGTTGATTGAAAAAGAAAATTTACTATATATGTTGCTAATATAGTTTACATGGTAGGAGAGGACGACCAGTTGTAGCTAAGAGCGTAGAGAGAGATTCGAGAGTTTGTTACAGAACTCAAATTAAGTAATTATTTTTTAAGAAGACAATTTCAAGTTCAAAAATAATGTATTTACGCAAATAATTTTTCTAATAATATGGATCTTATTTGATAGAGATGTCATTGAGATCTTTTAAACGGTGCAATAAAAATAAAAAAATTATTTTTCATTTGTATTATATTTTAGTTTGAAAATGTGAAATAAGCTGCTTATTTTTTAAGAAGGTTTGTCGAACGGGGTAAATCTCTTATGGTAGAGCTAATTCAAAATTGTGTGTATTTACTTTTTGGTCCCGTTTGGTTACTATGATAGATTTGGTAGATTTTGGTAATGAGATGAGATTGAGATTGGGATACGTAATGAGTATGATTAATTAATAGTGAGGTTGTTAGTCATTCTATTGTGATTGATTTGAATGAGATTGAATGATTATCTAATTAATATCGCGTTTTTTTAGAATTGGATGAGATCGATTGGATTACAATGATGATTTCTTTTTGACCTCCACCATAATTATAGAAGAGAACATGCAAATAATTATAAGAGAGTAAACCGAACACCATTGAGTGGTGCAGGGGTTGTCACAGGGGATGAATTTGGGGGTACATATTTAGAGCAGCCAGAGCAGTGCACTACGGCAACTTAACAAATCCAGTGGTGATAGAAATAGAAGCTTTGGCAGCCAGAGAGAGTATGTCTTATTCTTGCACATGATCGAGTTGGGTTTGAAGTTGGTTCAATTCATTTGGAAGGGGATTCGCAGCATGTGATCAATCTGATTCAAAGGCAAGAGGAAACAAGTTCGGAAGTGGGTGTTCGATCTCATTGCTGATGTGAACAAGTTGCGGTTGTCTTTCGATGAATTGAAGGCTAGTTTTGTAAGGAGATGTGGCAATTCAGTGGCTCACTTAGTGGTCAAGAATGCTATGAGAGAGAACAGGGTACGTACTTGGGAATTTTATTCCCCTTGGCTTGCTTCCTCAATTCTGGAGGATGAGAGGCCTTTTTGATGTATTGGACCTTTGACCCTCTTATCATTAATAATATCCTAAACAGAACATTAGTATTTGGTCACTCAAACGAAAACCTGTGGGTACGAATTTTCTTGTATGACCAAACAAAAGAAAAAGAAAAAACAATGGGTACGAATATTCATTTGACCAAATAAAAGAAAAAGAAATTGGTACAAAATTTGGTGTGCACCAATTGGATATGAGATCGATCTCAGAGTCCCACACAAATAATCAAAGCTATTTAATTTGCTTAAAATATGTTTGTAAGAGTCATTTTAAAAAGTAAGCTCATTTCAATATCGATAAATGGCTTATTGATTTTCGTCATTGAATTTGCCGGGCGAATAAATGAATATATTGATAAGACCTACCGATATCCAAATAAGCTCATTTTTTGCATGAACCTTTAAAATAATATTTGAATCAAATTAAATTATTTCGATCATTAGTGTAGAGTTCACACTATGTACTGTACATTTGGTCTTCCCAAAATGGTGTGCCCATAGTTAGGCTCAGTGCTCATTGCTCAAATATTCGAGCAATTAACTAACTGAGGTTACTGAGGCTAACTCAGTTGACCAAGACCCTTACATCTCACTAGAAGGTTAGAAGTTCGAATCTCCCCATCTACATGTGGGTGCATGTTCTTCCCTTAGGGGACTTTTCCTTTCTTTCATTGTTTCTAACCTATAGTGGACTTATTTCTTGTATTTATTGAGTTATTGAGTTTGGTTATCTCGTACATTCTCACAATGAATGTAGTGTCTCAGGATTGTACTCTGTACTTCATAATTGATATAAAATGAATCAAATGATCTCTTCTATCGGTTGAAAAAAAAAAAACAAAGGCCGACTATTTCCGTAGATTTTGGACTTTTTTGAGTTGTGTGTTTCTTCCCATTATGGAGCTCTTGCTTGATTTATTGTGTAATTATTGGGCTCCCGCAATTTGGCTTTTCTTACTTGACTAATATTTTGTTAATATATATAAATCTTTCGTAACTGTGGATAGTTACTTACTCAAACCCAAAAAATTTACTTACCCACCAAAAAAACACACACCAATGGTCTTTGCCCTTTTGAACACTAAGGGGTTGGCCAACTGATTAAAAGTACTTAAGACTTCAGGGTTTGTTCATTTTTATTTGAGTAAATTACACTAAGCTCCCTTCAACTAATCCGTATTTTCACTTAATGCCCTCAGACTACAAAATTTGACATTGTGCACCCTCTAACTATCCAGAGTTGATACTTAACACCGTTTTGTTAGGTCTCCGTAGGAAAAATGCACCGACGGCCGTCTCCGGCCACCGGACAGCCGATCTGAGCATCCAAATATTTTTAAAAAAAAACCGAGTGGGCTAACGTGGGAATCAACGGCATCCGACGTGCGTAGGTGCTCATTCCAAACACCCCATTTAAATTCTTGGGGTGTTTGGATCGAACACCTACGCACGTCGGATGCCGTTGATTCCTGCGTTATCCCACTCAGTTTTTTTTCTTAAATTTTTTGGACCGCTCGGATAGGCCGTCCGGTGGCCGGAGATGGCCGTCGGTGCATTTTTCCTATGGAGATCTAACAAAAGGGTGTTAAGTGTCAACTCTGGATAGTTAGAGGGTGCACAATGTCAGATTTTGTAGTCTGAGGGGGTTAAGTGAAAATGCGGGTTAGTTGAGGGGGGCTTAGTGTAATTTACTCTTTTTATTTTTCAAGTTCGAAACGTTCTAAGTTTTGTTAATTCTTGTGGGGTCTGTTAACACGGGACTTTGTCTAAAATGAGTCCATGTTAGTAGACGGAGACATTGGTACCTCACAAATCAGTGAAGGTGCAGGTAAAGTTAACCAACCGAACATCCTGCGATGTTAAGAAAAAAACCTATCGATCCTTTCAAATCGTACTCGGAATACTACGATCAGGTTGTGTTGTCTTCCAGACAAGATAAATATGCTCCGTGACGTAACATTTAAACATCCCGCAAATTATTTGATCCAATTTAAGTACTTGATTAAAGCTAAACTTAATTGACAAGTTCCGTGTGCTTCGTAGAAATGGCTGGTGTCAAATCCTTGACCAAGAAGGGTATTACGAGTACCCTACCATTTTGGAAGACTTAAACCACACATCAAAAGAAATCGAGGTTCCATCAACTGTTTGGCTTTGATATTTTGCACTTTAATCAAAGGGAAAAAACTATTTAACGGAGCCTTCCGTGAATAGTGGTTTAGGGAGGTGAATTGCGTTCATTCGAAATGTATTCAGGGGCGGAGTCAGGATTTTTTTTAAGTGGTGTCGAATGAGTAAAAATGAATTCTACTCATATGGATTGGGGCAAAAATAAATTTAAAAGAGGGGTCAAATGAGTAAAAATTGGGTGAAAATTATACCAATCTCTTAAAAAAATTGGGACGCAGCGGTGTCGGCCGCCCCCTTGACTCTTCATGGCTCCACCCCTGAATGTATTAGACAGTTCGGATTTTAATGAAATTTTCTTGAAATTTTTTTATTAAAATTCGATTCGTTCAATACCTAAACAGACAATCAAATACTCCATATATTACCTCTTTACACCGCTATATGAATAAAGCCATACTCGATGAAAAAGGCGTAAGAGCTAGCCAGTTGGTTGATACTTACCAGAGTACTTTATTTCATCACATTACGCATCAACTGAAAGCTATTGTTCCCTATTTGGCAAGGCATAAAAGTTTGGCTGCATTCCTATAAACTTAATTTGAATCTGAGAATTTTGTCCGTATTTGAATTTTTTTTCACATTTGTTAGTTTTGCGCTAAACTTTTGTGTGTTATTAATTCGTCTCGACGAGAGGAATCGGAAAAGTGTGTGTATATATATATATATTTTATATTTTTACCCAAGTATTTTGAAAAATAACCACTTTTTTAGCAAAAAAGATTTTAGCAAAAAATTTTGGACGGCTGATCCCAGAGACGGCCGTCGGTGCATTTTTCCTACGGAGACCTAACAAAAGGGTGTTAAGTGTCAACTCTGGATAGTTAGAGGGTGCACAATGTCGAATTTTGTAGTCTAAGGGAGTTAAGTGAAAATATGGATTAGTTGAGGGGGGCTTAGCATAATTTACTCTTTAAATTACTAGTAAGTTCGTAAAAACATAGCCTTATATTACACTTTTCACCCATCCAAGCAAAAGATGCATCCATCTTATAAAGCCGTGAATAGCAAAACGACGCTGCTATGGGAACCAACCACATCGATTATGAAACTGAACGATTATGGCCTTCGAAAAAGATAAAGGCGCCGACCATATGGACAGGGGGAGCTGATGTCCCTCGAAGGGACAGCAGCGTGCTGTCCCGATCGAGGGAGCCCGCTTCGGTCTTGTTCTGATGATAAAAAACGTTCATTTTGTAAAGCTCGTTGAATTGAATAAGTATGCAAAAAATCAATTTGATTAGATATTATTAAGTGCATGATCGGAACACATATAACTTGTCAATAATGGGTTCTAGTAGATTTGATCCAGTGATTCGGATCCATTCCTTTCAAGACAAAAATGTTTCAATTAAACACTTAATGATATCCGATCGAACTGATTTTTTACATACTTGTTCAACTCGACGAGCTCTACAAAGTGATTGTTTTCAATCATTGGAGCGAGACTGAAGCACGGCCCCCTTGGCCGAGACAGCAGCTCCCCCAACTCCCGACCATATGGAGAACCGACAATGCATAGACGGAACACAGGACGCACTCTGGGTCCCGCACCGATAATCTAAACCGTTCAATAATTATATGAATAATTTTTCGAGTGGCTGCCTAATGAATCAGTTCAATATGGAGTGAACCTTGTTGCTTGAATTTCACAAACTTCATTCTAAAATGTTTTGGGCCGGTCTCGGCCACTCACCCATGTTTCACAGGCCCTGATTCAAATGCCAAAATTTTCTTTTCTCTTTCTTTTCATAGAAAAATCTAAGCTTAAGTTGTCCCTATCGTGGAAACGGACTAAGGTGTTGTTCTCCTCATTTCTTTTGGGAGTATTTTTGGGCCATTTGAGAAGCTGTTTGGGCTTTTCGAGTTTCGTATTTGTTTATATTTTTTTTTCGCTTTGGTTAGTCTTGTATTAAATTTTTGTGAATTATTAATTTGTCTCGTCTAAACGAATCAGAAAAGTAAAAATTTATGACTTTTACTTAAATATTTTTTAAAATATCTAAGATAAAGCACCCCAAAACTGATGTTTTGGGCTTTACCTTAGATATTTTCAAAATACGAGGGTAAAAGTAAAACAAAAATACTTTTCTAATTTCTCACATTGAGACGAATCACTAATGGACAAAATTTTGGCAACAAACAAGTAAACGCGATTTTTTTTTTTCTGAATAAAGACAAAACGCCCCAAAAGCTAAGGAGAGCAACACATATTAAATGGGCTAAAGCCCACAAAAACAAGAATTTCAAGACAAGACCTTTCTCCTTACATACATTAACTAGAAGTCTGTTTAACGGAAACATACAACTTGTCTAAAATTAAGTCATTAAGCTATAGACAAATTTTTTAGGAGAAATCCATCCTAACTCATTCTTAGGGGTGGAAATTTTCAACATGGCATGAAGCCGACACGAAGTTAGCACGTTCGGGTCAGCTAATTTTGACACGGAACACGAATATGACACGTCACGAAAAGTTAAACAAGTCGGATTAAAGTTGAGAGAATTTTAACACGAACATGAAATGACACGATACAAATACGACACGATACTACATGGGGTGTGAATTTATAAAAGAACACAAAAACCCGACACGAAGTTAGTGGGTTAGGGTCTACTATTTTTTATACGGAACACGAATAGGACACAACTCGAAACGCGAAAAAGCTATTCAGGTCAGGTTAACTAGGGTTAAGAGAATTCTAATATGACACGACACGATCCCACCCCTAGGAGTCATTCTGCATAAATGTTGCAGACATTACGACTAATCTCAATTAGCACTCTGGGCTTTTGTGCAAGTTCTTACTACTGCAGGCTGTTGGGTGATTACTACTTTTAAGCTAGCCAATCCCAAATATTGCAAGGCCGAGCTTATTTGTGTCAAGCCCAGGTATTTTTACTTCATACTGAACCTGGGCAACTAAATGTCTATCTCAACCCAGAAGCATAATAATAATAAAGCCCACAATGAAATCTCATTGTTTTTGGTGCCTTTTAGGCCATGTTCGTTTGTACATGGGCTTGTTGGGTCATTAACAAGTTTGATTCAAATGACCAAAAACAAAAGCTTTGACTTAACAAAAACCAAATAAAATCAAATCTAAAATTAAAAAAAAGAAGATAAATCACAAGTCATTAATATAGCTCTTCCACGTGATTAATTAAGTGAATTCCGTGATTAATCCCCATGAAAAACCAAATGTTGAGGAAAAATTTTTTTTCTCTGCAAAATCAGCATATGGGAGGAAATTTCCATCCTGATATGATCGATCCATTTAGCCTTTCCGGCCCTATGGTAGGAAATTGGAAAGGTATTCCATTCCTGTTTCGCCTAGTAGATTATTCTAACCTTCTGCCCAGAGGGTGTAGAATAATATGTAAAATGTATATTGATATCCAAGAAAGATGTATTGATATTTATGAAAGTGCATTAATATTCGAACTTGTTTGGAATTATTGTTATATTATCCTCCGCCTAGTGCGCGGAGGTTAGCAAGACCGCTTAAAAAAATGTCGATAAGTAATGTCTTAAGATAAATAGCATTACGATAGCGCTCACTACGATGAGATTTGACGGGAAAAAAAATCAAGAATTGGTGGAAATTCTCGTACGTGAAGCAAATCAAACTTTTTTTTTTGGTGATCAACGATAAACTTAACCATAAAAGACTTGTGGTCCTTGGACGGTTGGGAACTTGGTTAGAAGTATTATTCTGTCGCACAAAAATGTCCTGGTCATGACTCATGATCATGATGTTTTATTTTCCCCTCGTGTTGTCATATGTCAGGGCATATTGATGTACTACTTGAAAAAAAATTACTCACAAAAATGTATTAGTAACGTACTGATTAGAGCATAATTAAATTCGGCTCGATTGAGTTTGACAAGCCCTGACATGCCGAGCCCGAGTTTTGAAAAGAATTACTTACAACTAAATTTGAGTCTAAATTCAGCTTGGTTTGGCTCAGATTTGAGTTTAATGAGCATTCACAAGTCGAGCCCGAGCTTTCGAATTATTCTTCAAGCCTAACTTGAGCTCAATTGTCCTAGCTCGATTTGAACCTCAGCCAAACTCAAGCCTGACTTATACTTAACGGAACTTTTCAAGAATTGAACAAAATCGGCTCGATTCCGCTCATTTACACCCATAAAACATTCCACACGTGACGACCTTACACAATCGTAGTTTGGGAAAAGAACATGGCCCAATCACATTCACATTGTGAAAGGCAACCCGTGAGCCTCTTTTCTCTCTCTCTCTCTCTCTCTCTCTGATCATATGGGTATGCATGTTTGGTGAATTCCACACCAGAAGGCTCAAAACCTTCCAAAAAGAACCAGCCCACAACGTACTTTGTGCTTTAATTTCTAGCCAGTCCCATCCCTTTCATGCATTGATGTCACATTATTGACTTCTACGGCCGTTATTATTTTCTTATGTTGTGTTATCACCGGGTCATTTTGGGGCCCGGAACATCCAACGCTATATATTTGTATAATAGAACTAATGTTTTTGACAATTTTTGAAACTCGTGTAATTTTTTATCGTTTATATCTTTTAATTTGTAATATTTTTTATAAGTTTAAAAACTTTGTATAATATAACTAATCGAAAACTATCAAACAAGATCTATATTGCATATTTTTTGAGATCCATATTGAAAGATATAAGGAATTGAAATTGGCACGGTTATCAAAATTAATTGACATCCAATTTAGGATGAAGTGAGTATAAGATATAATTATTTTTATTCTATGGTAGCTGATCAAGGGCAGAGGCAATTGGCGGGGCGGTGGTACATGCCACCCCCGTTCCAAAAGTAATAGGGGTTAAAAACTAGGGCTACACAAGAACACCCTCTCGGTAGATAAAAATTGTTTTATTCCCCTCTCGGTCCAATTCAATAGCAAAATCATTCTTTTCGATAAATTTCTCTGGAATTCAATTACAATCATTCTTGTGATGAATTTCAAGATTTAAAAGAATGTCGAGTTCTATTCCGTTACATGACGGTGGATAATTAACCAATCAAAAAAAAATTTTTTTTTTGGTATCTGTTCGGCTACGAGAATGCTCAAGGACTGAGCGTGCGGGCGTGCCAAGACTTGTCGCGTCTAACGTAAGGACTGGGCGTCCCTTTTCTGACTTCGAATCTGTGAGGGCGATAGTGCTGCAAACCTAAGGGCTGGATTGCAGTGATGGTTCGTGGTTTTGCCTCTACGAGCGAGGACTTAATAATTTCCTAACCGTGTAGGAAAAGAAGTAGCAACGTAGAATGACTTTATTATGTCGTAATAATAAGGCCGGAGATATGAGAGAGATATGAATAATTTTATTACGTCGTAGTAATAAAATTGGGATACAAGAGAGATGAAACTCGAACTACTTGGAGAAGTAATTGAGTAAAGGTGAGAAATGAGATAATTGCTTCACTGGGAAGACTTTGGTTGCTTCGCTGGGAAGGCTTTGATTTTAAGCGTTGAGCTTGATTGGTGTGTGGACCCTTTTTTCTTCTTGTCTTCTAGTATTTATAGGCCAAGGGTCTTCGATTTTCTGCATGTAAAGGGCCTGCTGTCCTTTTCCCGTTGCGCCATGTGTCCTTTATAACTACCCACTAACTTAGATCATGGGGTAACGGGTAGTTAATGGAAGTTATAAGAGATCATGGGTAAATAATGCACAGGTTCAGATCTGAGCCGAATTTCTGCCTTCACCATAAGTTGACATGTGTCTCGAGTAAGCCTTGGATGTTGCCACGTGTCCTCAATAACTACCCACTAACATTTTTAGTGGGATCATGGGTGGTTATTAGAGGTTAACAACAATTACCCATGTGTGTATTTTAATCATAAGCCGTTAAAAGGTTTGAAAAAGGCCAATTAAGCTCATGGGCCTATTTTCTCTCCTTCTTTTGTGGCTGGCAAAGAACCTCCAGCCATTTGACTCGGTCAAATGGCTTCCCAACAGGCAACAATTCCCTTCTTTCTCTCCACTTTTCATGGGCCACTTGGGTAATGGGCCATTTAATTAAATTAAATGGCCTTCTAATATTTTTAACCCACAAAAATACTTATCAAGCTTTGAACAAATCATGGGCCGGCTGAATTCTTTTTGTACATAGGCCCACGACCTTCTAATCCTGAGCCCGAAACCAATTAAAATTAATTGTGCCTGGACAACATGGGTTCGGCCCAATAAATTTTGATCCAATACACCTCTATTTCTTGGCCCAATTTAATTAAAAGATAATTAAATGGTCTTCCAAAGCTTGCCCAGGACTGGGTGCCAAAAACGGGTGTAAACAATGCCCCCCCATGCCTTGATCTTGTTCAAGATCTAGGCTTGTAAATTAGGACAGAGTACAGTTTTTGGCATAACCAAACGAGTCCTTATCGCCAGATTTGAAAAATAATCAGGCTTGTTCAGCCTAAGGATTTTAGATTCCAATATTTAAACCCCAAAAAGATAATCAGGCCTTAATTAGGCCTAACAACTTTTTGAATTCCCAAGCATATCTCTTAATTGGATCTTAAGCTCCCACTTTGAATTGAACTCTACCATTTCCCGAGATAAAAACCCCACTGAAGACCCCTATCGGCAATAGTAATCATCATCCTTTAGGGCCTAGGGGACACGTGTCAACGCCCCAGGCCTTGCATTGGCTGCCATGCAGTCTTTTCCATTGCCAGGACTCCCTTGTGTCAATCAAGAGCCCCCTCCCTTCAAGACTTGGCTTTTTTGACGGGCCTCCGTCCCCACGGGATTGAGGCCAATTATTTTTTGTCCCAAAAAACCCCCTACTTTGAATACAAAGAACCCTTGTCCTTTTCCCCTTTTATCAATCATTACGCTAGAAAGGGTCCAGTTGAAGACACTGAGCATGTGGCTTTTCTTCTATATTGGCTGAACAAGTTCATCTTTTGTGTTTCTGCGAATAGAGTCACCAAGGACTTTATTGACTTGGCCTGTGCCCTAGCTTCTGGGCAGAAGCTGGCATTAGGCCCTTTGGTCCTGGCTCACCTTTACCGAGGTATGAAAGAGTTGATTAGTAACAAATTTGTCTTCGCCCCTGGTCCATTGTGGATCATCACCCTCTGGCTGTGGTCCTACTTTCCCAAATTCGCCCCGCCCATGATCAAGAAACCAGAGAGTACTTGCTATGGCCTTCATTACATTGACACCCGTGGCCCTCGATTTGCGTTTGGTGTTTATTTCAAATTTTTCTACCACGAACTTACGAGTATGGGAAAGAATTGGATGCCATTTGTAAGGGATACCGTACCTTGGTGGCTGAAACGAGGTGCCTCGGATCCAGGAGATGATTACGATGATCACATGGAGGTCTGGACCAGCTTCTTGATCTCCAGGGATCTTATGTACGGGATGGCTTTTACCCCTACCAACTACAAGTGCGGAGTGGAGTACTACAATGCGGCTCAATTTGCCAGGCAATTTGGCTTGTGCCAGCTTACTCCTGTGCCCCCATACCAGTCCTTGAATGAGGACTTCACAGATAGGCCCGTGATCCAGCCGAGGGACTTGGAAAGAGTCAGAAACCTCCTCCCTGAAGCTAGGAAGACCTTCGCCCTTCACTCCTACGTGGAACGTACTGACAAGGGAGCGAAATTTGACAGCTGGTGGGGCAGCTATACGAAACTGCATTTTTCTGCCCCATATCTAGACATTCTTACCAATATTTTGCCTCATCCAACCGGCGCACCTGAACCTGGTATAACTGTTCCTCTGCAACAAGCTCGTCCTTCCCTAGCCTCCAGTGTCAAAAGAAAAGGTAACATAAAGAGGCTTATGCTTTAATTTCCTTGATTTTTCACAGGTTTGGACTGATTTCTCTTCTGATTGACAGGTTCAGAAGAGGATCCGAAGGAAGTGTCTATCAACCCTCCTGCTCAACGGCCAAAAAGGGTGAAAACCACAGCCAAAAGGCAATGGCCAAAGGTATGAACTATTTTAGTCCTCTGCTTGACCCTTCAGGATAAGGTAATTATGCCTCTATTTTCTCTGTAGGCTTCTGAGACCGTAGTTGCTGGAAGAACGCGGAGCAGTGCTAAGACAAGCTCTCCCGAAACTGATCCTTCGGGAAAGGTCTGGGCTCTCCTTAGCTCTTCTGCTTACACTTTGCTCGAATGTCCTACTAATCTCCCTTCCTACAGGTCACCTCCAAAGGCGAAGAAGAGCAGGCGGAATCAGCCCCTTCGAAGAAGAAGAGACTGAGAAAAAGGGTTTCAACGCCAGCCGACTCTGAGAACACCGTGTCCGCAACGGAGCATAATCCTATCGTAAGGATGTACTGTGACATGAAATTCCCAGCATTTATGGCCCCGTATTACCACCAACTCCCTCTTGTTTTCAATCCCCAGGAACTCGATGACTACTTTGAGGAGGAAGTAGAAGCTGAGGAGAAGAAACTCGACCTGTCCGACCCAGAACCTGAACATGAGGCGTCATCAAGGACTCCAGAGAAGCCCAGATCTCCAATTGCCCAGTCTGCTCCCTCAGTGAATCCTTCAGTTGAGCCTGAACTTGCCAATGTGGCGGAGGAAGATGAGGATGAGGACTTGGACTCTCTGTTCAAATCTGCCCAGGATCTGTTGAAAGCAGCCACTTCTGGCACCTCTGGCAGTGGTCTTGGCTCCACTTCACAATCTCAGTTCTCCTCTGAGGACGTTTCTGAGGCCAAAACGGCTCTCAGAATGGCCTTGCTCCAAAATTTCAAAGCTGTAGCCCATCCTGCTAGGGCCTCAAATATCAAGAAGGCCATGGACGTACTAGTAAAATCCCAAGCCTTAGGGGCAGAAGAGCCTGTACTCCAACGTTTCCAAAAGGAATTCCCTGACATGGTGAAGTCCCATGACTCCTCCTCCCATGAACTCAGCAAAGTACATGCCAAGATGGCAGAGCTAGAGGCGGTTGACGTGGAGCTCGCCAAGTTTAGTGCTGAATGGCTTCAACTGAAAGAGGACATGCGATTCAATGAAGCAAACATTGTCGCGACCTCTGAAGAGATTACAGATCTTAAGGCCAAATTAGCACGAGCCGAAGGCCGCTTGGTTGACCTCCGTAAGGAAACCACGAATCTGTCCAAACAACATGACGACCTGAAAGCTGGCTCACGGAGCCAAAAGATGAAATTGAACCTTCTGGTTGAGGAGATGCCAAATCTTCGAGGTCAGAGGGAAATGCTCGAAACTCAGCTTGCCAGTCTTGACACATCTTGGGAAGAACTCAAAAACAATCTTGAAGGCCGTCTGTAGGTCTTGGTTTCTGAAATCCCACCTCTTTTCTTTTGTTTTAAACTCGTCATAACTTTGATTTTGCTCTCTCCCTGCCTGGCCTGGAACTTTCCCTTAAATGGCCAAGGCACTGGTTTGGCTTAACGACAGGTGGCCTAAGCTTGAGGCCTTTATCAATATTTGCATGACAGGTACCATGGCCTCTGCTCAGGCCTTGCTAACAGACTTTTCTATGGCTTGTTAAATTGGATTTCACCAAAGTCTCTCATTTCCCACATAGTAGGATAATGATGCTTTAAGTATTTTCCATTTGTTAAATGTTTAAACAAACCACCATTTAAGTCCATAAGAAGATAAACATTACCTCTAAGGACCTGAGCGATTTGGTAAGGCCCTTCCCAGGTTGGAGACCACTTGCCATATCTTGGATTCTTTTCTCCCAAAGGAAAGACTGCCTTCCAAACCAAGTCCCCTTCAGTGAAGCTTTTCTTTCTTACGCGTTTGTCATAAGATCGAGCTACTCTTCTTTTCTGGACCAACATGTGGTCAAGGGCTGCAAGCCTAACTTCGTCTAAGTCTTCAAGTTCCATCAACATGGCCTGAGTATAATCTGCAGGAGTGAGGCCATGTTGATATGCTATCCTTGCTGACTTTACTGCTACCTCCATTGGTAAGACTGGATCATGCCCATACACCAGCATATAAGGAGTCACGTTGGTGGCTTCCTTCTTTGAGGTTCTGTAGGCCCATAAGGCCTCAGAGAGTAATTCATGCCATGCCCTTGGATTATCTTCCACCATTTTCTCTATAATGTTGACCAGAGTCCTATTGGTGGACTCGGCCTGACCGTTTCCTTGAGCATAATAAGGAGTGGAATTGGACACAATGATCTTTTGCTGTGCAGCAAAGTTAACCACTTGCTCACCCATGAATATCGTTCCCCTATCTGCAACCAAATGTTCAGGCAGCCCAAACCTATGGATGATCCTTTCCTTGATTACCTTGATTATCTCCTGTTGATCCACGGATTTTAATGGCACAGCTTCTGCCCATTTAGTAAAGTAATCCGTGGCTACCAAGATGTAAGCATGATTTCCTGAGGAAGGAGGATAAATCTTTCCAATCACATCAAGAGCCCAGCCCCTAAATGGCCAAGGTTTGACCACGGCATGATAATCAGCTGCAGGGACATGCTGAATGGGGCCATGGGCTTGACAGGGTCCATACCTTCTGATCAACCATCTCATCTTTATCCCTGATTGATGGGCTCCACAGATTCCTTCGTGGACTTCACTCATGACCCTCATGGCTTCAGGGTGCCCTAAGCACCTTAAAAGTAGGTCATCCTCAGGGCTCTTCTTGTATAACTCGGCTCCTAAGAGAATATAGCTCATGGCTCTCCTCCTCACCTTCCTAGAGGCCCTATGATGAGGCCTCTTAAGGAAAGAGATGATAGGTGTACGCCAATCATTTTCGGGTTCGTCATCTGATTCTTCTCCTGTGAAGTCAGAAGTAAATACTTCTAGCCCTAGACCCCTTCTCCTAACAGAAGGTAACAATCTCTTTCGGACTGTGATGATCTTGTGGATCGTCTCTGGGGCTAACTTTAGACCTGTTGAGGCCTGAGCTAAGCTGTTGGCTTCAGTGTTCATGCTCCTTGGAACGTGCTCGACAGTTACATTGTCAAAATCGTGGATTAATTGCATTGCTGCCATGTAATAAGGAGCCAAGTCCTCACTATAGCATTTGAACGTTCCTGCCAAGTGATTGATGACAAGGTTTGAATCCCCAATAACATTTACATTTCTGGCCTCTAAATCCCTAAGGATCTCAAGGCCTATAACGACTGCCTCATATTCAGCTTGATTATTTGTGCATGGGAAATCAAATTGAAAGGACAATTCAGTCCTCAAGCCTTGGGGAGAAATAATAATTACTCCACAGCCTGAGACCTCCTGAGTCCTTGATCCGTCAAAGAGTAGTATCCAAGGAGTGAGTGAGATTTCAAGAGCGTTCAGTCCTATATCAGACTCATCGCCGATATCCACACATGGATGATCAGCAAGGAAGTCTGCTAAGGCCTGGCCCTTTACAGCTTTTTGAGGAACATATTGGAAGCTGAATTCCATTAGAGCTAAAGACCATTTGCCAATTCGGCCTCTCATGATTGGCCGAGAAAGCAAGTACTTAACTAGGTCTGTTTTACTCATAATGTAAACCAAAACGGGAAGCATGTAGTGCCTCAATTTTATTGCTGAAAAGTACAAGGCAAGACAAATCTTTTCAATAGGAGTGTATCTCCTTTCACAAGGAGTCAACAACCTACTTAAATAATAAACTGCCTGTTCCTTTCCTTGAGCGTTGTCTTGTGCTAAAAGGCCTCCAATAGAGCCTTCAGCTGCTGAGATGTAGAGTTTCAACGGCTTGTTCTTGATAGGAGGCATAAGGACTGGAGCCGTTGCTAAATAGCCTTTGATCTCATCAAAGGCCTTCTGATGGCTTGCCTCCCATACAAAAGTGTCATGGTCTTTCAGCTTCAAGAGCGGAGAAAAGACCTGAACCTTCCCAGCTAGGTTTGAGATGAACCTTCTCAAGAAGTTGAATGAACCCAAGAGCTTCTGCAGCTCCCTCTTGGTGGTAGGAGGCTTTGCTTCCATGATTGCTTTGGCCTTGTTCTTGTCAACCTCAATCCCTCTGTTGTGGACTAAAAATCCAAGGAACTTGCCTGCGGAGACCCCGAAGGCACACTTTAAGGGGTTTACTTTCAAATCGAACTGTTGCATTCTCAAGAAAGACTTCCTTAAGTGTTCCAAATGTTCATCATAGGACTGAGATTTGACCACAATATCATCAATGTAAATCTCCATGAAGTGGCCAATGAAATCGTGAAAGATGGCGTTCATTGCTCGTTGGAACGTAGCACCTGCATTCTTTAGGCCGAAGGGCATTACGACCCACTCGAAGGTTCCTAGGGCTCCAGGACACCTAAAAGCGGTCTTAGCCGTATCGGCCTCATCGATAAAGATCTGGTTGTATCCAGAATGTCCATCCATGAAGGACAAAACCTTGTGACCAGAAGCTCCATCCACCAATTGATCTACCACTGGCATCGGATACTCGTCCTTTGGGGAGGCCAAGTTCAAATTTCTGAAGTCTACGCATACTCTGACCTTGCCGTTCTTCTTAAGGACTGGAACAATGTTAGAGAGCCAAGTAACGTACCTGGCTGTGCGTATGAACCCAGCGTTGAAAAGACGTTCGATCTCATCCTTGACCTGTAGATAGACCTCATTGGACATCCTCCTTGGCGGTTGTTTGAAAGGTCTGAATTCTGGTTGAATGGGAAGCTTGTGCTCCACTAGGTCTCTGGACAGGCCTGGAAGCTCTTCGTATGTCCAAGCAAAACAGGACTTGAACTCCTTCAAGAGCTGGATGAGTTTCTCCTTCAAGTCCTTTGGCAGGAGTTGGCTAATGTATACAGGTTTGGGATTCTCTGTATCTCCCAAATTAACTTCTTCCAAAGGATCTTGCACGTCTGCCTTTAAATCATCTAACTTGGCTGGGGCCGCTTCTAGGTCTTCCAAGCGGATTTCATCAAGATCTTCAACCAGGTTTTCATCCTCGTTGATAACTTCGGCCGCACAGGCCGAAAAATCTTCTTCTGGCTCTTGACTTCCCCTCAGCCTCTTCTCTAGTAAATAAGCTTCAAATTTTGATAATGTGGTTCGAAGGGCCACATGCTTCTCTGCTTCTGAAGGGCTTATTGACATTGCGAAGAATGTTTAGATGAAGCTATAATCGGTCTGCTTGACTCCGTAATCATTGGACCGATTAACTCTTGAAAAAGTGCTTTCACTTCTTCAGCTGACTTGTTATTATGAACGGGGGCTATTTTATGGCGGCCATACTTGTCAAGGCCTGCCACCTTCATTGGACCAACACCCTCATCATATAAGTGGGCCTCTGCATGGTTGGTAGAGGCCTTGAATGGTCTACGGTCAGCCCATATCACCTCCACGTCGTCTTGATTCCAAAAAATAAGACATTGGTGAAGGGTTGAGGGGACCGCCAGACAAGAGTGAATCCAATCTCTCCCAAGTAGAACATTGAAGGAAGAGTGTGAATTAACAACAAAGAAAGGTGTTGTTAAGGTCTTGGATCCTATCGTTAGGTTCATGATCAAGATACCTTGGCATGTTGTCTCTTTCCCAGTGAAATCAGTCAAAGCGGCATTGCATGAGACTAGGTCTTGATCAGTCTTCCCGAGCCTCTGCATCATGGACTTAGGAATGAGGTTAGCTGCTGACCCGTTGTCTACCAAGATACGGTTCATCGGTATCCCATCAAGGCAACCAGCAATGTACAAAGGCTTGATGTGTTTGTTCATCGTAGGGCTTGGCCTCTCAAAGATCACACTAGCTGCACGATCCTCACTCTTCTCTTCAGTCTCGTCCTTCAGCACAATTACTGAAGGCCCATTCAGTCCTACTGAGAAAGACTCGTTGAGAATTTCTGCTGTCTGCCCCATCTCTACAACATCCCCCTCCATAGCTCTTGGGGTGTTGTCCTTGGCTTCCAGTTCTGCCGGCAAGAATACGACCATATTGCACTGCATACTAGAACCCTGTCCAGGCACAAATACCTTAGCCTGTGGATTCAACTTCGACTTGCCCCCCGAGTCTGACTTCCTTGGTTGAAGAGCTGACTTTTGGAGCAAAGTGACTTGCCTTGGTGAGGGCTGAATCCTGGCTTCTTCAAGTGTTCTTTCCAAGAGAGGTTGTTTCTTGGGTATAACGGCTTGCATTGAAGGTAGTTGGGTAACAGCCTCCTTGTATGTTTTCCCAGCTGGGAGCTGCTTCTTCGGTAAAGTCCTCGGAGGAGGCTTGATGATAGCCTCTTCCACAGTCCTTTCCAAAGGCTTGTATACTCTTCTAGCCTTAGGCTCTTCCACCATAGGCTCTTCTAGGACTTCCACCTCTTCTTCCGGGACATCCTCCTTCATTGGATCGTCCAGTAGGTTTTCTTCTTCATCAGCTCTTCTAGCTGCCTGTCTGAATCGTTGGCGGCGCCTTTTTTGAGATTTGGACAGAGGTGGAGGTTTAGATGGAAACTTGGGATGTTCAACCCTGTGCCACTCATTTGGAGGAGTGGCTGGAGGTTTAACAACCCTTGGCTTATCCTTAGAAGGAGCAGATATCCTCAAATTGATGAGCTCGTCTTCAATCTCAACCAATCCTGGCTGAATTCGGTTGAACACGGATTCCCGTACAATCCTCCTTCCTTTGGACCTGTGATGCTCCTTAGGACTCGAATCAACCCTTCCGACAATAACGCTCTTCAAAACCGGCTTGTTAGGACTGGCATGGTGTCCGCATTCTGTACACACCATGGAGCAGGTTGGTTTTTCTGGTTTCTTCACTCCTGAAGGTCTGGACCACCATGAGTTTTGCTTTTCGATCCTCCTGACTCGCTCAGTCCTGACATTCCCTTCATCATAAAAGGAATCCCAGAACCTGCCGGGGCTGGACTTGTACGCAGCTCTCGAAGGGGCTCCCAAACTTATCTTCGGCCTAGGGACAGCCCTAGGCATGTCTCTCATGTTGACAGAGACCATATTCGTGCTCAACCCTGAGGGAAAGGGGTTGCCATCCACTCCCATAGGCTGCTTGTCTTTCTCGGGAAACTTGAACTCCCCTCGTTCAATCTTATCCTGGATGTCATTTCTGAATACTATGCAATTATTAGTAGTATGACTCCAGGAATTGTGATACTTACAATATTCTTTGCCCTTCAGTTCTTCCGGGGTTGGAATCTTGTGACCGAAAGGCAGTTTGAGCAGCTTGTCAGCAAGGAGTTGATCGAAGATAGCTTCAGCCCTACCCACGTCAAAAGTATAAGTCCTGGTTGACTTATTGAAAGTATTCTGGGCTGGCTGCTTCGTGGGCTCTATCTTGACAAAAGCCTTACAAACGTATGGCTTCTTGTTGATGATTTCAGCCACTGCGACGTCTGGGTCTACCTCTGCTTCTACTGCAGCCACCTCATAGTTAGGGTCGCGGTAATACGTCCCTTTGGATGCTGTCTTCCTGTCCTGCTCTTCTGCCAAGAACTTTTCATAATGAGAAGCCTTGGAAGATAATTCAAACAGGTCTCTGAACTCCGTTCCATAGAACTTCTTCTTCATTTCAAAGCTCAGGCCGTTTAGTGCTATTCGCACGTATTCGGCCTCAGGAAGGACTATCTTGCACTTGAATCTAGCAGTCTTAAAACGAAGGAGGTAGGACTCTACAGACTCCAGATGGGTTTGGCGATAGCATGAGAGATCTGCCAATGTCACTTCTGGTTCTACCCTGTAGAACTGCTGGTGGAACATCTCCTCTAACTGTGCCCAGGTCTGAACCGAGTTAGGTGGCAGATTGATGTACCAAGTGAAGGCTGTCCCAGTAAGAGAATTGGGAAAGAGCCTCAACTTCAGTGCGTCAATGGTTCCAGCCTCTCCACATTGAACTTGAAACCTGGCGATGTGCTCCACGGTCGACTGCATGCTTTCACCATTGAAGGTCTGGAATTCTGGGACTCTATAGCCCTTTGGGAAGGGTGTATTGTCCACCCCCTCGGTATGAGGCTTCCTATACATTGGCCTTCCCAAAGGTCTGAACCCAGGTCCCAACTGCTCCTGGAGTAGGTTCAAGACTTGATCTCTTCCCATGACCAGGTCTGGTTCAGGAGGCGGCTGTGGATGCGCCTCTTGTGCCTCCTGGTCCTGGACTGGACTTGCCCCCCGAGTATCAGAGCTTTGAGGAGTACGTGCAACTCCTTTATCCTTTCCAGAGCCCTGGCCTCCTTGCGAAGGCCTTTTGTCTGTCTTGTTGGACTTGTCGGGTTTGTCGGGCTTGCTCTGGTCCTCAACCAGAACAAATCTTTGATCATTATTTGGAGGCGTCGAAGCTCCTCCAATCACAACTCCCTTCTCCTTTTGCCCCCCGAGTGTAGGGCTATTAGATGAAGTAGCGTGATAAAACATTTGAGGAGGGGGAGGTACCCCCAACAAGCCAGCCTGGTCTTGACCGTTGCCAAAGACACCAAACTGTGGAAAGCCCTGCTGCTGAGGAGCGAGCGGTAGCCTCTCTGTAAGCGTAGCAATCATTTTGTTGACTGATATGGTCAGAGGTTCCAAGGACTGAGCGAACGATTGAGAGATTGAACTCGTAACGTTATTGGAGATCTCACGTCCCGCCGTAAACATATAATTTTTGACGTTGTCGGTAGCGTCGCTAAGATCTTGGGCGCTGATCTGAGGACCAGCTTCCTCGAGTAATGGCACGTCGACTGCCACTCCCTCAGGACTTTGTGGAGGGTCCGGTTGCTGCTGTTGTTGCGGCTTCTTGACCATGATAAAAACCCTTAGACGATTAGGGTCCCACCGGGCGTGCCAAAAGATGTTCGGCTACGAGAATGCTCAAGGACTGAGCGTGCGGGCGTGCCAAGACTTGTCGCGTCTAACGTAAGGACTGGGCGTCCCTTTTCTGACTTCGAATCTGTGAGGGCGATAGTGCTGCAAACCTAAGGGCTGGATTGCAGTGATGGTTCGTGGTTTTGCCTCTACGAGCGAGGACTTAATAATTTCCTAACCGTGTAGGAAAAGAAGTAGCAACGTAGAATGACTTTATTATGTCGTAATAATAAGGCCGGAGATATGAGAGAGATATGAATAATTTTATTACGTCGTAGTAATAAAATTGGGATACAAGAGAGATGAAACTCGAACTACTTGGAGAAGTAATTGAGTAAAGGTGAGAAATGAGATAATTGCTTCACTGGGAAGACTTTGGTTGCTTCGCTGGGAAGGCTTTGATTTTAAGCGTTGAGCTTGATTGGTGTGTGGACCCTTTTTTCTTCTTGTCTTCTAGTATTTATAGGCCAAGGGTCTTCGATTTTCTGCATGTAAAGGGCCTGCTGTCCTTTTCCCGTTGCGCCATGTGTCCTTTATAACTACCCACTAACTTAGATCATGGGGTAACGGGTAGTTAATGGAAGTTATAAGAGATCATGGGTAAATAATGCACAGGTTCAGATCTGAGCCGAATTTCTGCCTTCACCATAAGTTGACATGTGTCTCGAGTAAGCCTTGGATGTTGCCACGTGTCCTCAATAACTACCCACTAACATTTTTAGTGGGATCATGGGTGGTTATTAGAGGTTAACAACAATTACCCATGTGTGTATTTTAATCATAAGCCGTTAAAAGGTTTGAAAAAGGCCAATTAAGCTCATGGGCCTATTTTCTCTCCTTCTTTTGTGGCTGGCAAAGAACCTCCAGCCATTTGACTCGGTCAAATGGCTTCCCAACAGGCAACAATTCCCTTCTTTCTCTCCACTTTTCATGGGCCACTTGGGTAATGGGCCATTTAATTAAATTAAATGGCCTTCTAATATTTTTAACCCACAAAAATACTTATCAAGCTTTGAACAAATCATGGGCCGGCTGAATTCTTTTTGTACATAGGCCCACGACCTTCTAATCCTGAGCCCGAAACCAATTAAAATTAATTGTGCCTGGACAACATGGGTTCGGCCCAATAAATTTTGATCCAATACACCTCTATTTCTTGGCCCAATTTAATTAAAAGATAATTAAATGGTCTTCCAAAGCTTGCCCAGGACTGGGTGCCAAAAACGGGTGTAAACAGTATCATAATTAATGGTTAACTTTTGAACACCGTATCCAGTCACCATACCTGATAAAGTTATGGTTTAAATAAAACTAAAATGGGACATTTGCCGAAAATTGGTGATTAAGTACCATGTTACTACCAACTAAAAATAATTATTCTAGTGGCTTCGGCTTTCCTTCTATCATCCAATAATGTTTTGTTTTGTTTTGTTTTTTTGCCAAAGGTTAGGAAAATATTATTGATAGAAAAAAGAACCAATACATCAAAAGAGGCCTTCATCCACATGAAGAGGAACTAACGGGGGGGTTGGTTAAGGGGGGTGGGGGTGTGGTAAAATTCCCACGTCCGAATCCCACTCCCTCTCACCGCATTCTTGGCCATAGTGTGTGCCACAGAATTGCCATCTCTTCTCACAAAACTCACCTTCAAATCTTGAAAACCATTCCTCAATTTGTTGGATGATGTCATTTTCTTTTCTTTTCTTTTGTTTTTGCTCTTGGGTATGATTGTGAGGCTTTAGCTTACTTCCTCCATCCCCTGTACCCTTATCGAGTTCATCAATAAAATTTTCTTTTGTTAGATAAAGAAAATGGCAGATGAAACCAAATTAAGGTTACACATCGATATGATGTGCTTTGTGCTCAGCTCCGATAACCTCGCCTTCAAATAAGGTTGAGACACCCCAAGCATAGGGCTAGGTCGTCGATAGCATAATAACCGGAAAGTCCGGGATCGTACCTACAGAGAATCGAAGTATAGCTAGTTTGGACTGTAGGTTCTATCCGGTGGATTTCGGGCGTTAAAGACGGCCAACTTGGTTTTGCTTTAAACCGTGGAAATGTTAATAAAAAGACTAGAAATGAACTTTATAAACTAAAGAGGTAAGTCTAGGGATCGTCTATCCCTTGACAAAAGCTGTTACCGGTTCTCAATTATAACTCAAGCAAGAGTCACGACCGGAAGATTTAACTTTAACGATTACGTTTATCAAAAGACGTGATTTTCGGAACTACACCAACCTATTTTCGCTAATGTATCTAACACGTAGGAGGCCACGAGCCCTCGGTATGCCGCTTGCCAAGACCGCTTGACTAAACAACAAGCCAAGGAGTTAACAACCCTCGCTTAGACCAAAATGGCTAGGTTAATCCAATTCCGAAAACTATGATTTTAAGCCCGAATGATTGAGAACCAAATAACCACATAAGTCTTCGGGAAAGATTAGCCCAAGACTTAGTCTAAAGACTACTCACACATAACTAAATGACTAGACATGGTAAGAAAATGGAGCGAAAGATTTAACCGAAAAAAACGTAAATAAACTTGATTTATGCAAAGATCCAAAGCGTAGCTACAAAATTAATAAACGAGAAATTAACATAAGACAAATACTTACTTGAGTTCTTGAAGAAAATGACTAGAAAAGCTTGAAGAATAACGATGGAGTTCTCTAGGAAAGCAAGAAAGACTAAGGCCTAAAAAAGACTAGAAAATGGCCATCCATTCCACATATGGCATATAAACCTATTTATAGGGAACTAAAGTTAAGTTACAAAGGACCAAAAAGTCCCAAAAATATTCCAAAAACATTTTATAAGTAGAAACTTTTCATAAATGGAAGGTAGAAAAAGTTACAAAAAATTTGCAGATTTTCCCAATCTGTACCGGTACTGGAAATGCTTCAGTACTGGTACAAGGCCTTCAAACGGCTGGAAAAATTGAACTCTGGACACCTTGTACCGGTACTGGGAATTGGCCAGTACCGGTACATGCTTGACAGCTTTTTTGGGCAACTCTGCGGGCTCGCTCCAGACACTCCCGAACTCAGATTTAAGTGTTCTTTGGACCGTTAGAAAGCTCGTCGAGTCTACTTTCTAACCCAAGTGGTTTGGATCAAAAGTAATTTATACATCAAAAGTTATGACTATTCTACCCTCAGCTAGTCGGAAGATGAATTGCTTTAGTAAAATCCTCACATGTCCTTCAATTCCCTTGACCCTTGGGCGACCCGAGCAACCTCTAAACCATCTCTTGAGCACCAGAACAGGGTGGCACGTGGCCTTGAGTATTTGGTTGCATCCGGAGCATACCTTTGGCGTTCAAAAGCGCCTTATTTATATGAATTATCTGAAATACACAAAAATCTACCTTACGTGCAATATCGCATAAAAACGACAACATATATGTACAAACACAACATACTAGAGGACTGAAGCACCAAGAATATGCATTATTGGGTGCTTATCACTTTGAATGTGACTTGTGCCTCCCTCGTCCATAGAACCACTAATATTTTACACTCCCACCAATTAAACCACCATTTTCATTCGATTCTACTGGTGTTTGATTCCTTAAAAAGAAAATAATTTAAAAAATTGTGGCCAAACTTTAACACAATTCAAAAAAGAAAAAGAAAAGGAGACTAAGAAGTGATTTCTAATTAAATTTCCTGAATTTGATCCATGCAAAACACGCGCGTTGTCAATAGATTTCTCTTGTCAAAATCAATATGAAAAGTTATCCTTTTAACAAAATCTCATCAAGAAAATCAGAAAACATATACATAAATCAGTTATGATCAAAAAGAGATAAGACAAGAAGATATAAGTACTCCCTCCGTCCGGATTTAATTGTCCCTAGTTCTATTCTAACCGCCTAAAAAACAGGTTATATCTTAGAATCCGTAGTGAATTTCATATCGAATATGGATCTTGTTTGATAGATCTCGATTAGTTCTATAATACAATATATTCGAAATCACGTAAAACATTATAAATTGGAAGATATAATCGATTGAAAAATGGCACGAATTCCCAAAAAAGACTATTAAATCCGGACGGAGGGAGTATTAAATAACAGCTATTGGCTGTATTTAGCCTATTTTGTCTTTCTATTGGTGGTCATGTTTGTCTTTCTTGTCTGTTTATTACTCCTGTTTCCATCGGCTTGTATAGTTTATCTCTAATAGGGTTCTTTTATTAGGATGGGGCGGCTAGTGGTTAGATCGCTGGCCCCTCGTGTCCTGATCTTTTCTGGCGGTGAGGTGTGCACAGGTCTAGTCACTAGTTTCGCGGTTTTTATCGCTGCCCCTGGGTCACTTGTGCTTAGTGTTTTCTTTCGGTGATGGTTTGCTGTAGGTTCTCTGTCTGTATTCTAGGATGGATTCGCTGTATTTAGCCTATTTTGGTTGTTAATGAAATGGGCTTCGATTCAAAATAATAATAATAATAATAACAACTATTGGAGTGTGTGTGTGTGTAATATCTAATGGAGTATCAAGCAGTTTTGAGTTTTCATTTCGAAATTAATGAACTATTTTGTGGTCTATAGGTTTTTATGGACTATTAGCTACGGAGAAGTTCATTGGTTTTTGTATGAACAATTAATTAAGACATGGCCTATATATGTTGGCTATTAGCTAGCTACTGGTTTCATGCTTTGCTCAAATAGTGAATTAATTTCCACCCGCTCAACCCACCTAATTAACCCACTAAGTACTCAAAAGACTCAAAAACTGTAAAAACAAAATCAACCAACCCGTTGGTTTTAAGGTTGGTGAGTTGGTGGCAGATTATAAAATTAAATTATCAACCCCCAAGTACGTACGAATTGATTGAAAAAGACCATCCTAACTTGCCCAACCCGACCCATGCATGCACAATTAATCAGCCTCCGAAGTTGCATTTTCTTAAGGCTTGTAGGTAGATTATTATTGGTTTTAAGTTCAAAATTCAAAAAATATAAAACAATAGCATAGTGCCTTTCAGTCGGGACCCAGAATTCAAAACCCCAAATGTAGCTAGGTGACCAAAAATGTTTGAAAAATGAAACTTTAAAAGCCTTTCAGCCGGGTGACGTGGACTTGTATAGACGGGATTTTAAATAAATTAGTTTAATACTGTATCATACGGTGAGGGGTCCTCATTTTAGTTAAAATGCTGACCCTCTATTTTCCGATCGAATTTCGATGATCCGAGTTGCTTAATATTTTCAAAACGTGATTTGAAGAGAACTTTCTAGAAATCGGCAAAAAATATGAGAGGGAAGGGCTTTAACAGAATAGTTTTTTATTGAACGGTTCAATAAAAACTGTTCAAATCAAGCCCTATCCGATCATATTTCTGCCGATTTCTAATTGGTACTTTTAAAATCACATTCTGATTACATTAAGCGGCTCGGATCATCGAAATTCGATCGAAAAAGAAAAAAATTGAGGAAATCCGCATTTTAACTAGAATAAGGACCCCCTCGTATGAAATGCTCATATATATATCAGCCGGCAATACGTAAAACGTGTCAAATCTCTGTCTTTGCATTATAAATATTGCAGATTGCATGTCATGATTCACGATATATGTGGTTTAATAGGAAAATTTTTCAGGTTGAACATCTCAGATTTGGAGAGAGAAAATGAGACGTATTGGAGTGAGAGTAGAGAGAGTGTTTTAATCCGAGCAGTCTAAAAATGTATCGGATGGCTTGGATGCCCCGAGTGGGTATCACGTAGGCAATACCCGCTCGGCACTGAAAAATTCCTCGGTTTAATAAGAGACAAGGAATTGAATTGGATATATAACTTCTTCTTCTTCTTCTTTTTTCTATTAAAGAAGATGTCGGGTAAAGGCTTTATTATTTTTTTTCAAGAATATGTCTTGTTTTCTTCAATTTTCAAAAAAAAAATTTCAAAAAATTCCTCCTAAATTCTTTCTACTTTCAACATTTCTCTCTCTATCTCTCTCCACTTATTACCCCTACTATTTTTCAAAACCCAATTCAAACATAGAGTGTATTTGATTTATTGAATACAAAAAAATAAGTAACGGACCCAGGACATGGGTGCCGGCCCCATCCGAATTGTCTATGCTCAGCAATAAACAGCTCTGATGTCCCTAGCTAGAAGACAACAAGGTTCCCGAGTTCTAGTGGGAGTTATGGGCAGCTTGACAGCTAAGTTAGTTTCCTTTTTTAGGATAATGAATTGGGAATCCTAATGAGTTAGTCCATACTCATCTTTTTCTATAAGTTCAATGTTTGCAAAAAAAAAAAAAAAAAACAAAAAATTATTGATCAAAAGAAGACTATCGAAAAATGAATAGCGATAAGAGTCTTTTATTTATTTTTAAAGAAAAGTTCACGTCGTTCTTTTCAAATTTGAGCCAATCTTTTTCTTTTTTCTTTTTTCCTCACGAAATTTGAGCCAATCAAGGGGTCTTTTTTTTTGCTCGAACCGGGTCTTTGGCTTCCCACTTTTGTTCTTTATCCTTAATCATTGTCCTATAGCAATCAAAAACATTTTCACCAACCATCTCAAATAATTTGAAGTTTTTAACGCCGGATAATTCGGTAAGCACTACATTTTTAGCAACAATTATTACAGACCCAGAAGAGAAAATCATGGCTATGTCAACCGTGATATGAGTAGGTCATGTTCATATGAAAGCTAAGTCAAACTGTAGAAATTGAAACTTGTCTGTGGTGGGACAAATTTTTCAATGTTGGGTGGGCACGGGTTACGTGGTGTCGAGGACGCATCTCGGCCGTTTAAACGTGTTTTGGACAGCCCAGATCTGTTTGGGTTTGAGGGTGTATTTTGGTAATTTCACACTAAAAATTACCTCAACAGATTTGGGCCGTCCAAAACACGTTTAGACGACTGAGATTGTGCTCGGCACCATGCGGCCCGTGCCCACCCGGCACTGAAAAACTTCTCCGGTGGTGGACATGGGTGTACGAGTTAAGTGGTTGATTAGATGGATAAAGTTCTTGAAGTTTCTTGTTTAATTACTGCTTAAGTTGAAGTTGTCGTCGTAGCCATTTGAGTTAAATACATTCCCTCATACTCATCGCATGCGACGAAATTTTAATTTCTGTCTCTAGATTAGTCAGTCTGTTTACACATATATTTCCTACACAGATCACGCATAGATACATGTGTGGGGTCCACTCTGAGTCTCATACAAATAATCCGAGCCGTTCATTAAATGTAAAATATTTTTTCAAGGGCCCCGCAAAAAATCATTATCGTAAAATCCGAATGAAAAGTTAGATGATTAAATCGAGCGCCTATAAGTATCGGAATTGAGTTGATTTTTTGCAGGAGCTCTTGAAAAAATGTTTTGCAATTAATGAACAATTCAGATCATTTGTGTAGAACCCAAAGTAGACTCCACTACAAATATGTGCATTTTTGCTGTGTGTGTAGCATTACTGTTTAGAATTATATACTCCTCGCGTCGCGGTAGTCGAGACTTTAATTATGACATTTTGTTAACTTGTTACAGTAGAAAAGGTTTTGATGTTGTTGAGAATTCCTGTCTCCTGCCCTGTCATTAATACTAATTCAAAATTAAAGCTTCATATATAAATAGAAAATTAAGGTGTTTATATTAAGGAGGACTCTTGGTGGACTTGATATTGTACGTTGCAATAGATTGCATGTTGTTATTTCACCACCCAGTAAGTAGTCAAACATAATTTTAACTTTTATCCTAAAACTCAAATCGTCTTGAAATTTGAATTGTCAGTTTGAAAATCTTTAATTTCTAACAGAATAAAAAGCGAAAAAACGATCAAAAGAAAAATAATAATAATAATACTGTAACAATTTTCTAACAAAAGGACCAAACAAACCTTAATTTCTTTCCAATCAAGGGGTAATAACACACTCACAAGCCTAAAAGAAATTAAACAAGCCCACACTACTCACCTAACACAAGTACGTTTCTTTTTTCTTTTTCTTTTTCTTTTTGATTAGTGATGATTACTATAATCCTATACCCTTTGCACATAACGACGTGATTAACGACCTAATCAATCTCCCCATAACGACGTCACGGCGTCGTTACCTTGGAAGCGTAGCTATTCACCAGCGCCAGCGCATTGCTCGTGACCTGCTTCACCTTCACCACCCGCTCCGTAACGTCCGTCTTCATGTCGCCGTCGCCCACGTCCTCGAACCCGTCCGTGCACGTCTCCTCGTTGGTCAGCGCGGCGCTCATCCACGTCTGCACGTTGCTCATCTGGAACTGCAGCGACTCGCCGCCTGTGCCGAGCCGGCGCATCTGCCTGAGCGAGCCGCGGATCTGGTCGGCGGCGTCGCCGAACACGGAGACGCAGTCGTGTGCAGCGGCGGCGGCGCGGGGGTCGGGGCCGTAGTCGGCGCGGCGGGAGACGTTGAGGAGGTACCGGGCGGTGGAGCGGACCTTGGTGAGGCTGACCGCGATGGCGACACGGGCGAGCCGGGCCGGGTTTTCCTGCACGGCGCTGGCATAGCCGGCGAGGGAGGTGTAGCAGAGTTCCGGGTAGAGGGTTGCGCCGCAGCTCGAGCGGATGAAGTCTGTGCTGTTGGAGGCGGGGGCGGAGGAAGCGGCTGCGGCAGTTGGGCGGAGGAGGAGGAGGAGGAGGAAGGGAGGTGAGAGAATGGTGAGGAGAGAGAAAAGAGAGAAGGGAGGGTGTTGGGTTTTCATAATGCGAGAAGTGTCGTGTGCTGCTTCGATGATGAGATGGAATGGAATGGAATGAAACATGTTTATGTATATGTACACCTTTCATAGGTTGCCCCGGATTTACTTTTTTGCCCTTGTTAGTGTCATTGTTTTTAACTAAACGTCTACAGCAGGATTAGCCTTGAGCTATATGAGGTGCGGCCGTCGTAGGCCTTTGGAAATTTAAGGACTCATCTTGCTTTCATATTCTTATGTCTTCGGGTTTTCAAAAATTTAGGAATTTATGGACTCCTCCGGCTTTCATACTCCTTAAGCCTTCAGAAATTTTGAGGTTCAGGGACTCTTCCTACTTTCATACTTCTCATTTTAGAGTAGTCATTTTTCCACCATTATTGAGCTTTTTTAAGCTCATTTTAATGATTAGAATTGTTCATCTTCTAAAATTTATCAAGTATATAAATTAACATTGGAAAAATAATGTTCGTCAAAAAGCTGTTCAACAGCTTGTGATGTTACCTCATCCTCTCTACAGAGATTCTAACAAGACGTGCCAGTCCGTCCCTTTCAAAGACCGGATAGTAACTGGTTCCAAAAAAAAAAAAAATTTAAGTCAATCTTTAGAATTTGAGTTAAAATCTTTAAAACTCACTTTATTCTTTGTTATCGAATAAATACCAAATTAAAAACTAATTAGATTAAGGAACAATTAAAATTTTAGCTCTATTTTTTGAATGACTATTCATTCGTTTCAGTAGTACGTTTAATGAAATCATATAGGAGTATGATTTTAATCTTTTTCATTGAAGTTCTTTATACTAAAGGAAAGTTTTATTAAATTTTTACTTTATTTTGGGAAATTATGAGTAAAAGTTGGAGATAATCTTTTTTTTTTTTTTTTTGATCGGCAAAAAAAGATTCATTAACTCATAACACAAAGTACAGAGTTAATAGGGTATTGAGTACACCGGCCTGACCACCAAATACCCTCATCTCCTAAGCACATGGAGGTATTGATTTAGACCCAACAGGCTGAGTCCAAACCAAGAGGAAAAAAAACACCTAAAAGCCCAGGTTGGTAAGGAACCAACACAAAAGGCAAAGTCCAAACAGATAAAGCCCACAAAAACAAACCCCAAACCCTAACCCAAGCCGTTAACCACCAGCATCACCGACCACCGCCGCTGCCACCCAAACCGAACCCACCACCACCGGCTCCGCTCCCCCGCCGTCCGAGATCCACAACCACACCCACCACCAACAGCAGCCACCAAAGCCGAAAAAGACGGCGATGCACGCTCGCGCCCACCACCAAAACATCACAGAGCCACCGGACGACACAGAAAACAGAGACGGCGGCGATCACCGCCTCACATCTCAACCAAACAGAAAACCCCTCATCCGAACCGCAACAGAACTCCACCTGCAAAATAAAGACAAAACCAAACCCAAGCCACAAGTATCATCACTCCAAACCGACAGCCCCCTCCTCGGCAGACACCCAGCAACCCTCCGACGCGGATCACCAAACATCCACAGCAAAGCCAAACCGAAGCCCGAGCAAACACCACCCGCCACCACCTGCAGCCACCAAAGCCAAATCGGCGATGCACGCTCGCTCCAAACCACCTGACAAACAGGGCAACGGGAGGATCACAGAATGATGACGACCGGAGAGGGAGATCGCCAGGGATGCGAATCGCCGCCAAGCCGTTAGGCGTACCGAGGCGAGGCCCAAGAACCAAGTCGGAGGGGGATCGCGCATCATCGCCACCCACCGCTTCCGTCGCGCCTGCCCGTTAAGAAACCGGAAACCCACAAGAAGGAAACCGGCGGCGAACGGAAAAATGGGAAGAAACGAAGCAGACACGAGAAGGAAGATGAAGGCCGGAGAAGGCAAAACTCAGCTCAGGAAAAGGGTAAACAAGGAGGGAAAACAAGAGAGGCCCGGGGGGAGGAGGGAGGGAGGCGCCTCCCCCCCCAGGCGGCGGCGAACTGGAAGAAACCCTAGTAGAGAGAGAGAGAGAGAGAGAGAGAGAGAGAGTTCCTAAGTTGGAGATAATCTTAGGGCCATAAAATAAACGGGAAATTGGGCTTAGATCCGTTTTGAAAGTGTATTTGGGTGTTTAGTCCAGCCCAATGTATAATAGTGGTGAAGGTCCATCACTGTAATATTTATTAGGTCTACAGTCCTTTTATAGACCAAAAAGCCCTGACTGGCGTGTATATATAAAGTGTTCTTTTTAAATTTTGTACGCTGTTGCTTTTCAACCTAACGTCCCATTCTGGATAGGGCACCGTTTCTGGATCTCAAGCAGCACGATCACGAGCTCGCTGGTACGCCTCTCTCTCTCTCTCTCTCTCTCTCTCTCTCTCTCTCTCTCTCTCTCTCTCTATCTCTCTGTTCCCGCGATCACAGCTCAGTTCTATCTCTTTCTCTTCCTGCGATCACAGTTCCGTTCTAGATCACGATCACGATCACTTTCATGATCTCGATCACGATCTCGTTTCCCTCTGTGACGATCTCTCCCGATTTGGATCACGATCTTTGTTTTAGGAGTTTTTTCTCTTCGCGATCTCTGTGGTGATGTTTCTCTGTCGCTGTGTTCTTCTCTGTCTCAATTTTGTTTTGATTTTTGCTGTGTTCTTCTATTTTTGTGTTTATAGAGTTTATTTGTTGAGATAGCGTTATCTATTGCTTAATTCTGGTAGATACTGAGATTGTTTTTTTTTTTTTTTTGAGATAATATTATCTATTGCTTTATTCTGGTAGATACAGAAATTATTGTTGTTGAGATATGTGTATCACAGTGAACTGTATTTGCTGAGATACTGTTATCTCTTTGTATTTTTGTTTAGTTATTTGCTGAGATAGCGTTATATCTATTTCTTTGATCTGGTAGATACTGAGACTGTTTTGTTGAGATAACATTATCTATTGCTTTGTTTTCGTAGATAGGCTACTTTTTTGAGATATGTGTATCTGATTTGTTTATTTATTCTGATATAATGTTATCTGTTTGCAGACTGGACTGTTTTTTGAAGTTGAAATGGATTCTTCTATTCTTCTATTATGCAAATATGGATCCTATAGCCTTGTTGTTAAGGTGACAGAAGGTTATCAATTTGAGGATCTTATTGGAAGTATTTCTAACAAGTGGAATGGTTTGGTATCATTGAGGTTATTGTATTCTGTTTGTGATCATCTTAATATACTCCTTGAGAATGATGATGATTTTCGTAATATGATGGATTTAGCTGCTGCATATGGTGCTCGTTGTGTTGAGGTATCTGTTGAAGATGGTAATTGTAGAGTTAGTAGCCGTTTTGAAATCGGTGAGAGTAGTCGTAGCAATGGAAGTGGTGGAGTAATTAGTAGTTCGCATTCTGAAATTGTTGAGGATCCTCTTGAAAAGTTTTGTCCAAATCATGAGACAAAAAGACTTTCTGCTGATTGGGCGTATTTGATTAGTCATGTTGGTCAAGAATTTAGAGGTGGTGTTAAGGAATTTAGGTTATCTTTGTGTAAGTATGCAGTTGAAGTTGGATTTAGGTTCAAGTATTTGAAGAATGACCAGTCAAGAGTGACAGCTGAGTGTGCTTTTAAGGCAGATGGGTGTAAATGGTTTGTTCATGCAATTCTAGACAAATCAAATCGTTTTTTTTGCATTAAGGAGCTTGAAAAAGAACACAGATGTGGTGCTACAATTTGTAACTCAAAAAATTCTCGGATGTCTTCAAAGCTTGTTGCAGAAGAAGTTCTTGATGAAGTTCGTTCAAAGGCGTCATATAAGCCTATAGATGCTGTTAGATTTTTCAGGCAACGATACGGTACTACAATCGGTTATCACCATGCGTGGTTAGGTGTTGAGATGGCAAACAATGATACTCAAGGTGATTATGCATTGTCATTTAACAAACTTTGATTGTATGCGGAGGTAGCGAAGGAGAAAAATCCCGGTAGTGTTGTGGACGTTGAATGCTGTGAAGATAATCGGTTTCGAAGGTTATTTGTGGCATTCGATGCATGCATCAAAGGATTCAACTACTGTCGGCCTTTTTTATGCCTTGATGGTACTTTTTTGACGGGAAGATATAAGGGAACTGTGCTCGCAGCCGTTGGGAAGGATGCTGATAACGGTCAGTTTTTTTCTTTGTTTTCAAATTCGAAGAATGCTTATACTGAGATAGAGTTCTCTCTCTCCCTTTTTATTTGTGAACTGTATTGGATGAGATACTGTTATCTCTTTTTAGTTTTGTGATTATTGGCTGAGATAGTATTATCTATTGCTTTATTATGGTAGAAACAGAGACTACTTTTTCTGAGATACCGTTATCTCTTGATTTTATTCTGGTAGTTAGAGACTGTTTTTATTGAGATATCATTATCGCTTGCTTTATTCTGGTAGATACAGAGACTGTTATTGCTGAGATACTGCTATCTGTTGTTTTTGTGGTGTAGGCTTGTTTCCAGTTGCTTATGGTGTTGTTGATTCCGAGACTGACGATAATTGGCTTTGGTTTTTGTTGAAGTTGAGATCTATTCTGTCAGCTCGTGAACTTACTTTTATAACAGATCGCCATACTGGTCTTGTGAAGCATGTGCCAGGGGTTTTCTCAAATGGTTATCATTCTTATTGTCTGCAGCATTTAAAGAATAACTTGAGGGATAGGATGTCAGGTAGAGCACCTAATGGCTTTCGGGAACGAGTAGTGAGTCTCTTCAATGATTGTGCTCTTGCACCTACAGTATTACTTTTTGAAAACTGTGTAAACGAATTGTTTGAGGTTGGTGGAGACAGAGCTAAGGAGTTTGTTGCTTCCATTCCGTTGTATAATTGGGCGAATGCATATTTCCCAGGGAAACGATATGGGGAAATGACCTCAAATGCTGTGGAGTCTTTTAACAATTGGATTCTTGAAGCTCGTAAATTGCCAGTCCTTAAATGTGTTGATACAATCAGGATTCAAATCATGACTCAAATGTGTGAAAGGAAACAGTTATCAAAAAAGTTGAGCAGTGTTTTGTGTCCTGAATATGATGCGAAATTGAGAGAGTTCTTTAATAAAGGACGGTCATGGACTGTGTTTGGATCAAGTGATGAGATTTTTGAAGTATCTTCATTACCAGCTGTTGTGGTTGACATAAGAAACAAGACATGCACATGTTGTCGTTGGCAGCTTTATGGTTTCCCTTGTGTGCATGCATTCACAGCTCTTCAGAAGAATGGCATAGATGTATCTAATTATATTGATCCATTATACACTGCTGATGCTTTCCGATTCTCCTACGATTGTCCTATACATCCTGTTCCTATTTCTACTCTTGGAGATGCACAAGTGTCTGAAAATTCTGCTGTTATTCTTCCTCTTATTCTTCCTCCTAAGACAAGGAGGCCACGTGGGAGACCCAAGGTTGCAAGAATCCGGTCAAGGGGTGAGAAGGTGAGGCAAATAAGGTGTGGCAGGTGCAAGAAGTTAGGAAATCATAATAGGAAGAGTTGTAAGGAAGCTTGCGATTGATTCATTGTGTTCTATTTTAGATTCATATTCATTGGAGATTGAATGAATGAAAGGTTAAATGTTGGCTGAGATACTGTTATCTCTCTTCTTCTTTTTTTGTTTTTACAGATCATGTTTAGGGTTCACAAAGACTATATGAGATAGCCTTATCTGTTACTCGGATAAAAATAAAAGAAATATAAAAAAAAGCTTTATCTGTCACTATATTTTGTGAAATGTATTGGCTGAGATACTGTTATCTCTTTTAATTTTTGTGTTGATAGATATTGGCTGAGATAGCAAAAAAAAAGACAAAACGATGACCTGCTGTTTCCCATTGTTCGGATCCGACCATGCATATGTGTCAGTTTTAACAAAAGAACATCTATTGTAATTCAAAATAGAGCAGGCAAGACATTTCATATACAAGCCCTGGTACGGCAAATTCCAATTGTTCGGAACCGACCATTCATATGTGTCAGTTTTAACAAAAGAGAACACCTATTGTACTTCTAACAGATCAGGCAAGACATTTTCATATACAACCGTGGTACGGCGAATTCCCATTGTTCGGAGCCGACCATTCATATGTGTCAGTTTTAACAAAAAGAATACCTATTCAGCAAAAGAACACCTATTCAACTTTCCACACCTATTCAGCAAAAGAACACCTATTCAACTTTCCAACACCTAGTCAGTCTTCAAATTTAATCTCACTTGCAAACTTCCGGTCTTTCCAAAGTGCTTCTGTCCATGTTCTTGGTTGATCATGCAGGAATCTCTGCAACAATGACACTCTGTATTGTCTGATTTCAATAGTTGTCAATGACTCCGGGATGCGATCTCCCTGTGCAAGCTTCTCAATGATGTAGCAGACAATAATTCCACAATCAACGCTGCAAAAGTTGTCATAATCAAAGTTTAGAAGGATAGAAAACAGAGTGCACAGGAAATAATACAGTGCACAGGAGTATTGAAATAAAATGCTGAACTAGATTAATTGACTTACGTTCCAGGTCTTTGTTGCGGAGATGCGGGTGAGATTATTGGAGCATCAAACTTTTGCTTTTGAAAGATTGTTTCGTTTTGTGATGAGAGGATGAATGTTGGGGTATGATTTTTCTTGACAAATCCTTCAACGTACCTTTTCTGCATTTGCAAAGTTAAATATTTATTTTATTTATTATTATTTTTGTGTCATTTGAGTATGGATTACAAGAAGTCTCAGTATTTTTACCATTAAACGGGCATCTGTAAGGTATGGATCTGCATTTCTTCCAATTGGTCTGATGGAGTTGTAATGTCTCCACTGCCCATCCTCAATGTCATAAACCAGGACAGTCCAATGATTTGGATTGCTCTCGTTCTCTTTATTACCTCCTGAGGAATTCATTGGGAAAAGCAAGTAGCGATAGGCATGCTCTTTTTGAATGAGTTCTACCAGCTTGTCATCAAGGAACATCTTTCTGACCTCATTTTTCTCGTCCTTCAGTAGGCCCTGTCAGAAGAAAGTGTGTCACAAATTACATATGACAAAATACATATCATATACCAGTTGAGATAACCATATCTCTTGGTTTCTGTTGGATAATTCAGAACATAGAATTCATGAGATATTCTTATCTCTTGTTCTATATGCGCAAAAACAGTCTATGTGAAGCAAGAGATAACAGTATCTCAGACACAAAATATGTCTTTTATATCATAAAATTCATGAGATATTATTATCTCTTGTTCTTGGTGCGCAAAAACAGTCTATGTGAAGTAAGAGATAACAATAAACAGTTTTATGTGAAGCAAGAGATAACAGTATCTCGGACACAAAATATGTCTTTTATATCATAAAATTCATGAGATATTATTATCTCTTGTTCTTTGTGCGCAAAAACAGGCCATGTGAAGTAAGAGATAACAGTATCTTGGACACATAATATGTTTTTCATAACATAGAATTCATGAGATATTCTTATCTCTTGTATTTTGTGGGCCAAAATAGTGCATGTGAACAAGAGATAATAGCATCTCAGACACATAATATTTTTTTAAACAAGAGATACAGAGATTAAGTAGTTATACGGGACTAGTGCTTTACTTACCCACAATATGGATTTGAAAAATAGTATTTTACTTTCATCTCCTTGCTCTCTTTCCAACATGAATGTAAAAGAATCGATGAGCTGCACACATTGTTTCATGTGAGACTTAAATGCACAAAAGTTTAGTAACAGTCCTAAAGAGGGTTTTTTCCCCCCTTCTTACCGTGTTTTGTACATCTTCTTCATTCAAGATTTCTATGGCTTCTTGCAAGCTTACTGTACCATTGGAGAGGTTGTTATCCCAGATAGGGATTCTGTAAAGTTACAAAATAATTGCAGTACATCAGTAATGAATATGAAGCAAGAGATAACAGTATTTTAGACAAATAACATCTATTTGAGCAAGCAAATTGGTGCTTTTTACTTACCCGATGTCTTTCTCACACTCAAATATGTAATTTAAGAAGATCTTGTCATTTTCTGAGACAAGATGTGCCAGCTTTGTTCTTTCAACACCCATATACTGCAGTTCTGGAGCTGCTTTCTCTGCTGGTTTGTCTTTACTTTTCTTCTTTCCATATAGTTGAAAATCCTGCATGTTCTTCTGTTTCCTATCTTCCCTCATATTCACTCTCTTTGTCAATGACGATGGGTCCACAGTATGACCTTTCCTCAATCTCTTCTTCGTTGTTTGCTGTGGTTCTGCTTCAATGCTTGAGATTGTGGACTTGATCGTTTGGTCTATTTCTTCCTCAGTGGCCTCTTTATCATGAATTGGAGATTCATGATGATGCACATTCTTGCTTTGTTTCTCCAACTCTTCAATTATCTTCTGATCTTTGTAATGTTGGGAAACACAATGTGCTGCCATGTCGTGCAATTCTTCTGTCACCTCTTCAATTTTTTCTTCTGCTATGTCCTTCTCAACATACAGCCCGCCTATTTCAACCTGATTTTCGATTACGTTTTCCTTCAATGTCTCCATCTCAAAATGCAAACTACAAGTTCTTCATTCAAGATTTCTATGGCTTCTTGCAAGCTTACTGTACCATTGGAGAGGTTGTTATCCCAGATAGGGATTCTGTAAAGTTACAAAATAATTGCAGTACATCAGTAATGAATATGAAGCAAGAGATAACAGTATTTTAGACAAATAACATCTATTTGAGCAAGCAAATTGGTGCTTTTTACTTACCCGATGTCTTTCTCACACTCAAATATGTAATTTAAGAAGATCTTGTCATTTTCTGAGACAAGATGTGCCAGCTTTGTTCTTTCAACACCCATATACTGCAGTTCTGGAGCTGCTTTCTCTGCTGGTTTGTCTTTACTTTTCTTCTTTCCATATAGTTGAAAATCCTGCATGTTCTTCTGTTTCCTATCTTCCCTCATATTCACTCTCTTTGTCAATGACGATGGGTCCACAGTATGACCTTTCCTCAATCTCTTCTTCGTTGTTTGCTGTGGTTCTGCTTCAATGCTTGAGATTGTGGACTTGATCGTTTGGTCTATTTCTTCCTCAGTGGCCTCTTTATCATGAATTGGAGATTCATGATGATGCACATTCTTGCTTTGTTTCTCCAACTCTTCAATTATCTTCTGATCTTTGTAATGTTGGGAAACACAATGTGCTGCCATGTCGTGCAATTCTTCTGTCACCTCTTCAATTTTTTCTTCTGCTATGTCCTTCTCAACATACAGCCCGCCTATTTCAACCTGATTTTCGATTACGTTTTCCTTCAATGTCTCCATCTCAAAATGCAAACTACAAGTTTCTTTTTCAAGATTTGTATAATCTGCACTTTGTTTTCCATACCCTGAAAGCTCATTTTGAAGGGATTCTACATTTTTGTGTAACTCAACAATCAGCAGATCCCTTTCTTGGATCTTCTTGTCCCTATCTTCAATTTCAACTTTCATGACATTGTTCTCTTTTTCAAGCACCTCAATTCGTTGTTGAAGCTCTGAAATTAAATTCTTAACATGCTGGTTCTCTTCTTGGGGTTTTTCTTCTTGGGTTTCAGGTTCTTGGTCCATAAGGTTTTCTTCTTTCGCTTCCGGTTCTTTGCGGTTACCTTCTTGTTCATGCAAAACTAGAGCTGCGAACAACCCTCTCTCTTGTTCAGTTAGCTCCAATTTTGGCTGTTTGACCTTTAAGAGTAGAAGGGAACAATGAATTAGGAGAGGTAATGATACACTGTTTATTCTGAAAATATCTTGATTTATTCTGGTAGATACACTGTTTTTGCTGAGATAATATTATCTAGTTTTGATCATAATACATAATAAAATCCAATAGGTAATGATGCTTACCATTCCCTCTGGAAGGCTGCTCAGAGGTGCCTCCAACAGTTTAGCAGCAAGCTCATTCATTTTCCATTTCATAAATCTTGGAAAAGTTTCTTGAGCTGGTTCCATAATGTGGGTATGTTCACAGAGCCAGTACTGTTTTCAATAAAAATAGGCGTTAGACGTTGTTGATATTTTACTACAAGAGAAAGGGTAGAAGATTTTTACCAGGAGTGCAGTGGTGCAACCACCAACAATCGTTGGATTCTTGGAGTTGAGTTCGTTAACAAGATAATCGGTGATGAACACTGACCAATTGTAATTTGCACTATTTTCCAAATCCTCAACAAGCTTGAGGTAGGACCAATTCAGGTTTGGTCCTGTTGTTGGAAAAAACAGTGTTCCAATGGTATACAATGTCAGAAGACGTGCCAAATCTTTTGCAGCTTCTGTCTCTGATATTTCTTTTTGCTTCTTCTTTTGCTTCTTCTTGACGGGAGGATTCAAAATATTTTCAATTGTCACCCTCATTGTTGGAAGGTGCATAGTGCTTGCCCCGGTAAAGACTCGATTGGCAAATTCTGTGTCTGGCCTTCGCCCGTGGGTTGCGATGTGGATGTTCACCGGTCCAGATGTTATTCCAAAAATGACACCAATCTCATGATCAGTCAGAGCAATATCTTTTCCTGCAAGCGAAAACTTTGCTTGACCTCTCTTATATGTCTCTATCAACTTGACGAGGATAGGATCAGATTTCTTCACCATTTGCTCATCAATACTGCCTTCAGTAATTGCAAACAACATGTTCGCAAAAGGTGATTTCCGAATCTGTTCGGATTGTACTTCATTGAACTTTACATCATGTAGAAGGCTTACAATGCTGTAAAGATTCGACCTACAATAAAAGTTACAAGATAATAGAAGTACATCAGCAAAAATGAGGCAAGAGATAACAGTATCTCAAAAAAATAACACCTTCAATAACAACAGATGAGATAACCATATCTCTTGGTTTCTGTTGGATAATTCAGAACATAGAATTCATGAGATATTCTTATCTCTTGTTCTATATGCGCAAAACAGCCTATGTGAAGCAAGAGATAACAGTATCTCAGACACAAAATATGTCTTCTATATCATAAAATTCATGAGATATTATTATCTCTTGTTCTTGGTGCGCAAAAACAGTCTATGTGAAGTAAGAGATAACAATAAACAGTTTATGTGAAGCAAGAGATAACAGTATCTCAGACACAAAATATGTCTTTTATATCATAAAATTCATGAGATATTATTATCTCTTGTTCTTTGTCCGCAAAAACAGTCCATGTGAAGTAAGAGATAACAGTATCTTGGACACATAATATGTTTTTCATAACATAGAATTCATGAGATATTCTTATCTCTTGTATTTTGTGGGCCAAAATAGTGCATGTGAGCAAGAGATAATAGCATCTCAAAAAAATAACACCTTCAATAACTTGTATAGAATGGCACGCCAAGTAGTTACCTGTATTGCAAACGTTTTGGTTTAACCTCCTCTTCCTTCACCTCTTTTATGTCTGCTTCGTCCTCCTTTTTTTCTTGTTTTTTCTGTCTTTTTGTTTGCCTCCTTGGTTTATCTTCTGTCTCTTCCTCTTCGATTTGTTGTTCTGTCTCATCCTCTGTCTCATCCTCTTTCCTTTTCTTTCTTGTTTGACTCCTTGTTTTTACGCCTTCTTCTTGTTGATGTTGTGGTTTTTTTGTAGTTTTCTTTCGGGCTATCATTTTGAATCTTTTATATCTTTTGGGTCTTTCAGGGGTTTCAGAAGGGTTTTCAGGTGGGTTTTCAGGAGGGTTTTCAGGTGGGTTTTCTGGAGGGTTTTCAGGTGGGTTTTGAGGAGGGTTTTCAGGGTTTTGTATCATTTTGAATCTTTTTCCTGCTAAAACAGATGAGAAAACAGTATCTTAGCCAATTCAATTCACAAATAAACTAGCTAACAAATATAACTCTATCCGTTGGAAATATAGTGTATTGGCAAAAATGAGCAAGAGATAACAGTATATCAGATAAATAGTGTTGATATCTCACAAACTTAATAAAGAGATAATGTTATCTCATTGGAAATTTCTTCTGGTAGTACAATATACACACATGCAAACGTTTTTGGATGACGATGACGAATAGACGATGATCAGAATGACAATAACGATGCCGAACATAAAGAAAGTGACAAAACCAGTAAATCATCCTTAAACCCTATGAAAATGATGCTAAAACCCTAGGAAAAATGAAGCTAAAACCCTAGGAAAGTGATGACGGCGAAAATGACGATGATCAGAATGATGCCAGCGACGATGACGATAGCGACGAATAGAAAAGGTAAGTTACCTGTTGAGACGGTCGAAAATGAACGGCGACAATAACGATGACGACAGCGACGGTGAAAGGATCGACGATAACGACCGCGAAAGGATCGGCGATGAAGACGGCGAAAGGATCAGCGAAGACGGCGAAAGGATCAACGATGACGACGGCGAAAGGATCGACGATGACGACGGCGATTAGGTTTCTTCGTCTCTGAAACGTTTTTGGAAACGCGTGTTATATGGCCAATTTTGGAACGCGTGTGATTAAAAGGATCGGAGCCGCTACAAATACTTTAGATGGACTAATTGCTCTTTAACCCCTATAGTATGTCCTTATCAACAAGGCTCCCTAAAATAAATTAATGGGATTGACAGAATCAAACTGTTGGGCCCCGGGAAATTTTGTTTAGCTTATAGTGCAAAGTGCACTCAAATATTAAACTTCAAAACCCTTTAAAGATTTTCATCATTGCAATATTTTATTCTCCGAATTGGAGTATTGTATTAGAATAGAAATATCTGGGACAGAAAAATTTAAAAAACTTTCATATAAAATAGTTTTTCCATGTTGATACATTAATCATTTAAAATTTGGGTAAATGGTTTGTAAGTTTATTTGTTATCTTCAAAATTGTTTTCGTGCAATATTAATACCTCAACTCGGATGAGAACGATTTTATGGTATTTTTGGTGAAATAGAATAGGAATCACCCATTTTACGCCTCCCTTGAAAGAAAATTTTCCTGCTTTATCCTTTTTATTTTTCAAAAAACTGGATATGCTTGAGGAACGTTTCTTTGACAACTCGTGATTTTTCAGGCAAGAAAAGTACGATTGCAAGATAATTTGCCGATGAATTAATTTAAAATTTTGGTAATACTAAGAAATCTAGGCTCCGCTTGTTTCGATGTAAAATGTTATTTTTCAGAAAATAAATTTCAAACTTTTATTTTTCAGTGTTTGGTTGACATTTGAAAAATATTTTCAAAACTTGAAAAAATAGTGTAGAGAGAGAGAGAGAGAGAGAGAGAGAGAGAGAGAGAGAATAAGGGAATTGAACGTGGGTCGCGATTGACGATCGCGGAAACTGAGTAGTGAGAATTGCAATAGAAGGCAACGGTTCATAAATAACTTATGAAAAATTTAAGTGTGTAATCATTTTCATTTAATTAATAAAAAGAATTTTACATGTAAAAATATTTTTCTCACTTTTCATGCAACCAAATTAGACGAATAAGACGAATAATAAATTTTCCGCTTGACCAAAAGAGAAAAGACGAATAAGACTTATCGATCGACACACATTTGTACTGAATCTCGTGCTACTAACTTTAAATTAATTTTCCATCTCTGTAAAAGGTCAGTCACAGTTTCTACAACTCCTCTAACAACTAGAAATTCTAATTTATGTCAATTGCTTCACTTGTAGTGCATTGACCGAAGAAGTTATTCGGTGGTCCCAGAGAGTGCAATTTTATTCATCCTGCTTAAAAGATGGTGAACATTATCCTATTTTTTATTTGTTGAGATGATGTAAGTCTCACTCGTACAATATACTTTTTAGTAAATATGACATCATTTTGTAATATAATCCATACCATTTAACCTAATAGGAAGGAATGTAATGCTCACTCTCTTAAGTAGATGATGAACAAAACTTAGCTCGGTCCGGGATCCCATACAACAACACAGTGTTGTTAACTACGTTCACTAGCTTGTCAAGAAATTAGTGCAAATAAATTCTTTGAGAAACTTTTTTGAGTACAGTGAAGGGGGGGAAATGTTCTCTCCTATATGCATTCATTCGATAAAAGAATTTTGTGAGAATGTTGAAAACGAATAATTTAATTGTGCAAAAAAACTACTTTTAAATTGTTTTTTGAAAAGAACCCTGTAAAATCTCCTACTTCCCCTGCAAGAAGTATGAGAGAAAATTAGTATGTGAGCCTCACAATTGTTTTTTGTTTTTTGGACTTTGGGTGCTGTAGTGCACCCCCTACACTAAACGTGCATTGTTGTCAATTCGACCGTCCATTTTGATAATGAACGGCTCGGATTTTCATTCGAACAATGAACGGCTAAGATTTGTAAGAACTTGGATTAAATCCGAGCCGTCTGTTCCAAAATGAATGGCCGGATCAACTATATTATATATTGTAATGCGACGAGTGCACTACAACCCCTCCCATTCTGTGAGGCTTATGGATCATCTCCAGTCTGTCCGTCTCGGGCCCTCCCCGAATTGTTTATACATGGATTTGACAAAACTTCGTAATTAGTGGGGAAGACAAGGGCGTTTTGGGGCAGTTAAAAATAGAGGGGGTGAGTGGGGAAAGGAGAGGAGCACTAACCGGCCGCCAATTTCGGTCGGTCCCTTTTTTAAGAACGGCGGCTGTTAATGGTGCGGTGATGGTGGCGGTGGTGCGAATTTATTTATTATTTATTTAATGGTCGATAGACTTGATACGCACGACCGGGGAAAATAATTTAAGCGGTTAAACAATCCATCGTAACTACCTCGTCAGAGAAGCGATTGGGTGTTTCTAGGATACAGGCTTCGTCAGGTGAACCAACCAGTTTCCTTATATTTTTACTTAGAACATCCACAGTAGATTAATCAAAATTGAATAATCAAAAGTTACCACATCACCTTTCCACATCACCTTTTGATTATTCATTTAAAAGATTGTCAATGTTAGCAATGTAGATGTCCATAGTGGCATAATCAACATTGAATAATCAAAACTTGTCACATTATATTTTCAACCTGTAAAAATGTAAAAATTATCACCATATAAAACAATTTTTTAAAAATAATTTTCAAACTAATTAAAATAGGTTATTAGAAATAGAAAATAATTTTTTGAAAAATTTTATTTTGAAAAATTACTTTTCTGAAAAATTAAAAAAAAAATAGTTTTTGAAAAAAGACAATTTTTTAAAATAAACAGTTTTTCAAAAATAAAAGATAGTTTAAAAATAGTTTTTAATAAAAAAATAATTTTTGAAAAACAGTTTAACTGTTTTTGCCCAAAAAAAAAAACTTCTTTTAAAAATATTTTTCTTAGAAACATTGTTGGGAGAGAGAGAAGATTTTGACAAAATGTTGCTAGTTCTGATTATTTAATCGCCAAAATTTACTAAGTTGCTAAGAGATTATTAAGTTTGATTATGTTACTGTGAGCATTTTTTTGAAGGAACATTGCTAATTTTAGCGACCTTATGATTTTGGTTATTCCATTGTGGATACTCTTGCAGTATTATACTTCGACCCAGAAAGGATATTCGAAATCACTACACACACATTTTAAAAATAGGTAGTGATAATACTAAAACTGTTTTTATTGGTTTCAAAACTCTAGTGCACAAAAGACTTGTACTATGTGCAATGTACAAGACTTTGGTACCAACAAAAACAGTTTTGATATTATCACTTCCCAAATTACTCCCTCCGTCCCCATTCTTTGGTTCCAATTAAAACTTTTTTTTGTCCCAAAAAAATTGTCTTACTTCAAAACTAAATGGGTAATATATATGAGATTTCCTCTTTTTGGGAAATGATTTTGTCACTTATTTTTTTGTTAACGCCACTCCTTGCAAGTATATTTTTGCACCAATAATACACTTTCAGGGTAGTGATGTTAACAAAAAAAGTAAGTGGCAAAATAAGCAGCCCTCTTTTATCCTTCCATTTTTTAAATTCGAAGTACAAAAAAGTAAGAAAAGGTAATGATTGAAAGGTAAAATGAGAAAAATAAGTTTTTAAATATGTAATGATTGTGTTCCTTTATATAGTTGAAATTCACAAAAAAGACTAAAGGATGAGAACGGATGAAGAATTTATATTACTTTTTTGAAATAAAAAAGATTAGAAGGGAGGCAGTAAAGCGAAGCGGACAACCAATCTTGCTAACTAGGCACCAACGGTAGATTCATACTATTAACCTACCTCTCGATTTATAATACCTTATGTTGTTTACAAAAATTTGTTTAATAAAATTAAGTTAGATCTATCAAATAAGATTCATTTTATTGATAAATTTTTTTATAAATAAAAAAATATAGATTATATCATGAGGTGTGAATAATAGTTTTATATTAGAGCAAGTTCAAGTGTTGGTATCAAAATGACATCGTTTAAAATTATTTTTGACAAATTTCAATGTTATTTTGTCAAAAGTACGGCGGTTGCTCCACAAGTGCAATGCAATTTTGGTATAACAGTCCTCCCATTACAACCACCTTTTTCACACTTTAAAAGTGGTGTGGAAAATTAGGCAATTGTCAAATTATTCAATAAAATATTCAAAATATGGTGGCCATTCGACCTTTTTACATTACGAAACCAAGTAATGCTAGTCATTGTCAACTGTCAAGGATCTCAAACTTTTTCATTCTTCGCGAAGATTAAATTGATAAATATGCAGAAATACTATTGCTACAGCAGAAATGGCAAAGACAGCGCGTACAATGCATGTTTGGACCCATTTCGAGTCTAACAAAAATAATCGGAGCCGCTCATTTTGTTCAATATATTTTGCTTAAGATTCCTGTAAAAAATCAACTCCATCCGACATCGATAATAGCGTTTACGAAGCGTCAAAAATCACTTTAGAAATTTTCATAAGCAATTTTGGATACTTTGTAAACGCTCTTATCGATGTCGGATGGAGCTGATTTTTTATGGAGACCTTAAGCAAAATATATTGAAAAAAATAAGCGTTCCGATTATTTTTGTTAGACTCAAGACGGGCCCAAACGTGCGCTGTGCCATTTCTGTTGTAAGAGTAACGTTTCTGATAAACATGTGAGTATATCATTACTCTTGTTTTGAGAAAATGTGAAAAACTTTGTCATTGATACAATATATATATATACACACACACAAAGTATATATGGTACATTTTTTAATTTATCGAAACATTGAGAGGTTGTATCTTGGAAGTGGGACTTTAATTTCTTGACTTAAATAATTCTGGACTTATTATTAGTTGAATTTTCCGTATAGATCAAGTAATATGAGACGGGGAATAATAGAGGTCAGACAAATCCAACGAATTACAATCCATCGATTTGCACGTAATTTTTATCCATTTTCAAATCTCTCACTTTGTCTTCCTTGTGTGAATTGAATCGTTGCACCTCTCCCCACTCTATTTTTTGGTCCAAACACAGAGAGGGTGTAGCTAGCTTGGACAAGGGAATTTCTTGACTTAAAATCCTGAAGTTATTAAGTTGAAATTTCTGCATAGACCAAGTAATATGAGACGGAGGGAATAATAGGAATCAGACAAATCCAACGAGTTGCAATCAATCGATTTGCACGTAATTTTTGTCAATTCTCTCGGTTGTCTTTTTTGTGTGAAATTGAATCATTGCTCCTTTTCAAAAATAAAAAATCATTGCTAAACCTCCCCACTCGGCCCTGTTCCGTTAACAGAATTAAGTTCTTAGTTTTCAAATAAATACTTATTTTTTTAAATTAAAGATGATTTATTGTGAGAAACTGATCTGTCTCATAAAGCGATAAATAAGTAAAACATTGGGGACTAAAATCTCTTATTGAAATAGTAAAACATTTTGTGACAGCACCACGTTTTGGGCTCTCACCCCTCATTTACTTCTTTCTTAATTTGCATTAGTAATTGATGCTAAAGGCAAGGATGAGCCTTGCTTCACATGTTGGGAATCCAAAACTTAAAAATACCAACATATAAACAGATTAGCTACCTCTCTCCACCTCTCACACACACGCGCATAAATAAATCTCTGTAGGACTTGTGTCAAAGTTATTGTGAGAAAATGACCAGTCTCGTCAAATGGTGAATAAATACTTAATAATTAAGAACCTTCGCAAAATAGGACCAGATCTATCATCGAGCAAACTTTCCGACCACTTGTTATAGGGGAAGGTATAAACGAAAGACTCTTCTTCCTCTAATTTCTCCACTAAACCAATACATTAATCCTCCGTACCCTAAAAGAACCGAATACAATCCCAATCTAGTCATACATTTTAGCCGGAGAAAATTAAGAATAATGACATAAGTACATACGATCGATGTTTCCCAGGCGTGCCACTTTTGTGGTAGCTTTAACTGATTGTTTGGCCCCTGATCAACCAGCACAGGCCATCATGATCTTTGAATCACCCACTTGTTCTTCCTTTATTATTTTTATTTGTGAGCCTTTTCTTGTTTTCTCTGTTTACTAATTTTGAAATATGGTGTGTTGTGTAATTTCATGAAATCCAAATATATTGTGTAATTTCATGAAATCCAAATATATATATATATATATATATATACACACACACACACACACACAGAGTTCGGTTCCCATGAGGGATCCCGCACGGGCTTACTGTGCGGGACTCCCCTTTCCCAATCAAATTTCCACGATCTGATCCGTTCAAAGTGATCAGAACATGATTTTAAGGGTACCCGTTAGAAATCAGCATAAAAAATGATCAGGAAAGGCTTGATCCAAACAGCTTTCATTGAACGGTTCAATAAAAAACTGCTCAAATCAAGCCCTTCCCAGTCATTTTTTTTACTGATTTCTCGCGGGTGCCCTTAAAATCATGTTCTGCACATTTTGAGCGGCTCGGATCATCAAAATTTACTCGGGAAATGGGAGGACCGCTCGGCAGACTGGTAAGGGATCCCTCACTGGATATATATACTTTTTTCTTCTGCAATTAATAAAGCAATAAAAGTGATGACCTACATGATGAGTTCCTCCTCCCTTGCCCATGATGAGAGGTAGGGGGTTGACAGCAGATGTTAAAAGGAACGAAAGAAAATGATAAAAGGACAAAAAAGGGCAGGGCCGGCTCAAGACTTTTGGGGGCTGGAAGCGCGCTAGAGGCCTTTATGCATTGTTCTATTCCATCCGTCCCAATTTATTTATCCACTTTTTGACATTTACTTGTCCCAAAATATTTATCCACTTTAAAAGACCAAGTGACCAAAAGCTACAAAATTCCCTTTTTGTCCCTTACCATTTGAACTAAAGTAATTTTTTTCAAAAAGTTTGGAGGACAACTTTTGAAAAGTTTATCATTCATTGGTGCAATGATTGTGTTCTCTTAAAAAAATTGTATTTTTCAAATTGGACAAATAAATTGGAACAGATGGAGTAGTATTAAAAGAAATCAAAATAGAAAATTCTAAACTAATAAAGAATATGTATTTGCTATGGAATATGCCTTATTTTCTTTTTTCTTTTTTAATGCCTTAGTATTTCTAATGAGTAATTTCACAACTTAGGCCTATTTTGTGGCTCCTAAATTTCAATTGGGCCTATTTTTTGTAAAGGAGACTAATGCCGATTTGTTTGGGAAAATGACAGTTCAGGACTTGTTTTGATAATTCATACCTTTTAAGGACATGCTAAGAACATTTGTTGATGAACAAAATGTCCTTGACGGGTATTAATTATTAAAACACGTCCTTGACTGTCATTTTTCCCATTTTGTTTGGACTATATATATATATATATATATAGGGATCCTAAAAATTTGAAGGCCCTCGTTTTTAATTTTTTTCGGGCGCCGGAAGCAAAGTTGTCAATACCGTACCGGCCAGCGTCCGTTTTCACTATTGAAATGGTATGTACCGGTACCGTTTCAGATTTACCGCAATTAATATTTTAGTTGCATAATTTTAAGTATAAACATAAACAAAATGTAAAAAAAAATAAAAAGAGAGAGAGAGAAGGTAATTTTGTACCGGCCGCAACATCGGAAAATGTTCGAAACAGACCGGTATCTTCTGGTACATCCAATATTAGTTGGAATAGGCCGGTATTTCAACCGGAACAGATCTTGAGTTTTTGTGTTCCGTTTAAGCACCGGTACGGTACGTACTGACCGGTACGGAACGGATTTCACAACTCTGGCCGGAAGCGTCGGCTTCCCCGGCCTTGCCTACAAGCCGGCCCTGAAAAAGGGTGAGCTCATCACCCGAGATAAAACGCTAGGGGAAACAGATAATCACCACCCGAGATGTCTAACAAGAGACAAATGGCTTAAAGAAACTCACCTATTGGAATCCGCCAAAAGATAAGAGTTAAGAAAAATAACTAATCTTCGTACAATCCAAAGGTTATTAAACTCGAACACTCAAAACTACTCATTTCATTCATAACAAAGGATATATAAATATAGGATTTGTTAGATCATCCCTCTTACATAGAAAAAATAAACTTATATTTTCAAGATGGTAATTAATAAGACCAAATATTTGACGACAAAAACTGGAAAGACTCTTTGAATAACTCATTGACTCTTCGAATGACTAAATGACACTGAAAACTGTGTAGATAGATACTTAGAATAGAAAATAAAGGACATGATAAGAAGAATAAAAATATGACTCATCGTTTCTAGTTGCGTGCTTCATTATACTTCTGCATCATTCTCCCTTGGTTGGAGAAAATTCGTTTACAAATTTTGAAATGTGGTAAAATTTCTCCAACTCTGATTTTGTGATAAAATCAAGGTCCCTCCAAATTCTTGATGTGCAATCTGATTCTTGAGTTAAAGTCTTCAACATGAAATATTTTCATGTATCACCATGTGATTAGATGTCATTAGGGAAAACAAATTTTCCAGATGAAACTGGACAAAATGTCAAATACTCACCATTTGCGTACACATAAAAAATTAGTGCTTGATTCGAACAAAATTATTTAGTTACTTCCACATCATGTGACTAACACTTCTCAACGTCATCAATGGCAACTACCGTATTAATTGTTCTTGGTAGGATCATTCCGCAAAATCAAGTGTACATCTTTGATGTTCTCATCGTAAATTGGAGGAAAACTCCAATCTACTATTGTTGTTGTAAAAATTCCTTCCAACATGTTTTTATTGATATCTTCAAACGCAATGGAATTAAAACTCTATATAAATATATAGTTGTGTTCTAATACCTATTTGACAGCGGATCGATATTGAAAGGAAGGAAAGAAAATGATAAAAGAATAAAAAGGGGTAAGCTCACCACCCAAGATAGGAAGCCAAGGGATATAGATAATCATCACCTGAGGTGTCTAAAAAGGGATACAAGGTTTAAAGAAACTCACCACCTATCGAAATCCATTAAAAGATAAGAGTTAACAAGAACTAATCTTCTCACAAGCCATAAGCTATATATTAAACTCAAACACTCAAAACTACTCATTTCATTCATAGCAAAGGATATATTAATATAGTACTTGTTGGAACATCCCTCCAACATAGGAAAAATAAACTTATATTTTCAATACGATAATTAATAAGACCTAATATTTGACTACAAAAATTAGGAGGACTCTTTGAACAACTCATTGACTCTTTGAATCACTAAATGACACTAAGAAGTATGAAAATATGCCTCATCGTTTCTAGCAGCTTCATTATACTTCTGCATCATTCTCCTCTAGTTGGAGGAAATTCTTCCTCGATCGAATCTTCAATTGTGGAATAATTTCTCCAATTTTTGTGATAAAAATCAAGGTCCCTTCATATTCTTGATGTGCAATTTGATTTTTGAGTTAAAGTTCTTAACATGAAATTGTTTGATGTATCACTATGTGATTGGATGTCATTAGGAAAAACAAATTTTCCAGATGAAGTTAGACAAAATGTAAAATACTCACTATTTGCGTACATATCCAAAATTAGTGCTTGATTCTAACTAAATTATTTAGTCACTTCTACATCATGTGACCAACAATTTTCAACTTCATCAATGACAAGTACTACTGTTATGTTTTTGATAGGCTCATTCTGCAAAATTAAGTGTCCATCTTTGATTATTAAACTCAAACACTCAAAACTACTCATTTCATTTACAAGAAAGGATATATAAATATAGGACTTGTGAGAACATCCCTCCAATATAGAAAAAATAGATTTATATTTTCAAAATGTTAATTATTAAGACCTAATATTTGACGACAAAAGTGGGAAGACTCATTGAATAACTCACTAACTCTTTGAATGGCTAAATCACACTGAAAACTGTGTGCATAAATACTTAGAATAGAAAATAAAGGACATGATAAGAAGAACAAAAATATCATCGTTTCTAGTAGCGTGCTTCGTCATACTTTTGCATCATTCTCCTCTGGTTGGAAAAAATTTGTTTACAAATTTTGAAATGTGGTAAAATTTCTCCAACTCTGATTTTTTCCCCTGGCTGGAGAAAATTCGTTTACGAATTTTGAAATGTGGTAAAATTTCTCCAACTCTGATTTTGTGATAAAAATCATGGTCTCTCCAAATTCTTGATGTGCAATCTGATATCATCGTTAAATTAATCTTTAACATGAAGTTGTTTCATGTATCACTATCTGATTGAATGTCGTTAAGGAAAACAAATTTTTCAGATAAACTTGGACAAAATGTCAATATTCACCATTTGGGTACACATCAAAAATTAGTGCTTGATTCCAACAAAATGTCAAATACTCACCATTTGCATACACATCACTTCCACATCATGTGACTAACACTTCTCAACTTCATTAATGACAACTACTATTTTAATTGTTCTTGGTAGGGTCATTCTGCAAAATCAAGTGTCCATCTTTGGTGTACTCATCGTAAATTGGAGGAAAACTCCAATCTACTTCTTGTTGTAAAATTGTCGAATATTCATATGAAAATATTCCTTCCAACATGTTCTTATCGATATCTTCAAACACCATGGAATGAAAACTCTATAGGATGGATAGTTGTGCTCTAATACCTATTTGACAGTGGACAATGAAAGGAAGGAAATAAAAGGATGAAAGGATATAAAGGGATAAGCTCACACTACAACACGAAAGGGAAATAGCGAGGATTCAATTTCCTCACTGAAGAACTTGATTTCCTCGCAAAATGAACTTGATTTTCTCCTTAATTATAGTTTTGGCGACGAAATTATTTTCCTCGCTTAAAAATTGAAATCCAAAAATTGCACTTCTGATGAAAATGTTGAACTTTTTGGTATATATCATAGTTTTAGCATGTCTTTCACCTCTCTAACTTACTTTCTTCAACATTAATTATGATCTTCCGACTTTTTGCAAATGTAGCACAATTTTAATTTCTTACTTTCTTCAACATTCATTCTAAACTTTATTTGAACAAGTTTAATTTTTTGCTAGCACAAGGATTTTTTTGGGTTTTTTTTTTCCTTCATTAATCATAATCTATACTATCCTAGGGGACTTTGGGAATGTAATGAGACTTACGGGTTCGAACCCTCCCTATGTACATTATAATATGTAAAGGAGGCCAACTGCACTACACTCCACATGCATAATTTTTTTGGTTGAAACATGTTATATTGGTAACTAATAGCAACTTTTGAAGGACTAATAATATGTGTTATTATTCTAATTATTTGATGGGATTATCCTACTTGTTATGGAATGAGTTTTTTGTCATCATAAGCTCAAGATATATTTTAGTACGTATCACATTATGAATGACAAGAGGCATCGGTGTCGTTAATGTTTAAGAATGAGTTTGGGCTTCTTCTTTTTTTCCAAATATGAAGGGTAATTAATATAGATTCGTAGCTTATTTTTTAAAAGCTTTTTTTCATCATTGCTATAATAATATGAAAAAAATTTGTAAATATTCAGATCATCCAAAAAGCACTAATGACAATATATTTTTTAAAAAATTCATCTTTAACAAATTTTTTAAAATTTTCAATTGCCATATATCTGTCAGACACACAATATTAATATGTATATATAAAAATATGCATGATACTTTTAAAATTGCATTTGAAATTAATGTTTAACATACTTATCTATTTCAAAGGAATGCCATTAGAATCACTTAAGTTAATTTGAATAAAAATCAACAACGGTTTACAAAAAAAAAAATTATTTACTGCATAAATGCATAATGGATATGAAATTGCATATATTCCTAGATAGCAGTAATGTATATGTTTTGAAAATAGATTTGTGGTGATCTAACTTTGAGATATTTTCAATACGACATCACTTTAAGATGTTTTTAACTTTGTCTTTTGTTGAGTTTTTCATTAATGTGGGTTAAATCATCAATATCTACACTTTAAAACACTCAAGTACTATGAAATAACATTTTTTAAGCATGTCTTTAAAAAAATTTATTGAAACAATAAATTTTATGACAATTTGAATAAACCGACATTGTTAACAATTAATTTAAAATGAAAAGAAAGTGAATGCATAGAATTAGTGAAATATATCATTCATTACTAATTAGAATAAGAAAAGTGACGAAATAAATTTTTCCCGTATATCACCATGTTATTTTAATAAATTTGATGATGGCATTAAACTATGTAGTTTATTATGTCTTTACCACCATGATATTACAAATACATATAAACATAATTAATAATAATGTATATATAAAAAATTAATAAGTAGTAGAAGAGGCGAGAAAATCTATTTTTCCTTGCTAGAAAATGCCCTTTGGCAAGGAAATCTGTTTTTCCTCGCTAGAAAATGCCCTTTGGGGAGGAGATTTGTTTTTCCTGGCTAAAAATGGCCTTTTGGCGACGAAATCTGTTTCCTCGCTAGAAAAGGCGACGAAATTGAATTTTCTTGCAAATCAGGGCCGGCCCAAGGGATTGGGAGGCCCTAGGCGAAATCTTGAGGTGGGCCCTACGTATTTTTGAATTAATCTACAATAATCCAAATCTTTATTATATAAGTATTTTGGTCCATGTTGAGCGCGTTAAATGCCTCTGTTCTGATGGCTCGAACGGCTGCCTTGAAACCTCCCTAGCCTATGTTCGTGTCACAGTAGCTACAAAGACAAAGCTTGAGCTTCTTTTTGGTCCAAAAACAATTAAAAACAAGAAAGTTCCGTGCAAGGATTTGAACTCAGGCCTCCAGTAAAGAATAACAGCATCTTACCACTGAACCAACAAATTAAGGTACTTGTTCAAAACTGTGAACAAATAAAATATATACTTACTTAAAAAAGGGTGCCCTATTTTGGGCCCAAAATTTGGATGCCCAAGGCGGTGGCCTCTTGGGCCTTGCCGTCGGGCCGGCCCTGTTGCAAATAATATACTTTTAGCGACGAAATCCATTTTCCTCGCCATATTTCCTTGCCATAGCCCTTTCGTGTTGTAGTGTCACCACCCAAGATAGGACGCCAGGGAATACAGATAATCATCACCCGAGGTGTGTAATAAGGGATACAAGGCTTAAATAAACTCGCCACCTATCAAAATTCACCAAAGGATGAGAGTTAATAAGAAGAACTAATCTTCTCACAAGCCATTGGCTATTAAACTCAAACACTCAAAACTACTCATTTCATTCATAGCAAATGATATATGGATATAAATATATAGTACTTGTGGGAACATCCTTCAAGCATAGGAAAAATAAACTTATATTTTCTAGACGATAATTAATAAGACCTAATATTTGACTACAAAAACTAGGAAGACTCTTTGAACAACTCTTCGAATGACTAAATGATACTAAACTTGCATAGATACTTAGAATAGAAAATAAAAGATATAAGAAGAATAAAATATGCCTCATTGTCTCTAGTAGCTTCATTTTACTTCTGCGTTAGGTGTATAATATTACTATTCAATACAAAATCCCATATAGTAGTAGGAACCACAACATGGTTGGATTAATGTGGGGCGGGCCAAGCCTTACTCGGTGTGTTCCATTAATTAAAAACTATTTTTTAAATTAAATGTGATGTATTATGAGAAAATGATTTATCTTAAAAAATAGTAAAAAACTTAACCAAAAATAAATACTTAAAAAATACTCCGTAAAAATCTTAGCATACAGGGCCAAGATCATGACCTAGGGCCTTAAAGTTAGGGTTTTTTTTTTGGATTAACAGGGCCTTCAAGTTAAATGGCATTGCCGACGTCTAGGATAGGGTTAGGAGGCATTTTTGAATACCGGCTTGAATTATTTTCGCATTGGTTTTAAACACTTGGTTAGTGTTTTTTCGCATCTTAAAAAGTAAGAAAAATATGTTTCCAATAGTTAAATAAACCATAGTGGATTGTAAAAGCTAAACAAAATTAGTTTTAACCCATAAAAAGGCATGATGTAAATATTTACTACTCCCTCCGTCCCTTTTTAAGTGTTCTGCTTCGTAACTCCAACTTATCAAGGAGACATCATCATTATATATTTCACATCAATTTATCTCCACTTTTCTAACTTACCCTCTATGGAGACATCATCATTACACTTTTACTCACTAACTTAGTAACTTTTCAAAATGGAATTTACTTTTACGGGCAAAATAGAAGGTGAACCAATTTTTACACACAAACTTTACACGATGGACACTTATTAAGGGACAGTCCAAAATGAACTACTGGACTCTAAAAAAGAAACGGAGGAAGTACTTAGTTCTGATTAGTGGCATTTAAAATTTGTTGCATTTGCACTGAATATGTTTTCCTAGAATAGAACATTCCAACTGCCTTCACACATATCTGTATGTCCTGTAAAATGTGGACATAGCGCTCCTTTTAGGTTTTGAAATCGTGTTTGCATCTAAACTCTCAACATTAATTAATATGGATAATTAGGGGTCTGCATGCTTTCGCCTCAGGTTTTGGGTTCGATTTCTTATCAACAGATCTTAGGGTTAACTCACCTTCGCGAGTAAGTGTGTGAAAAGCTTATAGAAATTAGTCCGAAGAGCACGTAAGTTGGTCCAGAGCCGACCGTACTTAACCAAATCAAATCAAATCGAATCTTGTGTCTCGGGATGCTTGCAATTTTAAAACAAAACAAAACTATAACTCCATGTGTTGGGCCCCAAATGTCTGAAATTGAGGCCAAATCTAAGTATGACTAGATAACTAACATAACCTAATCCGGTGTAGATTATAGAGTAAGCGCAAATCATGCCAACTTTGTTTCAAAGATCATTGAAATTTTGCTCTACTTTCCAAAAGTAATATAATAAATAGTAGTAAATGTTTCAAAGCTCACATGCACTAACCAACTTGTTAACCTTTGGTCAAAGCTGATCATCACTTTATTGAACCGTCATCTAGTAGTTGGTTTCTCTCAGGTGATCGAGCATGACTCTTGGATTCCAAACGAATAAAGAGATCTGAGGAAAAGAAAAGACAAAGCGGAAAGAGTATATTTTTTGGATAAGGAGCAAATAAGGAGTTTATTCCCCCTTATCTCGTAAGTTTGACTCTCCTAGTCAGTAAAGCATTTAAAAACATTACTGGAAATTTCTCTGGTCATATTAATTCAAAATCTCGAGACTAGTCGAGATGCGCTGGTCTAGACTAGGAGTTAAACAACATGATCAATCCTCAAACCCTCGGGTTTTAGTAATTGTGGAACATAGAACAATAGAAGGAATAGAAAAGACGAAAGACACAGATAAATGATCTTTGGCAGCATGACATCGATTCGAGAGTCACACTAGTTCACTATATTGAAGTTGGGAATTATACGCATCTTTCATAGACTCTCAAGGAACATCGGCCTTTCATTTACTCTGTGTGTCGCCTGAGGCCTACGAGCCATCTGCTGAAAATTGTCTTCATTTCAAACATAGACCAACATATGTGTTCTCTACTAATTTCATGTGTGCTTACATCAACTAACCGGTATTTTGTTGTTGTGTCTTCATTTTCATTTTTCTACGAATATTCTGGTATTTTCTTTTTTTAATAAGCAAATATTTTGGTAATTTTCTTGGGTCACTACAAGAAAAAACACTTTTGCTGGCAAAAATAATACTCACCAAATGGTTGTTTTTAGTCGCCAAAAGGTTTCCGCGACTAAAAATTTTGGTCGCCAGTTTGGTCATGCAAAATATTGGAGTTGATCAAATAGCTATAGTCGCATGATCGGTAATTATTATATACAATAAAGGTAATACACTTTGATCTACGTACTCTGATTATGGGCCCACAAACAATATGTTATTTTCATCTAATCCGTACATTTTTTAGATGTTATTGATTAGATGATTCCTACAAAACATCAAGTTTATTATGATATAATATATAAATTTTTTCATTGCCGACTGCTTCGTTTGCTTCCGTGTAGAAGAATATTACCCCAAGCGTAGGGCTTAATACATCATTTGAAGCATAATAATCCGGAAGACCGGGATCGTACCCAAGGGAAAACTAGTACGGCTTGCCTCGGATTGTTAGATGCAAGTAGGGTTTTCGACTTTTAGCCAGTCAACTTGGTTTTACTTTGAACGGTAGAATTAAAATGGCTAAATTAAGAAAGAATTAACTAGAAAAAGATAGGTTAGGTCTAGGAATCCTAGCATTCATGACTCGGGCTAAATCGCACTTCTCACCAATTCACGCGATTTAAAGTACACAATTGTAGGTACCTAAACCGGGAAATAGGAATGGGTTGAAAATCAAGCTAGCTCTAGAACTCATTTGGTAAACACCTCGAGCGACAGAGCTCTAAGCATCACGTGTGGTGAGTAGTCGATGCTCCCACCTACACGTGATCAAAGAGGTTAACACCTCGGTAATTTACCAAACAAGTCCGAACCCCACATCAATTTTCAAGTCCAAAGATTAAAACTTTATTGGTGAAAAATGCAATTTTTACCCAAGCCATGGGATGCTAATCATCCCATGACCTAACCCTTAAAACTACTCACACATATCTAGAGAGATAAGAGCAAGCAAAAATCTACTTAACATAATTGAAATGCAAGACTAGAAGAAAATTAGCTTAAAAGATAGATCGAGAACTAAGAAACAACTTTAATTAAAGCAAGTGTAGCAAAAGACAACTAATAAAGGCTAGGAATCAAGAAATAAGTGCTGAAAATTGAAGAACAAGGCAAGAACAATTCAAAAAGCTCAAAAGTATCCAAGCTAGATCTAAAATTATGGGTACATTTCTGTCCAAATCGTGCAAAGGTGACATAACGGGGTATTTATACCGCCCCTGTTTCACGCACGGAATATCCCAAAAGATGCTCCAAAGATGCTCTGCTAAAGTCCTCGGTACCGATTGCCAAGCCTTACATTATGAGTTAAAGGTTCGGTACCGATTGGAAAGATGAGCCTCGATCGATCGCGAGCAAGTTAGGAGGTGGCCGGTGCTAAGCATCTCGGTACCGATTGAACAAATAAAGTCCAATCGATCGCGAGCCCTTATCAGTTCTGAACCTTTGTTTCTTCCAACCCTTGGCCAAACCTTGGCCACGCCTTGGCCACAGCTTGGTTCTGCCCGGGCCACAGCTTGGCCACAGCTTTCACAACATCTTATTTTCATTCTCTAAAGTTAAGTAAAGATTGCATTTTAAACCTTTCTTTTACCTTTTCTTTACTTTAATTTATTTAATGAAAATAAGGAAGTACCCCCCATTTGGAAACAATGGCATTACCAGAATTTTGAGATTTTAATCCAATCAAAATGTTGACCCCCAGCTTTTAGTGTAAAACGGAAAACAGCACACTTTTCTATCGAATAAATGGCTCAAAACATGACCTTAATCTTTGAATAAAACCTTGCAATTTTGAAGTTGCTCTTAGAAAAATTCAAGGATCAATTACCGCCATTTTTTATCTCGAAAATCGATACTTTTTCGAAAAGTGATTTTTCCATACTTAGACAGATTTTCAGGGGCCGATAGGGTCTTTATTGGTTCCTCGGGTACTTGGACACGCTTGGGCCTTCCATGACGTCAAAACATGCCTTATTCACACGATTTACCTGAAAACACTAAAAACAAATCTTACGAGTAAAAGCAGATAAAGATAACTAATTAACAATTAAATTAAACTAAACCTAGACACTAGCGCACCCTTTCATTACATTTTCGGGTGCTTATCACCGACTAATTTTTTGGTCGCCAATTGTTTGTTTTCGGCGACCAAATAACCTTTGGTAGCCGAATGGTAGCTTTCGCCGACTAAAATGTTTGTCCCCTAATGTTCTCTTTGCCAACTATTAATTTAGTCGCCAATTGTTTATTTTCAGCAACCAAATTGATAAGCCCTCAAGATTGTAAATAATAGGGCTTATCTCTCTTATTTTTGTCACACACAAGTGTATCATTTTCTTGATTTGAACGATATTGCACGAAAGGTGTGTTTTTGGCGATTTCAGGTAAATCGTGTGAATAAGGCACATTTGTAGGCTATGGATAACCATGAGGGTGTCCAATTACCCAAGACCACATGGCGCTCCGCGACCGAGTCCCGAAAGTCATGAAAAGAAGCTTTGAAGCATACTCAGGATGTCCAAGGGTCAAGGGAAGTGAGGGAGATGCGAGGATGGTACTCAAAGCAATTCATTTTCCGATCAACTGAGGGTAAAATCATTATATCTTTTGATGTACGAAATACTTTTGATCCAAACAACTTGGGTTAGAAAGTAGACTCAACAAGCTTTCCAACGGTTTGAAGAACACCCAAATCTGAGGTCGGGAGTATCCGGAGCGAGCCCACGAAGTTGAGAAAGTGCCTGCAGAATCCAGCCAGCACAGGGATCAATCCCCCCCCACCCTTTCAGCTCCTGCAGCATCCAGAAAGCATAGGGATCGATCCCTCAATGTTTAGGGATCGATCCCCTGACCCTGCGCGAACATTTCAGTAGCATTTTTGTAGTTTTTTTGTAAAGGGGGTATATATACCACCCTTAGTTCGATTTTAGGGCATTCTTCATTTTTCCTTTCTCTCTCTACCCCCCTCTCCTCCTCTCTTCTCTAGCTCTCCTTCTCTCTTCAAAGGAGAGGGATTGCTAAGGTTTTGGGGTAGATTTCCTTCATTAATATTGTAAGTACTCTTGTTCTTTACATTAATCTAGCTTTTATTTTCCTTTTTGCCCATGTTTTCATTTCTCTCATCATTTTGCTTTATGTGCACACCCACTCTAGGTGAGTAGTGATCTCGGCTTGGTCATGGGGTGATTTCTACCCCATGACTTGGGTAATTTAATGGCTTCTCTCATTTCTTGTACTTAATGTGGTTTGTGAATGGATTAAGTTCATTTTTATGTAACAAAACCTAGGGTTGTTATTATGTGTAGGCAAAGACTTAATCTCTTGCCACATATAATGCTTGGAGTTATGTCACTTTAGGTGTTTGCAAAAATGCCTCAAAAAACTTGTTGAACTCTAATCTTTGGTCTAAACTTAGGGTTGTTAACTTCTTTAATTGTGTGTAGACAAGTCTCCTTGGCACACTCAATGCTTAGAACCATGGCACTCTATGTGTTTGATAAAATGCCTAAATGAGTTCCTTTCCATTTTCAAATCCCGTTGTATGAGTTAAACTTGATTTTCAAGGTTAAATCTTCCGAGTGCGATCAAATGACAATGACTCTCAGTTGAGTTATCGAAGAGAAGTATTGAACAGCCTAAGTTATGGGCGGAATAAACCCCTAAACCTTGCCGCTTTTAATTTCTAGTCAATCTTCATTTTCAATTAAAGTTAGGAGATAGAGAGAATTTCCATCACTCAAAAGTTGGCCGTCTCAAAGCCGAACTAAAGGTTGGCGGTCCTAACGCTAAAAACCCTTCGTAAATCAAACCTCCGGCCTAGCTCCATTGGCTCCTTGTGGATTTGACCTCAGACTTCCGAATTTATTTTGCTACAACCGACCTAGCCCTACGCTTGGGGCAACCTCTTCAACAACACACTTTGGTCGAGCAAGCACAAATAACCTTTGGTAGCCAAATGATAGCCTTTCGCCGACAAAGTATGGTTTAGTCGCCAAAGGACCGCACAATTGGCGACAAAAAAGAATTTAATCGCCAAATGTTTGCAATCGGCGACGAAAAATATTTTGTCGCCAAAAGTTGTCAATCGGCGACAAAATGTGATTAGTCGCCGAAAGTTGGTCACCAAATGTGTTTTTTCTTGTCGTGCCGATCTACAACCGTATCCTTTTTATAAAAAAAAAATAGAGAAGATTATATTAATAATAGCCCTGCGACATTTACATAACGTAGTTCATTACAAATATCTTGGACGAATCCAAACTGATCATCTAACTATTGCAAAACGAGAAAAACAAAAGGCAGTCGATTGTCTTTCACCCTGACCCAAACATTGACCTAAGCCGGATGCAAACAATGGTGCGAAAATAATACTTACTATTTAATTTGTTCGTACATGAGAACAAACTCGAGATACAAACAAATCCATGTGACGTTGTAGCAATTTGACAACATTATGCGGGGAACAAAAAACATAGTTCTCGTGAAGGAATTGGGATAAGATACAACAAGTGCCAGGGCATGAGGATGAGGTTTTGAGGATGGCTTTGAAAATTGTGGGTGAACTAATCTATTCTTTAGCTTTTCAAAACCTTATCCCTATAACATAATACTATTCTTCTTCTTTGTCTTCTTTTGACATTAACAATAGGAACTCTATCTTACTTCAAAGAGCTCGTAAGATGATGGATACCAATACTTTGCTAGGAGTAAAATATCATGGAGGGGAGGAGTTGAATTTAAAGAAATATGTTGAAATCTAGCTTGAGAATTTTGCCGAAGAGTAGAATGGTGATTTCGATGCTTTGGAGAATGGAGAATCTGTAAATTTGGATAAGAGTGCATCCTTATCTCTAAAGTTTTAATCCTTATGCTCCCGGTTAGTGATGGTGTTTCGATTTTTGTTTCAAGGTGCTCGGTGGAGTCTTTGGGTGGTGAGGGCTGGTTGGTTTGCGAGGAGTATGCAGATATAGTCTCTCGGGGCGTTTTGAGAGATTGGCATCATTCGGGGGGTTCTCGGTGTTTCCTTGCTGCAGAGGCGGCGGCATCTCGGATTCATTCAAGTGTAGGGTTCTAGCTGTCAGTGGGTTTGTTTTTGGGTTTTTGTTAGTCTTCGACCGTTTGGGTTTCGGGTAGCTGTGAAAATTAAGTAATTTTCATTTTCATTTTGCCCATACCCTTTAAAATTTTTGCAATTTTTAAATTTGGAGATTAAGAAAATTTTTTTGATGATACCAAAAAAAACATAATTTGTATAGTATACTGTAATAATTAATACATTGTGTTATACTATATTTTGTCCATGCAGCATTTATAGGAAAAAGCTACAGAGAATTTATTGGCAAAAATTGTTGAGGCTCAATTTGTATGAGAGTAATCATTTGGGTTTGGGCCCAATATATATTGAATGACTCATATCCACTTAAAAGACTAAACTTTGTAGGTGATGAGTCATCTAATTGTATATTAAGATCCAACTCTTTTTTTGTTTATTCGATGTGAAACTTAACGTTCACACATGAAAAGCCCATTTAAGATCAGCACGTAACGTGGACATGTTTATATACCTTGAGCAGTTTATTTTGTTTAAAGTCGTTAACCTGTTGTGCTCGACGGAAACACCCACACTTGATTATCACAATAGGGGGGAAAGAAAAAAAAAGAAAGAAAGAAAGCAAGAAGAAGAATGAAGCCTCTCATAGTAATTTTTTCCTCCATCTTGCCTTAAAAAACTCACTATTTATCTAAATTCGACATGTTCACAACACCAGCCAAAATATTGTCATTAATTAATTAGCTAGAATAATTCGCATTTCACTAGCTTTTCCCTAATTTCCTCTATTAATTCGGCAATCTGAAATATCTTGTACTGGCATGATCAACAAGGTACGTACGACATGCACTAACCAACTTGTTAACCCTTGGTCAAAGCTGATCATCACTTTATTGAGCCGTTATCTAGTACTTGGTTTCTCCCAAGTGATCGAGCACGACTTCTCTTATTACCCTCTTGGATTCCAAACGAATAAAGAGATCTGAGGAAAAGAAAAGACAAAGCGGAAAGACTGTGTTTTTGGAAAAGAAAAGACAAAGCCGAAAGAGTATATTTTTTTGGATAAGGAGCAAATAAGGAGTTTATTCCCCCTTATTTCGAAAGTTAGACTCTCCTAGTCAGTAAAGTTTTTAAAAACATTACTGGAAATTTCTTCGGTCATATTAATTCAAAATCTCGAGACTAGTCGAGATGCGCTGGTTCAGACTAGTAGAAGTTAAACAACATGATCAATCCTCAAACTCTCGGGTTTTAGTAATTGTGGAATGTAGAAATCACACAATAAAAGGAATAGAAAAAGACAATCTTTGGCATCATGACATCTATTCGAAAGTCACACTAGTTCACTATATTGCAGTTGGGAATTACATGCATCTTTCATCGACTCTCAAGAAACATCGGCCTTTCATTTACTCTGTGTGTCGCCTGAGGCCTGCGAACCATCTGCTGAAGATTGTCTTCATTTCAAACGTAAGACCAACATATGTGTAGTACTTACATCAACTAACCAGTATTTGTTATTGTGTCCTCATTTTCATTTTTCTACTAATATTTTGGTAAAAAAAAATTTTGATAAGCAAATATTTTGGTAATTTTCTTGGGTCTCTAAAACCGTATCTTTTTTTTAAAAAAAATAGAGAAGATTATATTAATAATAGTCTAGTGACACTTACATGACGTAGTTGATGACAAATATCTTGGACGAAGCCAAAATGATTATCTAACTATCGTAAAATGAGAAAAACACAAGGCAATCAATTGTCTTTCACCTTGATCCAGACGTTGACTTGAGCCAAACGCAAACAATGGTGCAAAAATAATACTTATTTAATTTGTTCGATCGGATATGATGAGAACAAACTCGAGGTACAAACAAATCCACGTGTGACGACGTTGTATCAATTTGACAACACTATGCGGGGAACAAAAAACATAGTTCTCGTGAAGGAATTGGGATAAGAGACAACAAGTGCCAGGGCGTGAGGATGAGGTTGAGGATGGCTTTGAAAATTGTGGGTGAACTCAATTCCTTAGCTTCCTAAAACCTTATCCCCATAACATAAATTTTTTTTATTATAATAAAAAATAAAGTACTTTTGTGCACAAGTTTAGAGATTTCTTTGAACCAAATTAAACAACTCAATTAGGTCTTTAAATTATTGTCATGAGCAGATTTAATTTTAATTATACGGACGTGTTTTTATTGTTTGATCCAAAAATTGGATGTCTATTCTAAATGGAATAAGATTTTTGGACGCAGGCGGAGTGAATATTTGATTGATTGTGATCTTGTGTATTCCTATTGTGTGGCTCAACTTAGAATTGTTGTTAGGCGCTAAATAGACACATTCCAGTCCATAGGAACCTAGAATTAGAATCACATAATATATATATATATATATATATATATTGGTAACTACTGTATGACTCAAATTGAAGTTGATCCTACTGACCAAATCGACATGGAAAAGTCTAGGAACACAACTTTAAAACACAACCGTCGACACTTACAATTGTACCCGGAATCATTTGATGTATGTAGATCCACATGTATCGAACAACTCTAGATACAATGATGTGCGAAATCGTGTATTCAAATCGCGTTACTAGCGTCACTCAAGTAGTTAACATTTTGTGTTGATCAGTGGAACCTGGAAAACAGAATATCATAATATGATTCCCACAAGAAAGGGAAAGTTGAAAACTACAACCAAAAAAAAAAAAAAATTCAACATCAGAAAGTATGAGATCGATGCGCTTCCGTTACGTAAGAAAACTGGCCTCCTCTTTTGTCCTATATACCATGGGTCCCCCCCGCCCCCTTATCTTGGAAAAGAGGTTCCAGCATTTGCGAATTTTGATGAAAAAAGAGGTCCAAGTGTCCAACATTTGCGAATTTTGATCTGGTTCAGACATGATGGGCAACATGCATACGTCCCTAGTGGCAACACTAAAAACAACGTAGTAGTGTACAATAGTTATATATCTTTGTGCTGATTTGGTAACAATATTCTTTGCATATGTCAAGTTTAATTGCTTATTGAATTCTCTGTTACGGCGCGTGATTGTTTTGCTACAGTAACTTTACTCAAAACTATCAACAACTTATTCACTATCGGAAATAACTTGACATTTTACAACAACTTATTCACTGTCGGAAACACCTAACAATTTCTCGATTACAAATAAAAATTTACAAATTTTTCACTACCGGAAACACCCCTAATACTTATGTATTCATTGGCTAACAATGTTAGCCCAACATATAAAGTTAATGCTGGTGTATTGCCCCAGACCCGTTGCTGTGTTTCCCTGACCTTTTTAATCTTGTCCAATTGTGCCTTCATAGTGTTGAAGGTATAAATAATAAAGTTGTCACTCTCTCTAATAACTTAAGCTTTTATATGAGGTTGTAGTTAACAATACCTAGTTTCGTTGAAATTAATTTGTTTCTTAAAAAAACAAAAAAAAAAAACTTCATCCCTTTGCCTGGGAGTTGATTGTCAATTCTAAGGCGAAGAGGGACCGAATCCCTCCTTTTTCTTTTTCTTTTCCTTTTTCTTTTTTTAAGGTCAAGTGCTACTTTTTTTCTTTTACCATTTTATTGTTATTTTTCTTATTCGTCTCAACGAGACAAACTAATAATATACAAGAGTTGACACAAGACAGACAAACACGAAAAAAAATATAAAGACAAAACTCAAAGGGCTACTTGGTGACATCGTAAGGGCTACTTGACGAGGATGAAATTCACAGGCAGCCAGCTGCTATAAAATCAGTGCGTTTACCCCTTCATCTTCTATTTTGATCCTCCCTTAAAACTGCTAGTCATTCACATTTCAATTTATTTAGCTAACTAAAATGGTTAAGAAAAAATCAACACACAATGAAAGTTTGGAGAACACAAAATGATATCCGATTAGAATGATTTTTTGCGTGACTGAAATTCACGACGAAATCGAAAATATCGACAATCTTGATTATCAAGATAGACCCGGAAAATGCTAGCTATGTAAGTAACGACCCTGAAAGGACTGTCCAATCCCGACCGGAAAGGATCCCATTCCTTTATATTAACGTACAATTAATGTTTAGCCATGCAATAATGTGGGGCTCCGATCAAGATGGTTCGCTCCTTTGGATCTGGGGTTCCTGATTTGCTCTTGATCTTTTACTCGTCCTGCAAAACAAAGAACGACTACAAACCACACTGGAGGTTCTCTCGAATGGCCTTCCGGTTGAAGAGTCAGTATGCTTGCTCAGAAGAAGAGAAAACCAAGAGCTCTGATTTTAGGATTCTTTGATCATACCTCTTCCAAGAAGGCATAATGGAGTATTTATAGAGAGCTCCGATCCTAGCTTGGCTTTCAAAAATGCATCATTCTATACTAGGATTGGACCGCTTCTAGTATGCACAGCCGACCTACCTGTGGCTTTCGCACATTGTGCTAATTAAGGCATTTTACCGTAATATATAGCCTATGCATGATTCTTGGGACCATTCATTTAATGCCATTACTTCTTCAAACTCTAGGGCTCCATTCAGTTGTTGAGAAAGTTGTGTGGGAAATTAGTTCCCAGAAAAAGTGAAGTGAGGTGAAGTAAAAGAAAAAGAAAATTATTTTCCTGTGAATGTTCATTTGACAAAAGACTTTTGCAAGAAAAATTAAGATTTAGTTGTTCATTTGTCAGGAAAAAGAAAACTTTCGAGAAAATTTTGTGAGTGTTCACTCATTTTCCTTTTTCCGCGACGCAAAATCTTGTGTTTTTTGCAGAATCACTTTTGCAGGAAAGTAATTCCTGCAGGAAAACTTAAATTGGTAAGTCCTAGAATTTTCCTGTCAACTGAACACTAGGAAAGTTCATTTCCTGTACTTTCCTGGCAACTGAACGAGGCCTAGGTGTGGTGTGTTAATTTGCCGATGCAAAATTCAAACTCTAGGCCCCGTATAAAGGAAATAGATTGGGGCAACCACGCCTAGCAGTCAAAATATACGACGAGTGCAATTTTGTTCACCCACATTAAAAGAGTGTGAATATTACTCTCCTTTCTATTGATTGAAATGATGTGAATCTTACCACAAAGTGATGTCATACTTATCATACAATACACTTTTTGGTAAGCATGACATCATTTTGTGGTGAAATCTGCACTATTTCAACCAATAAAAAAGAGAGTAGTATTCACCATTTTAAGTGAAGGGTGAACAAAACTCTTAATTCTCAGGGCTCTAGACTTGCGGGAGATCTTGGAGTGTTGAGAGTCAACACTCCCTCTTCATTACTCAATAGTTCAATAATATTCTAGAGAATTCCAATCAGTGGAGGATCCAGGAATTTTCTGCAGATGGGTCACCCCGTCTTATATGTTTCAAAGTCTTAGGCGAACTCGCATGAATTTTTATTATTTAATTTAAAATTGAGTATATATATCCATCAATTTTTTTTGAGCTTGTAAAAAAATTATAAAAAAATGTAAAATGTTAAAGCAAAAATGTATTTTTGTTGTTTGAGTTAAAATGTTAAAGTAAACATATTTTTGCTAAAGCAAAAACATATTTTTGTTAAAGCAAAAGTATAAAATTTTAAAGCAAAAACGCATTTTTGTTAAAGCAAAACGTTAAAATGTTAAAGTAAAATCTAAATATTTTTGTTCCAATGGTTAACAATTTCCCAAAAAATAGGGGAACTATTGACGTCAACAGCAAGAATCGAACTCATGCTGCTTGTGTGGAGGCACAACATCCTACCGCTGGAGCCACTGAGCGGATTCAATAGTTGTTGGGGCATTTTATATATATTACTTCCATGGACTTTGGGTCTCTTCCTTGGGACCCAATTTTCAGGTGGGTCACATGACTCAGCTGGGTTTACACTGAATCCGCCCCTGATTCCGATAGTTTCTTCTCAGGAACATGAGAGTATCTTTGAAAAGATTCTAGAATGTTAGGGAAATGTGTAGAATATTGAAGAAAATTTTAGAGTACCATCGGGAAGGTTACCTGGGAGAAGTGATTTGAAAGGTTCATGAAGACTCCGGAAAGATAAAGGACATTCTGTCATATTCTAAACATGTGGAGAATTCTAGAACGATAGGGTAGATAAAATTATGGCAAAAAAATCTAGAATGTGGTAATTAAACGAGTATAAATAGGAAACTTATAGGCCTTGTATCCACTAAACTAAAAGTTATAGTACTTGATTTTTTTGTTGTTTTTATTTAAGAAAGATTCACGTTTGTTAGTTTAGCAGCAAACAACAATCTATGGCAGTTTCTCAACTGCTTTGGCCCTTTCATCATCCAACTTTGCCCTTACAGGCTAAGAAATCCTTGATTCATACTGATTTTCAGCTTCCATCCTCTCTTTTAAAACTATTTTTTTTCCTTTCAAATATTTCTAACTTATGTGCAATGTAAATCACTTATAAGCTCCTCTCTCATTTCTCGACTCACATGCCCACTTCACTCTTCACTCTTCAGACAATCGTTAAAACTAGATGTGGCAAATTGGCGGATTTGGGTGGGTTGAAATGGGTCACGGGTTGAATATGGGCGGGTTAAATATGGGTCAAATAGTAAACAGGTTGAAACGGGTCGGGACAAATATGGGTCAAGTCAAACCCGACCCAACCCTTTTTTTTTCTCACACCCCCGCCCTTTCCCATTGCAAGTTGAACATGGGTCGAACAACTCCGCGTTGAGTTGCTTCTCTTCCTTCCACATGTCATTGACTTGCAACGTCACATGAAAAAAGAAAAAAAAGCAAATCCAGCAACTGAAAAGTGTGAACCATAGAGTTTGACAGATACGGAGTATAATAAACTTAAACAGTTGAATGCCGGCGATACCCAGTGTCAATAAACTTAACCATATGGTTTGATAGATATTTCCTACACCTAAGCTACACTTTTCATCAACTGATAATAGGGTAGTTATAGACTTTTTTAGACACTAATGGTTGGATTGGTGCGGAGTGCAGTAACTCTCTCTCTAAAATCCTTCACAAGCTCTTCCTCTTCCTCTTCAACAACTACAATTTTTCAACAAGTACATAGAACAACTGTTATATATCATCCATACAGTATATCAATCTCCAATTTAAAAAAGAAGAAGGACCGATTGCTTACTATTTGCGTTGTATTGCCAATCTCGAGTACATAACAATGCCTCTACATTCTTCGGTATCAGTGAAGAGCGATATTTCTCTACAATACGGCCTCCAATACTAAAAGCCGACTCTGAAGCAACTGTGGTGATCAGAATACTCAAAATGGCACGTGCCATGAATGAGAGATTTGGATATCTAGAGGTGTTTGACTTCCAATAACAAAAAATATCCAAATCCACATTTTTCTTCCTGTCAAGTCTAGGCTCTTCTAAATATAAGTCAAGTTCTAACTTGACTCTACTCAATCCACATTCTTGACTCTTAAAAACATCAAATTCCTACAAAAGTTATGTAGTTAAGACTTATCAAACATTAGAATTAGAAATTACAACTATGAACATTGGACAAATTTAGACATATATACTCACATCCAACACATCAAGTACATCATTTTGATTGCCTCCGCTTGTAGTGTGTGATGACAATGACGGATTGAAAGTCGATGCGGGAGAACGACTCACGTAGTCTTCAAACAATAAATATAACTTCTCACGAATGCTTTTAACCCGATCAGAAAAGTTCACCAAATCTAGCTTTTTCAAGCAAAACTCAACAAATTGTACCTTATATCGAGGATCTAATATAATGGCCAATGATAAAACCATGCTATAACATTCCCAATACTTGTCAAATTTCCCTTTCATCCTTCTTGCCATGGAACTTATAACATCGTCTAAATTTTCCATCTCTTCCTTAATGAGAAGTTGTATCTTCCACACCCCATGAAAATATAAATTCGCAGTTAGATACCGGAACCCGAAAAATAGTGTATTTATCTCAAAAAATGGCTTTAAAAACCTAGTTGTTCTTTCAACCCTTTCCCACTCCTCTTCTGATGGGCATGTCCTGAAATTTGTATTAACCAACTGTAATCGATAGTAAGCAAGACGATGAACTAGGGCACATTCAAGCATCGAATATGTTGAGTTCCATCTAGTCACAATATCTTGCCGAACCTTCTTACTACAACTTGAAGGTAATTGAGCAAGGCATTGAGCAAATTTGATTTTCCTTGCTTCTGAACCTCTAACATACTTGACACTTTCTCTAACACTATGTATCGCTTCCTCAATCACTTTCAAACCCTCTTGAACTATGAGATTCAACACATGTGCACCACAACGTATATGAAAGAATTGACCATCACACGACAAAGAGTTGCTCAACAAAATATGACACTTCAAGACATCAACGAGACCATCATTATACTTTGTATTATCCAACGTGAGGGGAATATATATCTTTTCGTCAATTCCCCAATCTTTCAACAAATGAATAACTCATTTAGCCAAAATTGGTCCATTATGTGGAGGAGGAACATGACGAAAATTCAAGATCTTTTTCTGTAGAACCCAATCCTTATCAATGTAATGTGCCGTAAGAGCTAGATATCCATCACTAGTTAGGGAAGACTATAAATCTGAAGTTAGGCATATCCTCCTTGTAATGGATTCTAATGTACATTTCAATGTTACTATATCCCTTTCAAATAGCTTCATTACATCCGCCTTTGCTGTATTTCTTGAAATAGATTTCACCGTTGGATTTAAAAAAGAATTTATGTCTCTAATTCCTTCATGTTCCACAAATGTAAAAGGCCGGGTAATTGTGCTTAATAATTGTCATGGCCATTTTCGCACGGTACATCTCTTGATCTACCTGAATAGAAGGATGAAAGTCATGAGGCTCTCTGTTAGGACATTTTTCCCTATGGCGTAATAAATTCGACGTGCCTGATTCACCAACGACATATTGTAGCCCACAGAAAATACACTTGGCCCTAATTTTTTCATCAACACTACGAGGCAATTTTTCAAATTCATCCCATATAGATGAAGTGGACCTCTTCGGACTTTTAGCAGCACTAGAAGAGCATTGTTCAATATTGTCATCAATGTTTTCTTCCATTTTAACTACTCAAAAAACACAGTAACATGATCAGTTACACCCAAATTCCCACAAACCAAATTCTCTACAAAGCAACAGTACTACAAAGATCTCGCAACCCATTCGGAATATAGATTCATGAACAACTGGAAGAGTAGAAAACAGTCACCTGTGATGGTGGTCTAAGCCCGACAAAAGACTGTGGTAGAGTTCAAACTGTTGTTTGCTGTTCACCGTTTCACTGAGCCGACGCTAGATCTGAACAACTGGAAGAGTAGGAAATCGGTAATCGAAGTGGGTCTTCTCAAATTGCTAGGTCCGGTGTAGAGAGAGAACGAACAAATATTAATTATTTGAATTAGAGCACATATAGAAATAAAAGAAACACATCAAAACATCAGATTTAGGCGTGTTGATGTCTTGAATTAGGGTTTGCAGTAACTAATTATCGAAAAACAACAGAAGCAAAGGGGCTTACCGGATACACAAACGACTCAGATAGATAAAGTCAAACCCCTTGTGATTATCGTAACTTTTTTGGGTTTACGACAAAAGACTGTGTATGTTGTGAATTAGTGTAGATTTCTCCCTTTCAGTACCCAAATTGATTTTAGGGAGAGAGAGAGAGAGAGAGAGGAATTGAAATGAAGGAGTAGGATTGAATTTGATCTGGTTGTCTATCTATTTCTCTCTATTTGGGTTTATTTACTCTCTTCTAATCTTGACGCCAAACGTGTACCAGAGAAAGACAGGGACAGACCGTGAGCTAAGAGAGAGAAGAGGTGTTGGGCCATTTTTAATTCTAACCCATATTTAACCCACTCTTAACCCATTTAAACCCATATAAATATGGGTTGATATGGTCCAACAAGAAACCAAGAAGGGATGAAGAGCGAGAGCGACGCAATTAACAGGTCTCTTTCAACATACTCTCTCGTCTTTGATTAATTCGTCTAACTACTCTCTCTCTCTCTCTCTCTCTCTCTCTCTCTCTCTCTCTCTCTCTCTCTCTCACTCTCTCATCTATTGGTTCCAACACAGATTATCATGAATCTGATGGAAACCCAGATGAACAAGATTAAAGAAAAAGTTTTTCGTGTGATTGAAGAATGGATGGGGAGGTACAAACCCAAATCAATTATGTACTCCAAGATTGGGACAAATATGGGTGTCATTAATGATACAAAAGAAACAAACGAATTGTTGTCTAAGAATTTTGACATGAAAGATTTGGATCCTGTCAGCTGATGTTATGTCATAAAGTTGATAAAAAATCAAAATAGCATTGTTATGTCTCAGTTTCATTTTGTTGAGAAATTATTAAGAAAGTTTCGTTACTTTTTATTTAGGAGTAGTGTCTACTAATTTTGACCCTAATTTTTATTTTTTCGGATTCTCTACTTGAGACAAACCAATAATTTATAAAAGTTTGGTGCAACCAAAAAAACGCAAAGTTTTTAAACAAAGACAACAAAAAAGTCGAGTACTAGCTAGATCTGTTAGTTTAGTGAAAACAAAGCCATACCTTATTGGGTGGTGGTGTCATAAATCCATGACATCCGGACCATGTAAGTGTCCATGAAAATAAATGAATGGTTCAGATTCACTATCTGGACCATTTATTTACTTTCATAGACACTTACACAGTTTGAGTGAATCTTGACCATTTATTTACTTTGGACCATTCATTTACTTTCATGGACATTTACATGGTTTGAGTGAATCTGGACCATTTTATTTACTTTTATGGACACTCTAGATGTCATGGATCCTATCATTTTTTAAGTACAATTTAGCGTACGTACAAGTATTTGCATATGTAATAAAGTTCGTGTTTCTTCCGATGCGTGTATACTCAACAAGGAAGAGACAAGAATTATAGAAATTACAGTTCCTCCCAAGACAAGCGGCCAGTAGGTAGGAGAGAACTGGAAGGCCCGGTCTAGCGGCATCCAAAATCGAACCTGCAATCTCTCATTTCCCCCAGAAAATAATCAGAAAGGTAGCCAGTTTTTGAAAAGAAAGGTAGCCAGTTCAACTCTAGTATTTTTGGGCCTTGGACAAAAGGGACCCCATTAATGATGGAAATCGTTCTTCTTTTAGGCCCCGTTCATAGATCAATTTTATGCACACTAGACTAGATTCAGACATTGTTGTCACAAGATTTTAATTAAAAAAAAATTTTAAAAGATGATGGTAACATACTCCAATTTAATACTCCATATCCATCCCGTTTAAACTGTTCAGCATCGTAACTCCAAATTATTAAGAAAAAATATATCATATTAACACCTTTTACATCAACTTTTAACATTAACCTTCACTTTCCTTACTTACCCTCTATGAAGACAAAATTATTATAATTTACTCACTAATTTTTCAAAATAGAATCTATTTTAGAGGCAAAATAGAAAATGTACGAACTTTTACCCACTAATTTTAAAAAATGGACACTTATTAAAGAACAGTCTAAAAAAAAATACTGTTCCAAGGCCCAACTAATACAAGGTACATAATTAAAAATATATATATGACACAAGAAGCAATTGCCCCCGAACAAAAAAATAAGAAACATTATAATTGGAATATAATTAAATCTTTTTCATTTGAGATTTCTCCGCAAATGTTTATGCTGAGCAGAAAAGTTCAATAACTTCTTTATGCGACCTTTCTTTGTACCCAACATGAAAGATGAACAAGGAATCACAAATATATGGGAAAATGACGGCCAAGGACGTGTTTTGATAATTAATATCCGTCGATGACATTTTGTTCATTAACAAATGTTCTTAGCATGTCCTAAAAAGGTACTCCCTCCGTCCCTTTTTTAGAGTCCAATATTCCATTTTTGGTTGTCCCTTAATAAGTGTCCATTTTCTAAAGTTAGCGGGTAAAAGTTGATGAATTTCCATTTTGTCCCTAAAAGTAGATTCTATTTTGAAAAGTTAGTGAGTAAAAATGTAATGATTATGTTTTTATAGAGGGTAAGGAGAGAAAGTTGAGGTAAAAGTTGATGTGAAATGTGTAATGGTGATGTCTTTTTAATAACTTGAAATTATGAAACATGACACTTAAAAAGGAACGGTGGGAGTATTAATTATAAAAACACGTCCTGAGCCGTCATTTTCCCCAAATATATAGCAAAAATACACGAGGGGAATTTTTGAGCGAAGCTGTTGAGGGCGCATAATGGGCTACTGGAGTGAGTGTGAGTAGTTTGGGCCAGCCCAAAACCTGTATTGGCTTTCAGTCCAAACAAGAGACAGCGGCATCGATCGATTTGGGCTGCAACATACTCAGCCCGAGGCTTTGTCTCCATCCTGTTGAATACCGGGCATTCGTTCTTTGGGTCGAATTTTGTTGGACCAAGCTTAGCCCACCAAGGACATCTTGGTAAGTTGACGCCACGAGGAAGCCAGAGCGGCACTTGTTGGCCACTTGGCGATAACTGATTTGTTGCTTTGCATGACATCTTGGAAATATGTTTGTTCAGGATATATGCATGAAATTGAGGCGTACACGTTAAGTTGATGAAGATAGAAGATATTAAAACCTGTCAAATGAGAACAAATTTCAAAAGACATACCAAACAAATCCCATGTGACACAAAGCCGGAGGTTTCAACATTTATGGTGAAGACACAATTAACATGGACATGGGATTGCCTCTCAAAGTTGTGGCCAACACAATTTCTTTCTTATCCATTTGAACTACATATATTCATAGGAGTATGCAAATCCAAAAGGGATATACTATGAAATTAAAGTATAGTAAGGTTCAGGAGTAGTTTTCCAAAAATGCTAAAAGTTTCAAAAAGTCATGTTTAAAATGCTAAAAATGCTAAAGTGATGAAGGAGCAAAAACATGCTTTAAAAAGTCAACTTGATTACCAAAAGTGGTAAATAGGTATTTTTTAGAGAAATGAATTGGCTTTTTGCCTAACAATGTAGCCTAGACTACTTTTGGGAAACTTGGCCTCATTTTTCTTGTCGACCGGGCCACAACAATCGAATAGAATTTTGTATCATGTACTCTATTTTTTAGGAGAATGAGAACCCAAAATAGAAAGGGCACGCCACAAAATTTTTTCTTTTTTTGTTGTTGTCAATATGTAAAATTGTATTGATATAAGTCTAACGATACTTACATAACAGAGTTCATTAACAATATCTTTTGCTTCATAGTCAAAGTAATCATCCACCACATGCAAAAAAGAAAAATACAAGGCAATCGATCTCTTTCATCCCAACCTAGATAACGCACATTTTGTTGAAAATTTCTATCTTTCTAGCTATCTAAAAAGAGAAGTGAGCCAAAGACGAAAGAAAATGAATGCACAAACGATCAGATGTGCTCCACAAAATATGAATGCACCAATGAATTTCCAAAACTAAAGATCTAATAAGCCACCACGAGTTCTCACGCCATTCGCCAAAGACATCAAGGGAAGAACACAGATGGTACGAATATTATTGTGAAGTGATATCGTCTGAAAGAATCTGATCTGTAGTTGAAATACTCGTAGAAAGACGAAACTAACTACTCTCTCAAAAAGGAGAGACCCATCTCTTACAGATCATGTGACAAGTCAATGATTTGAAGAAACTGAAAAAACAAATTAATACTACAATATAGAAGAATATATTTAGAACTAGCTAGTATTATGCCCTTCCCCTTTTGCTGCTGTACGAAAGTAGTGAAACCGTACAGGGAGAGGGAAAAACGAAGAAAAATATTTGTGACGGCTAGAGTTATGATAGAGAGCGCATCTCTTGAAAGATGGGAAGATGGGTAGTAATAATACACCAATTTATTGCATATCCAAATTTCCGGGCTAGAGTACGTAAGTACTCTTTATGGGGCATTTCTGTCCATGAAATGAAGTTGTACCTATATATTGACATGCGTCTATGATGGAACTTGTAAACACATGCATATAACAACATTAATTGCAAGCAATGAATCAATCAGAGAGGAAATTAAGGGGCGAATCTGGTGGTGATCGAGCTGATCATGGGGAGATTGGATTCTCTTTTCTTTCTTATATATAATAATAAATTAAAAAGGGGGCGAGCTAGTAGGAAACAAACAAACATCATCTGGGAAAAGTGTTCGATCTCGTGATGTAAGAAAGCTGACCCCACCTTGGCTGGCCTTCTTATTTGATGTTCCCCATGCATTCCAGTGCTTAATTATCTGGGAAAAGGGGTCGACCGACCGCATTGCAAATTTTGAGTCCAGGATTAAGGCAAACATGTCCACTGTGAACCAGCCGTGCATATTAATTAATATAGTCATCAGACCGATTCCTATTCCTCTAGATATCACTAACCAGAGCCGATCGAGCAGAGTATTGTATCAATACCATCTAAAAAACATCTCTTGCATACTTGGACTAGTGGGAGACATGCATTAATTAATTAAAGCATTCACAATGGAATAACTAAAAGTCAATAATCAAAAGTTGCCACATTAGCTTTTGGTTATGCATTTAAGGGGTTGTTAAAGTTAGCAATGTAGAGGTCCAAAATGGTACAATTAAATTTAAATAACCAAAACTTGCCACATTATATTTTAAATTTATAAAAACCTAAAAATTGTGAACATAGAAAACAATTTTTTAAAAATAGGTTTCAAACTAACAAAAATAAGTTATTAGAAAAAGAGAAAATAGTTTTTTGCAAACTTTGATTTTAAAAAAAACAATTTTCGGGAAAAAGTTAAAATTAAAAAAAAAACAGTTTTTGAATAAAAAATAGTTTTTGAAAAAAAGTTTTAATAAAAAATAAAAATAATAATATAAAGTTTTCGCAAAAAAAATTTGTTTTAAAAAAAAAACAGTTTCTGCAAAAAAATAAAAAAAATTTTAAAAAGTATTTTTTCTTAGAAATATGTTGAAAATGGAAGAGAGAGAATGTTTTTGTGTAATGATGGTGTACATGATTGAGAAAATGTGGAGACAACTAAATTTGATTATTGGCAAAAAATTGCTAATTTTGATTATCCAATGGCCAAAATTTGATGAGTTACTAAGAGGTTGCTAAATCTGATTATTCCACTGTAAGCTCTTTTTTGAACAAATGTTGGTAATCTTAGCAATATTTTAATTTTGATTATACCACTGTGGATGCTCTTAGTATCTTTACTTTAGTCTGATTATCAACTTTTATTTGTTTGTGACACCTCATAATTAGCTTTTGCAACTGTTGCATTGACAAAACCGGAAACTCTAAGAGCATCCGCAATGGGAATAATCACAATGTGTCACGTTATCATTTGATTATCCATTTAGTTTATAATCAAACTTAACAACCTCTACCTCCACAATGGTTATCTTTGCATCCTTAACCAAAAAAAATCTACAGTACACAATGCACTTATGTCAAATCGCAAACGAGTTCCAATCACGCAGCCGACCATACCAAATAATTCGTCTCGATGAGACGATTCCAATGTGTGGTGTTTTTAAGTTATTGAGTTTTAAGTTTGCTTATTGGGTTTGGTTATTGAGTTTTGGTTATTGGAAAAAATTGTTAAATTTGGTTAGAGTAAATTATAGTAAACCCCCCTCAACTAATCCGAATTTTCACTTAATCCCCTCCGACTACAAAACCCAACAGTGTGCACCCTCTAACTATCCAGAATTGACACTTAACACCCTTTTGTTAGGTCTCCGTAGGAAAAATGCACCGATGGCCGTCTCCGGCCACCGGGCGGCCAATCCGAGCCGTCCAAAAATTTTTTTTAAAAAAACCAAGTGGGCTAACGTGGGAATCAACGGCATCCGACGTGCGTAGTTGATCGATCTAAACACCCCATTTAAATTCTTGGGGTGTTTGGATCGAATACCTACGCAAGTTGGATGCCGTTGATTCCCGCGCGAGCCCACTCGGTTTTTTTTAAAAAAAATTTTGGACGGCTCGGATCGGCCGCCCGGTGGCCGGAGACGGCCGTCGGTGCATTTTTCCTACGGAGACCTAACAAAAGGGTGTTAAGTGTCAATTCTAGATAGTTAGAGGGTGCACACTGTTGGGTTTTGTAGTCGGAGGGGGTTAAGTGAAAATTTGGGTTAGTTAAGGGGGGTTTACTGTAATTTACTCATTTGGTTATTGAATAGGTGAAATTTGGTTATTTGCTAAAAGACTTGTAATTTTGCTTAGTACAATCTGAGGTGTTTTTTGAGTATTATTGTTAAGTTTGCTTATTCACACCCATTTGCTTATTACAATGGAGATGCTCTAACTCTCCCTTTGTATATGGGAAAGATAGATTTTATAATATCATAACTTTGGCGGTAAAAAATAGAGAGGCGAAAATCGGATATCACAATAGTAATGAAAGCCAAATTCGGACATCGATCTCACTTGGTAAACAAGTAGTAGCAGAGTGTGCGCCTCGGCACAGGTGGAAGCCGCAAAACAGGGCATGGCGACGGTTAATTAGTACTCTAAGGTTTGTTGATTTATTCCTAACCCTACTCTTGTATTTCAAGATTTAGGGACTTGCTAGATTATTTCACGATTCTTGATTATGGCTTTCACTAATTTGTTATTTAAGTGATTCCGTAACAAAACTTTGTGTACACTCTCAAATTTTGTACAACTTTACGAGAACCAAAATTTTTTTGATTTGTTTCTAATGAGTTAAGCATTGGGAGACTGACCGCCAATAGTACTGAGCTTAATATGCAACATTACATTACGTAAAAGTTTTAATTAAGATTTACAGTATTTAAGTTGACTTTAATATGTAAAAGATAATGAGAAATTTCAATCCGCAATGCTAACAACCAACACTGACGATTGAGGATGCAAAAAATATATACAAATAAGATAGATCACTGATTGCTGGAAGAAAAGAAAAAAAAAAGATAGACCACTGATGCTAATGGAGGGAATGAGCAGTCCCAATTAGCCAAAATAATAAAATTTAGGTATATGAATAAGAAACGGCAAAAATCCCAAAAAAAAAAAAAAAAATCCAATAGAATCAAGTGTTGTTGAGCTAGAATAGTGAGAATTGACAGTTGACACGTGCGTAGATCGTAGTATATATCAACGACAATGTGGATTGTAAATATATAATCGCAAAGATACTTGGTGGCAATTGAAAATGATCATAAGAATATCTTCAAAAAAAATAAATGTAAACCTTTATCTCTCTCTCTTTAAATTAACTGTAACTAACAGGCGATGTTGGAACTTGGAAGTAATAAAGGATATCGGTGGTATATATGCTTAAGCCTTAAAAGGATAACACTGAAATAACTGTTGAAACTTGAAATCTTCAAAAGCCACCTGCAAGAGTTCACTCTCTCAAAATTCGAAGCCTGAGGATTCAAGAAGGATTGAAATGAAATTCGCAACAACTAGGATTAAATACGTAAACGTTGAGGCAAATAAATAAGGAGTATTTGCCCTTTCAAAAAAATTAAATAAGGAGTGGTCTGTTGAATTCGTTACTATAGTTGCGCCGGCCTTTGAAGACTATACATTTCTCTTGACGGACAAGTTTGTCGATGTGTCGTGGATCAGATCTTATTGTGGGGGTTCTGATTTTATCACCAACGGCGGATGCGGTGACATGTGTGTCCATGCCGAAATTTTCCCAAAACCAATTCCATGAGGGATGATGGTTTCAAAAGCCAAAACTTCTTTTCCGATGACTTTTTTTTTAAAATGTGTTACTGTGTTTTGATAACCACAAAAAAGAAAATAAATAAACCAACAAGCAATCAAAACAAGGATACAAAGAGTCGACTATACCTGTGACTCTCAACGAAGCACCAAAACGATATTAGGAGGACCACAGAAAACAAAAAATCTTCGTAAATTCAGACATGCTCTCGAGAAGTGTTAAGTGTTCAACAGTAACTCCAGCTTCAATTAATAACAACTGACATTCTAGAGAGAGAGAGGAAAAAACTCTCTCCACATCGCAATAATTCTAACACCACACCCACTTACACACCCACACTCATAATAAGGGTGGGGCCCACATACACTGGATGTGTAGTGTGTGCGGGTCCCATCCTTGTTGTATATGTGGGTGTGTAAGTGAGTGTGGTGATAGAATGACTCTTGCAATCGAGACTTTTAAAAGTTCTACGCATCAAACGGCGATGATTCGACCAAGGAAAATCATGGTCCCTTAGAGTACAATTTTGTTCACCTTTCTTAAAAGAGGGTGAACAATACCCTCTCTCTTATTGATTGAAATTGTGTGGACCCCATTTCAAAGTGATGCCATGCATACCATGCAATACATTTTTTGGTAAGCATGACATCATTTTGTGATGAGATCCACATTATTTCAACCAATAGAAAGAAGGAGGGTAATGTTCACCCTCTTAAGTGGAGGGTGAACAAAACTCAACTCCCTTAGGTGGGGTCCAAACCGTCCAGTACTTTCCCAGACGATCCATGTGTTTACCACCAATAAACGGTTACTCAACTAACCTCATTTATCCAACCAGTGAGATACCCTACCGACCCTCATAAAAACCCTCGACGCGAATCCACAACCCCGACCCGAATAAGACCCGTCAAAACCCTCAACGAATCGGTCAAACCCTGCTGTCATCGGTATCTCAACTCTATCCACTCACAGGCTCCCACGTGTCCGCCATTCCCTGGCCCACTCCTTAGAATCCAATGAACGATTTTTTCTCCTTATAAAAAGAACCACAACCGGTTCCCACTTTGCTAAACCAGCAAGCAAGCGAGAAAGCAGAGGAGTGGGAAAAATGGCGCCAAATGCTCGCATTTCTCGGGCTAAGTTCCAGGCGAAATTACCGCATTTTCTCCTCCTTCTGCTTCTCTCCCTGAGTTCCTCCTCCGGCTACGGCCACAACTACTTCGACGCTCTCCGCAAGAGCATCCTCTTCTTCGAAGGCCAGCGATCCGGCCCTCTCCCGCCGGACCAACGCATCCGGTGGCGCAGAGACTCCGCATTGCGCGACGGTGCCACCGCCGGGGTAAATCCCTCCACCACCGCATAATGTGGGCCGAGCTCAATTACTTCGGCCCAAGTAATCGAGCTCGAACTAGGCTAATGTCGAACGAGGCGAGCTATGAAGCGAGCTCCAACACTCCGTAGCTTGGCTCGTTTGCATCCCTGACTCCGCATTCCCTTCACTCCTAATTCACACTAATTTTCCTACTCTCTTTCGAACAGGTAGACTTGACGGGGGGCTACTACGACGCGGGGGACAACGTGAAGTTCGGGTTTCCGATGGCGTTCACGGCGACGCTGCTGTCGTGGAGCGTGATAGACTTCGGGAGGAACATGGGGCCGGAGCTCGGGAACGCCCTGAAGGCCGTCAGGTGGGCGACGGACTACTTGCTGAAGGCGACGGCGGTGCCGGGCGTGGTTTTTGTCCAGGTGGGCGACCCGCTCTCGGACCACAATTGCTGGGAGAGGCCCGAGGACATGGATACGCTGCGGACGGTGTACAGGATTGATAGGGACCACCCGGGGTCCGACGTGGCGGGGGAAACCGCCGCTGCATTGGCTGCTGCGTCCATCGTGTTCAGGTCACGTGACCCTGGTTACTCTCGCCTCCTCCTCGATCGTGCCGTTAAGGTACGTCTTGCTATCTAGGGGGCACCCCAGATCAGTTCGTTTATTTTTCTAGTTGTATAATTATTCAAAATGTTTTGCACTTTTGTTTTTAATTCTTATATTGTGCTTGCATTTTTTTTATCTTGGATTTTAGCAAGTTAAGATATGTGTCAAAGACGCTTGCACATGAATTATGTGACCTAGCTATAGTCACTCTTCACATTCATGATGCATGTAAATGCTACATACATGTATGCATGTGCATTGCTCAGAAATGATCTTTTTATGGCCGTCATGTGATTGAGAAATCAAAAGAGTGAAAAGACTTGGCTTCTTATTCCTGCTTTTCCGTGTTAATTTTCTGATCTAATAGGGGTATTACTCCACATGGAAAATCGGAGTAGTAAAAGTTTGGTTCGTGGCATACTTTACTAGTACTGTAGTTTATTAATTACTCTGAGATACCCATTTCAGTGCCGGGTGAGTAACACGTTGTACCACTCGGCCTATCCAAACCGTCCAAAAGTGTTTTGTACGGTCTGGATTAAAAACAAAATTATTTTTGGAAATTATTTCTCCGATGATCTGACATTTGGTCACGGAAGATTTCCAACAGTGTACACTTGTCACTCCTGCACTGAACAAGTCAAAATTTATATTCACATGTGAGTTTGTGACACTTTTCGGGAGTTAATAGTGGGGCATTGTGGACATTTGGAGTCATTTGTACACACTGCAAGAAAAATAACACGGATGTAAAATCATCAATTGTATTTTCCCTCTCATTTTCTAGGTTCTCTCTATATACCTCAATTAGATAGATTTCAGAATCTACATAGTAAACAAAGTTTCGAAAAGTTTCAAATCTTGGGTCCATCAGAAGTTTATCTAATTGTTGACGTTGAGGTACGAAATTAGTAGAGGTGCGTGCGTGCAAATGAGCTCAGACATCCGTTATTGGAGAAAAAAAATATTAAAAACTTGCTGTGTAACGAAGGCATGCATAGTTGGGTGTGCATTTAACATGGCCCATGGGTATTGATATTATTATTTATTAGTGAATTATTATTTAACTATTAAAACATGCTTCCCTACATTCTTGCATAAAAAAATGGGCCTTCTTATGTAAAGGGGTATAGGTACAGAGTATTATATGTATGCACGTACGTACGTATCAATTGACCGTTGTGTGAAACGGCCATGGGCTGGGCAGGTGTTCGAGTTTGCTGACATGCATCGTGGCGCGTACAGCAACAGCCTCCGCTCCGGTGTTTGCCCTTTTTACTGCGACAACAACGGTTACCAGGTAAAGAGAAATCAATCCTGCCATCACAACACAATTCAGGAAACAATTGTGTCAGGAGCACTTCGATGCACGTGGATTCACATGTATTGATCGGGTCCAGACGAAGTTGTTGTAAAATTGTACTTGTAGTCTTTTTGAACAAACTGGAGCCGTTGATTTTTTACAAAATGTGTATAACGTGTAGGATGAGTTGCTTTGGGGAGCGGCGTGGTTGCACAAAGCATCGAGGAGGCGTGCGTACAGAGAATACATCGTGAATAACGAGGTGATCCTAAGAGCAGGGGAGACTATCAATGAATTCGGTTGGGATAACAAGCACGCCGGGATTAATGTTCTCATTTCCAAGGTTAGCTCACTCCCTCCAACCTTAACCCTCAATCTTAATTAAAACCCGGATAAAAGGGAACCTTTGTTTTACCTTCCCTATACAATAGTAACTCGTTACTGTGAATGTTTGTCTCCACTAAAATTTATCCTTTGTCTCCCCACTTGGGCAGTAGTAGTAGTATATTCTTCTTGTCCTTGTTTATTTTGTTTTTGGATCGTTCGATTCATTATTATACTACTCCCGTAGTAGAATATTAATCTAGTATTATCTGCGAATCACATGGTACGGAATGGATATCTCCTGATTTGAAGCGGGGTCCCACAAAGGATGGGCTGTCATTGCTTGGAAGGGAAATAGTAAAAAATCACAGGGTAAATAGTCTAACAAAGAGTTGACTTATTTTTCCTTTTTGTTCAGTAACAAAGAGTTGATTACTGCATATGATTACAGTTTATGCTTTTGTGGGTTTGCTGTGGGCACTTTTGCTTTGTTGACAAAATAACAATATATGTGCAATTTTTTTTTTTGTATTGATCTTCAGCTTGTAGTATCGCTTGAACTCGTTTTCGCTCTGTTTCTACCGTTTGTTTTAAGAGCAAGATATTCAAGTCTAAAAAAGTTTTCTTTTTTCTATTATTTGTTCATCTTTTTTGGAAATCTCTCAAATTGGATTAATGTCTCTAATTAGGTCTGTGGCCTCTATGAATAGGGTAATTGATTTATTTTTGGGAAAATCGTAAAATGATGGTGCCTCAAACCATGTGGGTTTTCTGCTGCATGCATGTGCAAAAAGGCATGGTGCCACAGTTTCTTGCCATCCTCAACTCTACTAATATCATTCAGAAAGTCTGAGTATCCCGACCGGGAACTCCCGACCGAAATCCCGACGCCGCTCCGGCCACCGGACGGCTGATCGGAGCCGACCAAAAATTCTAAAAAAAAAAACCGAGTGGGTCCACGCGAGGATCAACAGCATCCGATGTGTGTAGATGACCGATCCAAACACTCCATTTTTTTGTATACGTGTATACAAAAAAATGGAGTGTTTGGATCGGTCATCTACACACATCGGATGCTGTTGATCCTCGCGTGGACCCACTCGGTTTTTTTTTTTTAGAATTTTTGGTCGGCTCCGATCAGCCGTCCGGTGGCCGGAGCGGCGTCGGGATTTCGGTCGGGAGTTCCCGGTCGGGAACTGTAGCCTTGCTATCAGTTCAGTTCATTACTTTTTTGCTGAAAAGTGATTTCAACATCTCCTCATTACTTTTTTGCTGAAAAGTGATTTCAACATCTCCTCTCTCTCTCTCTCTCTCATCAGTCTCCTAATTGTGGGCTGCAGACTCCGTAGCCATCTAGTCATGAAATCATGCATTTAATGGACCTTACTTCAATCTCTTTCTCAACAAAAGCTACTATCTCTCTGTGGTTAGCTAGCTTTACACAGCTGTGGGTCCTGAAATGGAACTAAGCCATAATTGCTAGATTCCCTTTATGTCTGACCTGTGTATGTACGCTGTAATCTAGTCCTATTTTCTTTGTCTTTTTTTTTTTAATATTAGTGTCAATTTTCAATGGCTTATATATTTTAATATGAATTTTTAAAAATATGTAATATGGGTATTATTTGATAATTCTCGATTAGTGCTATGATACAAAGTTAAAATAATAAAAACATTATTGAAAAATATAAACGTTTAAAAAATGACATGAAAGATGAAAAAGAGCAAACAAAATAGCATAGGGGAAATAGCATTTGCCAAGGACTCACATGGGTGTATCAGTATTTGCAACGTCAATTAATGTACCTGTGTGTCTATATTTAGACTTTTTCCAAATGGTTATTTCTAAATGTGAAATTCCACGACAGGAAGTGCTGATGGGAAGAGCAGACGATCTTAGATCGTTTCAAAACAACGCGGATGGCTTCATTTGCTCTATATTGCCTGGAATTTCTCATGCTCAAGTTCAATACTCTCCGGGTACACTTTCGTGTACTAATTAAACAGAGTCTTGTGTCCCAATTAATCGAAGTAAACTATAATGTCCTGTATCCGTGTATTTTAGTAGTTGTTTTTTTATTTATTTATTATGGCACGTTATCTTTCCGCTAATAATGAATCATTTTAATTTGGTTTGTGAATTTTCGTGATTGGGAAAAAAGGTGGACTGATCTTCAAAGCTGGAGGGAGTAACATGCAGCATGTAACATCTCTGTCGTTCCTATTGCTGGCCTATTCTAATTATCTGAGCCACTCCAACCATATCGTCCCATGTGAAGGGAGATCTGCCTCTCCTGCTCTCCTCAAACAGCTTGCCAAACGTCAGGTAACTTTCTGCCCCCCCCGTTGTTCCTGTATTACCCCATCCACATCACCATTAAAACAATCAACGGCTACAAATCCATCTTTTTTTGTCTCCTAGTAGTCCGTAAGGGATGGACCCACAGGTCACAGGTGTAATGCCCGGGCATATATGCGGTCCACTAGTGCCGTAGACAGATGGGATGATGTCCTCTCTAGGCCGTGAAGATGGACTAGCTAGACTGTCTAGTTATCTCGTTTGTGGACCTTTCTCCGGACCACTTTGATCCAAGCTGTTCACATTTTAGACGTCGTTGAGACCGTCAATTATGCCAAAAATTATTTTGATCGAACATCGTTTGATATAATTTCAGGATATACTTGTCTTAGAACATAAGAAGAAATCATTTACATTTATCTCAAAACAAATATATCCCGAAATATTGTCAATTGGTATTCAATCAACTTGAAAATTGCCGTGACAAATGTGCTCAATAAGGTTTAAAACGGGCACTATATATATATATATATATATATGGGGCCGGTTCTATCCACACAAATTTTAACACAACTTTTAACACAGGATCTCAACCGTACATTTCAATGGCTGGGATTAAAATACACTCCCTCCTCCCTCTCCATCTTCTCACCTAATCCCTCGTTCTCTCTTTTCCCACACCCACCCCACCCACCCCCCCCCCCCCCCCCCCCCACCACACACACACACACACGCGCGCGCACGCGCGCGTGCGCCCCACCTTTATCAGACCCAACTCCGGCCGGCTCCTCCAGCACTCCATCTCCGCCAACCTCCCTCCCTCTCTCGGACTCCCCTTGCTTTCAAAAAACAAACGAAAAAAAAGGGAAAGAAACTTTCAAAGAAACAAAACGTAAAAAAAGGGAAAAGAAACTCCACCAGTAGATTTGATTTAGTTCAAAATCTTCCGACTAATTTTCAGAAATAAAAACCCAAAAAACAGAAGATTATTACTATCACATTGTATTTTTGTCGGCCACTCCCAAAAGCGCCGCCCCGCCATGAACAAAGTCACTGTCGCAGTGTCGCAGAATCCGTTGTTGTTGTGTTCGTCGCCGCAAATTTTTTGTTTTATGTTGAATTTTCCTTGTTTCGCCATCGCTAGATCCGCCCTATATAGAGTCGCTGTCTCCGGATCTGATTAATTTTAATTTGAGTTTTTCTGGTTTCGACGGATTTAACAGATTCATTAGGATAGTATTTTTTCTTTGAAAGTTTCTTTTCCCTTTTCTTCGTTTTGTTTTTTTGAAAGCAAGGGGAGTCCGAGAGAGAGAGGGGGAGGGAGGTCGCCGGAGATGGAGTGCTGGAGGAGGAGCCGGTCGGAGTTGGGTCTGATAAAGGTGGGGCGTGTTGTGGGGGGGGGGGGGGGGGGGGGGGGGGGGGGGGGAGGAAGAGAGAGAACGAGGGATTAGGTGAGGAGATGGAGAGGGAGGAGGGAGTGTATTTTAATCCCAGCCGTTGAAATGAACGGTTGAGATCTTGTGTTAAAAGTTGTGTTAAAATTTGTGTGGGTAGATATATATATATATATATATATATATATATATATATATATTTCGGAGCAAAGTCCCGAAAAATATTCCTTCTAAATTACTCCTTAGCATAAGAATAAAATTGATTAGTCATAATCTAAATAAATTTAATTTTGACTCAATTCGAACAATTTTTTTTTTTGTTCTGTCAAAAATAATCCGGTATTGCAAACACGACATTATGAGTTTTCTGATGATTTTTTTTCACTTTATCCCATAAACTCTCCATATTTTTCCAACTTCGTCCTTTAACTATGTAAATAACAATTTAGTCCCCTCAACTTTTGATTTGCAAAATATTTGGTCCAAAATTGGATGAAATTTTGGACAATTTTTCCCAGAAAGTTGACGGGAAAAATTGTCATTTCCATAGTTTAGGAAGGAAATAGACTAAATGAATATAGTTTAAGGGATAAAAGCAAAATAAACTCTTTACTGATTAACAATGCTGATTGCATTGTTTCTTTCTTTCCCTACGTACGCAGGTGGACTACATTCTAGGGGATAATCCAATGGGGATGTCGTACATGGTAGGATACGGCGGACGCTACCCACGGAGGATACACCATCGGGGCAGCTCACTCCCATCCGTGGCGGCCCACCCGGCCCACATCGGGTGCAAGGCTGGGTCTCGATACTACCTAACTCCGAATCCAAACCCGAATATATTAGTTGGAGCGGTCGTGGGTGGGCCCAACAGCACCGATTCCTTCCCGGACTCGAGGCCTTACTTCCAGGAGTCCGAGCCCACAACGTACATAAACGCGCCGTTGGTGGGCCTCTTGGCATTCTTTTCGGCCCGTACTTGATTTCTATGCTGAAAGAGTGGGTAGAAGAGGAGATATGATGTTACTAGTAGTGGTGGGCTAAGGTCACCCTACTTATTATTATTATAATTATTATTATTATTAAGATTTGTATTGTGGCCAATCAATTAGGAGGGAAAAAATTGAGAGAAAGTGTAATTTCTAGTTTCCTACCTAGTTTTAATGGTTTTGTATCTATATATATATGTGTGTGTGTATGTATGGATTTTCTTGTTCTGAGTTAAGGACAAGGTATAAGAAGTAAACGACTAATAGTAATATAGCCCTATTGCTGAGTATGTGGTGATAAACAACTAAATTTTCATGTCTGCAATTTTTGAAAAAGAAGAAGTTTGGGAAGGATGATCAGGTTGCAAAATCATCTCCTTATTTCTTAATTCAAAAAAATTTACCGGATGAGGGAATATTTTTCTGTGTGACTTTTGATTTGGCCGCTGCATTTGACAATAATTCTTCTGAAAAGTAAAATGGAATTAACGAAACGCAAAGTTTGAAATGGGAAGACACGCCGTAATGAAGCTAGTTTTCTTAAGTTACTTGGAACGTTGGATGATCATCGGATACATTTACACGAAGCCCGGCCTTCCAAAGGCTTAAGAAAGTGCTCTACTTGACTTCCGATTCTAGATATGCAGCCTAGGGGGGAGGCAGTCTCCAGCCTCCTCCCCCGGGCTGCCTCTCCTCTTTTTTGTTTCGTTTTACAGGTGTACGCGTTTGGGCGATCAGATGTCGTGGGTTTACCGTTGCCGGTGCCCTCTTCAATTGTTTTTGGGGCTTGCGACTCAGCGGGCTCATGACGGGTGGGTGGCGCATGGCTGTTGTCAGCCCTTGCATCTGCTTCGTGCTTGGTGGTGAGGGGTTTTGCAGATCTGGAGTGATGGGTTCACAACAATGAAGGCTTCCGATCTTTTTTGGAATCTACGATTAGGCTGGTTCATGGCAGTTTGGGGGCTTTGCAGTGGTGTTGGCTATGGCGCTTGATTCCTGATCCCCGCCCCTCCTGTTGTTCGGCCTCTTTTCTCTTGGTTTCTTCCATTGGTTCTCTTCGCTAGCCGCCCTCCCTCTCTCATCCTTGCGTTGGTCGACCGCTGGTCAACCGTGTTTTCCGGTTTCGCCTAACGACTAGGCCGGCCCGACGGGATGCAGTTGCTTGGGTTTGCGTGTCGCCGCCGGTGTTTCTCTTGGGTTCACTCGGTTCTTGGCCTAACAGCTTATGGGGTGGTGACAGTTTTCGGGTGACTCTCCAGGCTATGTGGTGTGGTGGCTGACGGTGGTGCTATCCTTTTGCCGTGGTGGAAGGCAGTGGACAGGTATTGGTGGCAGATCTTGTCGGCAGTATCTTGGGTTTTGTTTGAGCTATATTGATTGGGCTAGTCCCATTATTTGGGCTTTTAGACCCTAAGGTGTTTGGACTTTCATTTAATTATCTGAGCTTTTAGGCCAATGGGGCGTGGGCTTTGTCTCAATTGGGCGTGGGCTTTGTCTCAATTGGTTGCTTGCCAAACTTGGGAAATGGATCTTGGATGGACATAGGATTATTGTTAGCGTTGTAGATCGTTTGGTCTCGAGTGAAGAATTTGAAGTCATCATTCATTGTTCTTACTAATCTTTATAATAATTTCAGAGACTAATGAAAAAAAAAAATTTACATTTACATGAACATTATTAAAAGGAATATATCCGTCATCCGTGGGAGTCCGGCGCCTCTCCAATCCATAAAGAATTGGAAGATCCTCCAATTCCAATCTGATGATCAAGATTACCATAATAACTCAAGCCTCAAAGTTCATATGGTATTCTACAAGCACCCAATTACTCCCCAAATATTTTTTAATTACATAAGTATCTTCTCTCCCCATTTGTTCTGAATGGCAAAAAAAATTCATTAATCTTCGAAATTTATAAAAAATTCATTAAATTTTTTTGAACGGCGTCCTCTTCCCGTTAAACCTGCTTTTGAAAAACTTTTTATATAGCTTATAAGGATTTTTTCGACCGATATCATATAGTTCATTAGGATTTTTTTACTAATATTATATCAATAATTTTTTTTATTTCAGCATGGTTTTTTTTTTGATATTATCTTATTATGTAGCTCATGAGATTTTTTTTACTGATACTAATGTATTTTCATTTGTGTTTCGCACTATGTTGTGTGCATATTGATGTAATTGTTCTTGTATGTAAAGAAAGTTAAAATTAAAATTCAGTTATGGAAATTAGAAAGAAATCGTAAGAGTAAGTAATTGAACGTAATATAATTTTTATAGAAAAAATATTTTAGAAGAAATGCAAAAGGAGTCTTTGATTAACCCTGTGAATCTGATAGTTCTTTGAACTTGCACCAATTATTAAAGTTACGAAATGAAATTTTACTAATGTTTGGAATTTGGTAAATTAGTGCATAAAATATAATAATTGGAGAATATTTGGGGAGTAATTGGATGCCCGTAGAATACCATATGAGTTTTGGGCTGGAAATACTAGAGTAATCCTGACCATTGCATTGGGATTGGAGGATCCTCCAATTCCCTATGGATTGGAGAGGAGCCGGACTCCATCCGTGGGGTCAGATTGGCACATGGTGGGAAAAGGAAACCAGCAAGGAAGATTTGGGGGCCATTTTTCAGTTGTGCCGGTCAATTTGGAAAGGAAGGAATAACTTTGTTTTCAATGGGAAGTGTCCAAATCCGGAAGAGGTGATTAATCAAGGTACCAAAGCTAATACTGATTATCTTAATGCAATTTTGTGTAAAGTCAGAAAGGTTCCTAGTATGACAAGTCAGGTGGGAAGGTGGGTTCCACCGCCTCCATCTGTTTTTAAAGTGAATTGCGATGGAGCATTCAAATCCTCCAGCAGCTTAGCTGCCTTTGGCATTATTGTCAGAGATTTTGGTGGATCGGCTCAAGTTTGGAGATGTGGTCGCATTAAAGTTTCTTCGTCTATTGTTATTGAAGCTTGGGCTTTGCGGATTGCCTGTGATTTGGCTAGGGAATACAATTTTGCTGAAGTTACTTTCGAGTCTGATTGCAAGAATTTGGTTGATAGTGTCAATAGCCCTCAGCTGAATTTTATTTGGGAAGCTGCAGCAATCATTGAAGATATTAGAGCGTGGTCTGCTGGTCGAAAGTGGAAGTTTGTTTGGTGCAGCCGTGTTTATAACAAAGCTGCCCACTGGATTGCAACGAGGTGTCTAGATAGGAAGATCTTGTCTTCTTCGGGTTGTATTCCGCCCGAGTTAGAGTCCATTTTGTTTAAGGATTCCTCGTAAGTTTCTGTTGTTCTTGTAATCCAGTGACATTTTATAAAAAAAAAAAAAAAAAACTTCGAAAGTGCAATTTGAATTGGAGAAAAGCTTTGGATGGTGGTACATATATACAAGCCCACCATGTGAGCAATGAGCATCGTCATGTGTTCTTATAGACTTTGGATATAATCGGAAACCATGTGTTGCATCCTTTTTAAGGTCACTTTTTGTCCAGTGTTTTAATGGTGGGACTTTGATACGTGTTGGTTTAGTGTTGCACAATTATTGCCCATTTAGGCCCCCCCCCCTCCCTTTTGCTTTTTTCCATCTCCATTCTTTTTTGTTTTTTTCCTCCTTGGCAGAAAACAAATGCAAAGGGATTTCTAAACAGAGCAGAGTGATTTTATCTTGTCCGAATTAAACATACCACAACCACTAAGGATCCAAAAAGCTGAGACCCAAAATGCTACCTACGTACCCGATCCACATCAAAACGGCTTGCATTAATACGAGTGATTATGAAAATAGAGGTGAGGTGCATGAGTTAAGAAAATTAGTCCTAGTCCTAGACTATGACTTGAGGTGAGCTCATTTTGCACTAAATGCACGCTCTGAAAATCTACAGAGTAGAGAGGCTGTGGGATCACTTTTGACACCCGACAAGGCCCTGTGCGACTACGCCCTTGGTTGGATTCATTCTTATGAAAGCCTAACTCTTTGTGATTCAGTCTCTGCATGTGCAAATAAAAATTTAAGAGACGTTTGCTGATAGATTAAATTATTGCAGTGTAATTTGCCACACGAAGCAGGAAATCATCATGCTACAAGCCACCTTTGAATGGAGCAATATATATTGTTTGACCTCAAGACCTCCCTTATGGAATCCAGAGTTGTATATATATACCACTATGCTAGCACCTTGTGGCTAAGTATAACCAATTGGAGGGATGACATCTTTCAATATCGAAATTAAGGTCAAATTGATAAAGTTAGTAATCTGAATTATTTAGTGGAATCAGTCAACAAAGCTAACTTAATTGCACCACGTAAAATCCTCAGATGGAGTTAGCACCTGGCTAGATTGGAATAGCCCAAATTTGGTTGAAAGTAGTACTCCAGCGAGATGGGGAAAACACCTAAAATGTGGTTACGTGTCAAAGCTTTCCTTCTGTGTTTTGGACCGCGTTTCAAGCATGCTGGCATCCGCCGTGTGCTTGACTTTTCAACCAACATTCCCTTCCAAATCTTCCCATTTCTCTCTCTCTCTCTCTCTCTCTCTCTCTCTATTTATGCGAATTTATAAGCATCAGATAACAATATTTCTCATCGTGTGAGAATTTTTTTGAAGTAAGAGTATACAACGATGTATTCCTCATACTCAAGTAGTACTGCTACTGATATGGATCATCAGAAACACTCGGCTGATCCTCCACAACTACGCTCCGGGAATCCGCCGGTTCAAACTCCACCACCCGGGACCGAGGCCCCGTGGTCCACCGGCCTCTTCAGCTGCTTTGATGATGTTCCCAACTGTACGTTTGCTTTTCCCCTTTCTATTTCTGTTATTGATCCCTTTTGTAGATGCCGTATGGTTTTTCGCATAAATTTATGATGTTCAAAAACTTTTACACGACCCACCACAATTATTTGGCAGTTGTTTATCAGGAAAAATGTAGTTTTGACTTCAACCTCCAACCTGGTTAACTATCTCACATGTGAAGACAGTGAAGTCTATAAGACCGTCTTCAGTACTTTTGTATGGACAAGAAGATAAAACCAAAAAAATGGTTAAGGATTGATGAAGGAGTCTTTCTTTTTCTCCTTGCTTGAGCTTTTTTTTAACGTGAGATTTGAGCTTTACCCTTGGTTTACGAAGGAGTAATTGAGAACTAAACAAGCAAATTAATTTCCTGTAACCCCAAGGGGTTGGCCAAGTACCTAGTATTGACCTGAGATTTAGGTATTTGCTCTATCTTAAGGTTTCAGGTTCGATTCTCCTTGTTCACAATTCTTAGGGTCACCTCACTTCACGCTTTAAGTGTGTGAATTGGCTGTGAGAGGAGCTGTAGGAATTAGTTCGAGATAAGCACAAACTGACCTGGAACACTCTAAAAGAAATTAATTTCCCGTAAGAACAGCGGAGAGACACTGTTTCTTTTTCTCATTCATTCTAGATACTTGTTCAAACACATGTGATGTATATACGTTCTTATGATAATGGCCCCTTTTTTTTTAGAGTGATATTGGACCCCTTTTTTTAAAAGTGATATTGGACCTTGGGCCTATCTTTTTTACACAATGGCCCAACTACAAAATAACTCAACATGATCCAAATACGAACATGATTTCCCTATTTCTTAGGGGCCAACAATGGGTCATCTTTTGTTTGGCCTTTTATAAGGATGACTCATTGTTGGCCCCTTAGGCATGGAGGACTCGGTGAGTTTCCCCATTGACTAAAAGCCTTCTTTTAAATTCCCTAATTCCGGCATGAATGACCTATCTTTATTCAGATTAAAAAGAAAATTAGTTGAGATGTGCGTAAGTTGGCCCGGATATCTCTGACCATCAAACTTAAAAAAAGAATACTAAAGCCTATGTTTTCACGGTTTTGTAGGCAAGTCATTCTACTGTTATGTATTATCAACTAAAATACTATTTAGCTGAAACAATTTTTTTTGAACAACGAAAGATTTTATTAACCAAAGGTTAAAAGAATAAAAAGTATAAGGTATCAAAACGAAAATGCATCACAATCGACACTCAACCTACCCGCAAATCCCGTACTGCTAACTACCCTAAGAACCAATCCAAAAAATGAAACACTCTGCAACAACACATGAAAATGACAACAACGTGAAAATGCCCATCAAAAGCAACCTCAACCTCCACCCAAACCATCGCCTACCACATGGTCGCCAAGCAACCCCATCAACATAGAACAACGCCACCCAATGATCTTTTCACCAACGAAACTTGCAAGAGAAATCTCTGAAAAGCTTTGGTTGAATCACAAATCCAACAATCGCAACAAAGGATCACCCAAGACGTCGAAGGGAAGAGACGGGACCCGTAAACCCGCCAACAGACGCTAGTGTGACTCCACATTGCTGAGGCCAAAACCGAAAACACCAAACAGTGTAAACCGGTGGGAGCCACATCCAGGTTGTCAATATTGTTAGGCCCAAAACCGGAAGCACCTAGTAGTACTAGTGACAACCTAGAAGTTGATACCAGGAAACACCCAGAACCAACCCTTCTCCACCGTGACACTCGAACCCCCTCCACCATAGCCACCTTGGCCCCCACCACCACCACCAAAACCACCAGATCCACCCGAAGCCCCGCGACCAAAAACCACCACAACCCCTTCCACCAGATCTGCAAGCCCTCACCAGGCCCCACCACCATTAGCTCCCACCGCAGCCTAAAAACTCACTACAAGAAAATCAGGATTTAGCAATGGTCAAAAGCGTCACTATTAAACACAAAAAAAAAAAAAAAAATGTCGCTAAAGGGTATACCAACGGTTCACCAACCGTCAGCCAAACTGTCGTGAGATATCCGTCGCTATAGAGGTATAGCGACCAAGAAACCAACCTCCCCACCACCATAACCCCAATATGGATCCGAGATAGAAAACGCCTTCAAACCATGAGTAGCAGAGATGAAATGCAACTGGAAAGTTCATTATTCAGCGAGAGAGAGAGCAATAGCAGGATCGGGGGAGAGGGGGGTGTAAATTTTGCACCTAGAAAAATTATGTTCGGTCTTAAGCGGGCTAGGGGCCCGCCGAAATGTACAGGAACATCATAGGAATTGCAACTGTACGAAACATTATCATAGAAAATAAGTTGATTACCAAATGGTCACTGGCTGTGAGAATATGCTGCAAGTTTTTACCCCCAAAAAAAAAAATGCTGTGAGTTCCCCTTTTTTATCTGACTTTAATTGATACCATGCTAGTAGCAACGAGAGTGATATCCCGGGACTAATTAAGTTGAGGTGCGTGTAAGTTAGCCGGGACACTTGAGTTATCATAAAACAAGACTTCTATTGTACATTACTCTTATTTAGCTCTGATTTTGTTACAGGTTGTATAACGTGCTGGTGTCCGTGCATTACTTTTGGGCAAATTGCAGAGATTGCAGATGAAGGAGCAATCAGTAAGTAATAGAAATGGATGTAGCAATACTCTTTAGGTAACCGTTAATTAGGATATATTGAAAATGTATGTGATGGGTGGCATTGATTTTGGGTGTATCGTACGTGCATGAGCGCAGGTTGGGGAGCAAGTGCAGCAATATACACACTGATAGGAATTTTCACGGGGTGTGCGTGCTGTTACTCGTGCTTCTATCGTATGAAGCTGAGGAAGCAGTACAGGTTGAGCGAAAGCCCTTGTGCCGATTGTTGTGTCCACTGGTTTTGCGAGTCATGTGCGTTGTGTCAAGAGTATCGCGAGCTCAAAAATCGTGGATTCGACATGAGTGAAGGTAATCTCTCTCTCTCTCTCTCTCTCTCTCTCTCTCTGTTTGTGAGTGTAATGTAACTGGTAGAAAAAGATGAAATTAAATAGGCATCCTATATGAGAGACTTATTTAGGTGCACATCCATGTGAATTTAAACACTTGTGTTTTCATCCTGAAGTTATTTTACCACCCATTATACCCCTAATAATGTATTTATACATATAGATAAAATCTAAACTGGGAATTCACTCCCATAATTTCGGGTTCAACACAGGAAACAAATCCCCCATAATACAGACTTTCCATTATCCCTTTACAAAACTTTCTATTGCCGACCCACCAACAAAACCATTTTTCTCATTCTTGCTTTTTACCCACCCTCTTTTTCTCCTTTTGGAATAGGCGAACCAGAACACTCTTTCTGGCGCTAATGCAAGCCTCACCGTCCTGGAGCTCAGCGTGCTCCTACGCTCCGTCAGAGTAAAACCCTTCGGCAAACAGATCCACCACCTACCTGTCTCTCCGTGGACGCCAACGCTTAGGTGTCAGATTTTGGGGGTTTAGATTTTTCTTCTTTTTTTCTCCTGGGGTTCATGTTCGTTTTTTTTAGCTGTCATGTTTGATTTTTGATCAAGTCTCAGCCACAAAAAAAGGCTTGTTTCAGTTGGTATCGTGTTGTTCGGCCTCGTGTAGATCTTCAAAATGCGTCATGTTGCGCTTGTCCACGGGCCTCTCAAAAAGTTCTATACGTTTTTGAGTCATCTCAGTAGTTTTATACGTTTAGGTTGTGTAACTATCGCTTCCGTCCTCTTAATCGTCGCCACCGCTGTTACCGGGATATGTTTTAGGTATTATGTTTTTCGATTTTTGTCATGTTTGTGAATTGATGATATTTTGTTCATCTATATCAATTGATACCTACACTTCTTAAAACTTGTCATATTTTCTTATTTTTGTCATGTTTTTATTTGATCATATTTTGTTCATCTACCTCGATCGAAACCTACACTTCTTGAAACTTGCCATGTTTTCTGATTGTGGGCAAATGCGATTTTGCCCGATCTTTCCTTCCTCCGGGGAAGGGATTCCGTTCCCCACCCTTTTTTGAGAAAGGAGAGATGCTGCCGGTTCGCGGGAGCGCTTTTTGAAGCTGGACGACAAGCGCTCGCGAAAATACAGAGTCGCCACTTGGGTTTGAAGGTCCGACACCCAAGGAACCGTATTTCGAAGCACTTGTCGGGCTGTTTGATTTGAAAAAGTTAAGGAACCAGTCCGTCATAACCATATCTAGGTTCGGGAGCCAGGTTACGAGAGGGGAAGGGTTTTATGGCACCCCTCTCGCCCAATCCGGAGATCGGTCTCTACTTAGGCATTTGCGAAAATGTTGTTTGTTTGCGATTCTGTTTGATTAATCAATTTTTAGCCAATTAGGGCGGGGGAACAGTTAAAGGGGATTAAAACTGTAACATGTTTGCAGGATGTGATAGATAGCATGGATGAGCAGTTAGTATAGGATGAGAACAGACTGCTGTGGGAGTTTAAACAAACTGGGAAGCCCCTGTTTTGGAGTGACGTGCGCAGGAAGAAACCAGCATGCACTGAAACCAGTATGCACTGAACAAGTCACTGCATGCTGTTCACTCTTGCACGCACAACTCTAAAACACGCGCGCGCCGATGAGGTTAAACCCACAACTCTTATTCTCAAACCTTCTGGGCTCTGGAAGGACCAGTGCACACCCAGGACAAACTACGCAGTTTAAAGCAGCATAATATACAGTTTAAAGGCTGAAAAAGCCCTACAAATTAATAAAACACCCCATAAACAGTGTGGGGACAGAATAACAGCCTAAATCCAAGTTACCCGTGCAAGGCCATTCACTGGTCAGAGGCAAACTATCGCGCGATGGAGTCAGTCTGGCGCGCGATGGTGCGCCCTGGCGCACTGTTGCGCGATGGAGTGAAACCCTTGCGCGATGGTGCGCCCTGGCGCGGGATGGTTGCGCCCTGGCGCGGACCAGACCAGTGCTTGGTTTATACATTTCTGGGTTCTGGGACTTGTCCAGAATGGTCCCAAGGGTATTCCATAATAACAGAAATACAAATTGAACTACAACTAGCAATTTCTAACAAAGGAAAAGCAATAGACAGGTTGTTATCATGCTTAACAGTGATCTATATACAAAATACAACATAAAACAGTAGGACACCAATCCCCACGCGGTCCATCGCGTGCAACACCGAAGTGTCGCGCGAGAGAGTGGGACCATCGCGCGCTGGTTCCTACCATGACGGTTTTTGAAACCTCGCCAGCTTTAGGACCAGGACTAGTATTGATTACCAGCCTTGGCCCTGCCAGCCCCCCTCAGGGATCAGAACAGAAACAGAACAAAGGTAAGCTATACCTTTGGCTTCGGGTTTGAAACAAATTCGAGCTTTGAGGTTGAGGTTGTTTGAGGTGTTTGAATTATGGAGTGAAAATGGGAGAGAAAGAACAAGCTATGTTCTTTGATGCATGGAGTGTAATCTTTTACCAAAGCTTGACTTGGAAAAATGCTAACCCTTTGAAAGAGAACAAATGGGGGATATAAATAGGGAAAGGGGGTGAATCTGGTTGGAAACAGAGGAGTTCAGGCAGTCCACGAGGCCTAGCTGAGGTTGCATTGGTGGCTAACTGTCCTCCTTCAGAAAGGTCGGTGGTAGGTTGGACCGTCGCGCGACGGAGTGAGACTGTCGCGCGATGGTGCGCCCTGGCGCACTGTCGCGCGATGGAGTGAAACCCTCGCGCGATGGTGCGCCCGGGCGCGGGATAGTTGCGCCCTGGCGCGGACCAGCAAGGTTTTTGGTTTTTGAAGTGGCTTAGGCAAGGTTAGGTTCAAGGGTTTTGCAAACACTCAAAGCTCAAACACGCTATCATTCCCGGGGTGTTCTTGATCCATTTCATCATCGGGGAATCAAAAACCGTAAGTAAACTAATCTGGAAGCCCAGATTGGGGTGTCTACAGTAGCCCCTCTTTGACGGCACTTGAAGCACCATCGACTTGGTACAAGTAACGTCAAAGAATTCTAGACACCCCTCAAGGCAATCCATAGCAAAGCATACTAGCAAAGTAGACAAGTAAACTTAAGGAACCTGATCGGTGGAATGGACTGGCTGTCCATTGCCGGGGATGGAAGTAGAAGTGGACGAGCGAATCGCCGCTTGTTGATCGAATTTGGACAGGACGAGCTGTCGCTGCAGATGTGGACGGGACAGGCCGTCGTTGCTGGGGATCAAGGTATCCTCGGCACGAAGCATTCCAACAAACACGGGTAGGTCGTGTCAGGTAGGTTGAATTCCATCTGTTGGGAATCAGAGCCAATCTCCTTATCAAAGACCATCCGAGACAGAGCAATAAGGCTGCTGGAAGATGCGTGTGAAGCTAGACTGATGTAGAGGCAGTTGTTCAGGGCAGGCCGAGGTGGACTCTCCTGGGGAACAACTAGTTGCAGAAGGATGGACCATCATACGATATCCTGATCGTTGTTGATCAGGGCGAACACGAACGATATGGCTGGTTGTCATCGCTGAATGGGCAGAGACAGGCGATGTGGTTGTCGTCGCTGAATGGACAGAGACAGGCGACGTGGTGGGTTGTCATCGCTGAATGGACAGAGACAGGTGATGCGGTTGATTGTCGTCGCTGAATGGGCAGAGACAGGTGACGTGGCTGGTTGTCATCACTGAATGGACAGAGACAGGTGATGTGATCGGTTGCAATCGCTGAATGGACAGAGACAGACGATGCGGTTGGTTGTCGTTGATGATATGGCTGACCATCGCTGAATTGAGAAGGACGATATGGCAGACCGTCGTTGAACTAGAGACAGGAAGATCAGTGTGCTGAATGATCAAGTCGTTGAAGATTGGACAAGACCGGCTATCGTTGATGCGGACGGATAGATCAATGAGCTGAGTGATCAAACCGTTGAGGAATTTGACAGGATGGGAGGATCATCAGTATAAATGATCGAGCCGTTGAATTTGGACAGGACCGGCTATCGTTGATTTGAGATGGGCAGATCAGTGTGCAGAATGATCGAGCCGTTGAGTTTGGACAGGACCAGCTGTCGTTGATTTGTTCCGCAGAAGATTTTATCGCATCCTGCCACGTGAACAATGCTGCAAGAGATTTTCGATCGCATCCGTTGGCGAACAAATCGTGGACTCTGGGAGATTTCTCCTCATCCGCTGTCCAACAATAACAAAACCGCAGGAGATTGCATCACATCCTTCGGTCAACAAATCGAGAGTTAGGGAGATTTCCATTGCCTCCGCTAACAAACTGAACAAAACCGCAGGAGATAGCATTGCATCCTTCGGCCAACTAATCGAGAGTTAGGGAGATTTCCATCGCCTCCGCTAACAAACAGAACAACATTGCAGGAGACTGCATCGCATCCTTTGGCAAACAAAGACTTGATGGTAACCATTCTGACCACCTTCCTGTTTTCAATAGTTGACATACACAATATGCAAAGATGTATACAAACAAAATGCACAAATTGAAAATGCAAATGCAAGCTAAGGGCGGCTCCTAGGAGGACAACGATACTTAAGGACTATCACTGAGCCCAGTACTTTACTGTCTTTTGCTTCTGAGATGCGCATCCAGATAGAGAGACGCTTGAGCCGGCCGGCGTGCCCAGTTGAGATGTAGGAGCGGTGTGGCATTGGGCCTGCATGCCCCTTCTTTGATGCTCGGGGTGGATAAGCCCCAGAGATATGCTTTGCTTGGCCTTAGGCTGACGTGCCCTTGCTGATGATGGGACTCTACTGCTTGTAGATTACCGAAGCTAGGGTAGCAATGTAAAAATTGCATTTTTCAGTTTATTAACATATAAACTATGCGCTAATATCTGATTTGTATTGACGAGCGGCCTGAGTCGACACAGACACACATACATGTACAGACGTGCCTAGCTCGAACGAAAAGGGGGAAAGAGCCCCAGGGAACAATGCGAACCCTTAGACACATGGAAAATAATGAAATCTTGGGCATTAACGTGCCAAAATTCACAATATCCCTAAACGGGTGAAACTGACACTTGTAAGGTCAAACACATGTACGGTGACCTGCATGAACAAATAGAACCGAGAAAAGCATCTCGACATGACAATGGATTGAAATCTAGAAAAAATGCCACAAAGACGGACATAAGACGCAAATGAAGACACATATAGGCCCGGACTGAAACCGACACCCCCGTGCAGTCACATTAAGTCTACACGGTATGACCAAACTTGGCAAAAGCCCCTTGAACAGGACTCGAAGGCAGTAGCTGACTGCTATCGATTGCTGTACGAATTGAAAAAGTGCGCGCAAGGTTGAGACCAACGCACATAACTACGAATCAAGTGCGCGTGAACCTCAAACTAGCGCACATGACTGCAAAGCTACTGCAACTACTCACATCAGACTTCGCTGAACTTAGAATAAACTGTGAGCCATTAGGCCTCGCCAGCATTTCATTCTGTTTTTGATGCTTAAATTCTTTTAAGGCTTTATGCTCAGCTTTGAAATTGAAGTAGTAGTTTGCAATAAAACTGAAAGACAAAAGGTTTTCCCCCTTTCAGACGCCTCCCATGCAGCTTGATCTTCGAACCTCTTCGACCTTTGATGTGTACTAAACGTCAACCATGGACCCAATTGATAGATTGTGACCGAGTCTCAAGGAAAGACTGCCTACGTATCCGAAGCTAGGGAATCAGGTCAAAACGTAGTTCAGGCAAAGGTTCACTCGAGTATTTACCTCACCTTTTACGCTCTAACTTTTGCCTAGAACCGCCCATTCGGGTTTTCGGTCTAGCAAGCTTTCAAACATTGCCTTTACTTTTGCCTAGACCTCCTTCATAGGTTCTTGGTCTAGCAGGCTGCTCTAACTTTTGCTTGGAACTGCCCACCCTTGGGGTTTTCAGCCCAACGAGCTTCTCTCAAGGAAAAGGCTTTTGAATTGATCCATGCTGACCAAGGTATTTGAATTTATTGCCGTTGAGGTCAAAGAAATGACTGCACCCCCAGATGAAATGGCTGCAAGGTCCAAAGTGCTTCAGTTGACATGCCTTGCTCGAGGCCACTTTTGAACTTTCCAATTTGTGCTTGGCGGAACGCTGTTCCTGCAAATTTGAGAATGGTATGAGGCGCTGGACCTTCTGAGCTTTGCTTTACATAGTTTGGCACCCGGTAGCAGGGGGATTTGATGTTCCTTTATCTCAGGGTCAACGTTAGGCATGTCATTTGAGAGACCCTGCCAAAACATTGATGAACTCTTCGAGCCTGACTGACTGGACACAATGCTCCTCTTGGAACAGCTTTGAACCAAATTTGAACCATTGGGAGGTTGTCCTTATCTTTCAAGTTTATTTGAAAACTATTATTTCAATTAATAGGCTGAGCATGCCTTTTGTCTTCCCTTTCGGCGAGGGAACACATTTCCTTGGGGAGGATCCCATCGAAATCTATCCCTTCGTCGTCAGAGTTGACACAGTTTATTCAAAAGCCAGCGAAGTACTTAGAAGCAAGATAATGCATATCAAAAGAAAGCCCCCTCGGGGTTGCCAAGTATAACAGACTCAAAACTTGAACAAAAGCTACGATGTGGAGGGCCAAGAGGCACAACCTCCGACTCAGAGCTAGATTTAGACAAATGTAAATGACTCGGTGCCAGACTCAGACAAAACGCCAATGCAAACTAGACGCGGTTTGAAAATACAATATTTAAAAAGCTACCCATAGCTTCCACAAAAAGAGGTAGGATCCAGCGGGTGTCAGACCCAAGTAACAGCACTTCGGCTTCCTTAGCTTCTTTGACCAAACCTACTCAGTGCTCCTTTGATCAATGGACCTCAGCCGGTCAGTCTTCCCTTTTGCAAGCCCCTCATCACTGTCAGTCCAGGTGTCGGCAGTGAAGACCTCAATTGCCCAACCTACAGCCATCATGTTAACCTCCGGTTCAGACGGGATGGATATGATGGGTTTGGGTTGATTTGCTGGGACGATGTAGTGGATAGGATTGAATATGGTAGAGCTGGGGTTGATTTGAGTGGAGATGACAGATATCTGACCTACCAGAGGGTCAGAGTTGTGTTGAGGCAAGGAGTTGGAAATGACGTTGGGCTTTGGTGGAACTTGAACCGTGCCATTGTCAATGAGATCTTGAATCTCATGTCGAAGACGATAGCATGCGTCAGTGGGATGGCCAGGCATTTGGTGGAAGGCACAGAAGAGGTGAGGCTTGTAACCAGAAGGTAGGACTTTTGGCGGGGAAGTTGGCGTCAAAGGCTTGAGATGCCCAGTTTTGACAAGTTTTTCCATTACTGCGGATAGAGGTGCCTCGAAGGCAGAGAAACTCCGAGGTTGGGTTCGGGCCCGGTAGCTTTGGGCGTTTTGAACCTGATTGACATCGGCAGCGCGATTGGAGAAAACAGCAGTGTTGTCCCCATTTGTAGTTGAATTGGCGTAATTGCTTCCACCAAACAGTGTGCTACTATTTCCAGAGTAAGCCCTCGGCTTAGCTTTCTGTGAGGAGGACTCTCCCCTCGGCAGAATTCCACTTTGCAATGCATCTTCAATGGCCAGGCCAGAGTCGAAGAAGGTTTCAAAGTTAGCAGACGCTTGAACAAGAACCAGGTGCCTGGCATAATTTGGCTGGAGATTGCGGGAGATGATGCGAAGTTGATCCCTCTCGCTCGGGCGCTCAGTCATCAAAGCAGCTTTGGCTCTCCACCTCTTAACAAAATCTGCAAAGGACTCATTTGCTTCCATTCTGGTGGACTCCAACTCACGAGTAGTCATCTTGAGTTGAGAGTTATAATTGTACTGCGAGACAAATGCAGCCCCTATGTCTTCCCAAGTTCTTCTTTTGGAGATGTCGAGCGACATGAACCAATGGAAGGCAGGCCCAGAGAGAGTTTGAGGAAAAAGCTGAGACATGGCCTCACTTTCTACACCCAACAACTTCATTGCAGCATGGTAGCCAAAGAGATGAGTCTTGGGATCACTGCTCCCGTCAAACTTAACCAAGTCAGGCATCTTGAATTTGTCAGGAAGCCTAGCATTAGGGTACAAGCAGAGATGATCCAGATCAATTCCTCCTGCACTGATCTTCTCAGATTTTGAAACTTCTTCTTCCAGCTTAGCCATCTTGGCCATAAGAACAGCTATGTCAGGGTTTTGAACATGCCTAACAACAGCGGGGTTTGGATTTGGAGCAGGCACACGAGCCTCTCTAGGGGTGGGCTGAACGATGAGCCGGCCTTCATGGTTTGGATCCTCGACAAAGACGGGTTCTGCATGAACATCCTCATCGTCCTCGCCTTCCTCTTCAGCTGCTGGTGGAAGACGAGTGTTGATAAGGTCATTCAAACGGGAGATGGAGGCATCAGTCTGAGTGGCCCTCTGTTGCATAGCAGTGATACTGTTCTGGAGGTTCATGAGCATGGTTTCCAGAGTGAGCGGTTGCGGCTGATCTGCCATGACAGGTTTTTCAATGGAGCTTGATGAAAAAGCTGAAGATGAGGAAACTGGCGGCGTGGCTTTTTGCAATATCGATGGCGAACCCGACTGCAGGGTGGCCAACAATGAACCTAGAGAAGCCTCCGTTGTGATTGACAGGGAATCTAGCCTGACAAGCCTTTGAACCAGATTCTGATGCAGACGTTCCCAAGTAGGTTTGACTCTTCCTTTCGGTACTCTCTTGTTCGGTGCAATGGTTCCAAACTAGACAGTAAAGTAATTGAAAGCTCAGTGACGCTCCTACAGCAATTAGAATGCAATGTACATGACATCGTCGGTGTCCTTCTAGACTCTACAACTACAAACGAGCCTGTCTCATGATGTTTGGACGCTGCCAAAATCCTCAGAACTCTTTTCGAGGGTGTATCCTTTGAATAGATCAACTAACACTAAGAGATGTCAAAACAGACTAAGCCTTTAACTATTCCATTCTTGAAGTTTCAACTTTGAATTCAGAACAACTCGATATTGATGACATGACACCTTAACTTTGAACGCCGCGGTGTATAGTGACTTCACACTTCAACCTGGGTAGTGCCAGTGACACACCATCCATACTTTGTGGTTCCTTATTTTCGGTTTGAAACTTCAATCAGGCATGAGCCAAGGACTTAAAAAAGTTTGATTTCCCAAAGTCTCGCTGATCTAAGGACTTTGAAAATTGATAACGTGCACCATCGAGATGCACGACTCTTCATCGGGCCGAGCAGCGTCCTAATAGGCATAAGACAGACTCGAAAGAGAGACAACCTAGAAGCCGCCCTAAACATGCTTCTACGCAAAACAGTATGTATGTACAAAAACAGAGACGAATTTGCCTCACGAATTTCAGACGTTGTCAGAATCCTCAGAATTCTTTTCGGCCATGTGCCCATGAGTAGATCGTCAGATCCTAAAAGATGTCAAAATAGACTAAATCTTCGACTAGTCCCATTTGAAGGTACAACTTGAATTTGGAACAACATGGTGGTGATGACATGGCACCTTAACCTTGAACACGGCGGTGTATAGTGACTTCGCACTTCAACCTGGGTGGCGCCAGAGACATGGCATCACTACTTTTGTTGTTCCATATTTTCGGTTGAATTCTTAACCGGGCATGAGCCAAAGATGTAGTAAATTTTGATTTCTCAAAGTCCCATTGAACTAAGGACTTTGCGATTGATAACGAACATTCAACAGAATGAACGACTCCTCATCGGGTCCAACAACGTCTTAGACTGCGCAAGACAAACTCGAAAGAAAGAACCACTCTAAGCATGCTCCTATGCAAAATAATGTATGTACAGTGCATGCGATAGGGAAAGTAATAACACGTAGACAGTATATGGGGGTTAGATGCAAGTAATCTTATCCTGTAGGTACCTGTCCTAGTGTGGAGAATTCTAGTGCTTTGTATATGCAAAGGCTGGTTTTGGCTTGTAACAGGTTCCTCGGACTAGAGCCAAGATATACCTCCCGCTGCCCGCGTAACCGCAGAGCAACAGTCGAACGGTAGAATGACTCATCATCGTCGAAGGTTGTTGGTCATTCGGGGTCCCCGGGCTCCGGTAAACCGTGCCGGCTTGCCAAAACGATCCAACGAGGCTTATCCCAAATCGATGCAAATGAGAATGCTAAAAAGTTTGATTAATGAAACAGAATCGCAAATTCGCAAATACCTTTTCAAATTTGGCTCTTTTTATTGATCAATACTTAGAAGAAACTACACGAGGAGAACAATCGGAAAAGCCCCAGATTGGATGGCCGGACACGAGGTCCTGTTAAATCACCAATCCTTTCTTTAGCAGCGCGAAGCTCACTATTTTGACAGGCTTTCGTGGGATTGTTCTCAAGCGTATTAAAATCTAAGTATAGATTAATATTGATTCGATCCCCAGCAGAGTCGCCACTGTGGGCAAATGCGATTTTGCCCGATCTTTCCTTCCTCCGGGGAAGGGATTCCGTTCCCCACCCTTTTTTGAGAAAGGAGAGATGCTGCCAGTTCGCAGGAGCGCTTTTTGAAGCTGGACGACAAGCGCTCGCGAAAATACAGAGTCGCCACTTGGGTTTGAAGGTCCGACACCCAAGGAACCGTATTTCGAAGCACTTGTCGGGCTGTTTGATTTGAAAAAGTTAAGGAACCAGTCCGTCATAACCATATCTAGGTTCGGGAGCCAGGTTACGAGAGGGGAAGGGTTTTATGGCACCCCTCTCGCCCAATCCGGAGATCGGTCTCTACTTAGGCATTTGCGAAAATGTTGTTTGTTTGCGATTCTGTTTGATTAATCAATTTTTAGCCAATTAGGGCGGGGGAACAGTTAAAGGAGATTAAAACTGTAACATGTTTGCAGGATGTGATAGATAGCATGGATGAGCAGTTAGTATAGGATGAGAACAGACTGCTGTGGGAGTTTAAACAAACTGGGAAGCCCCTGTTTTGGAGTGACGTGCGCAGGAAGAAACCAGCATGCACTGAAACCAGCATGCACTGAACAAGTCACTGCATGCTGTTCACTCTTGCACGCACAACTCTAAAACACGCGCGCGCCGATGAGGTTAAACCCACAACTCTTATTCTCAAACCTTCTGGGCTCTGGAAGGACCAGTGCACACCCAGGACAAACTACGCAGTTTAAAGCAGCATAATATACAGTTTAAAGGCTGAAAAAGCCCTACAAATTAATAAAACACCCCATAAACAGTGTGGTGACAGAATAACAGCCTAAATCCAAGTTACCCGTGCAAGGCCATTCACTGGTCAGAGGCAAACTATCGCGCGATGGAGTCAGTCTGGCGCGCGATGGTGCGCCCTGGCGCACTGTTGCGCGATGGAGTGAAACCCTCGCGCGATGGTGCGCCCTGGCGCGGGATGGTTGCGCCCTGGCGCGGACCAGACCAGTGTTTGGTTTATACATTTCTGGGTTCTGGGACTCGTCCAGAATGGTCCCAAGGGTATTCCATAATAGCAGAAATACAAATTGAACTACAACTAGCAATTTCTAACAAAGGAAAAGCAATAGACAGGTTGTTAGCATGCTTAACAGTGATCTATATACAAAATACAACATAAAACAGTAGGACACCAATCCCCATGCGGTCCATCGCGTGCAACACCGAAGTGTCGCGCGAGAGAGTGGGACCATCGCGCGCTGGTTCCTACCATGACGGTTTTTGAAACCTCGCCAGCTTTAGGACCAGGACTAGTATTGATTACCAGCCTTGGCCCTGCCAGCCCCCCTCAGGGATCAGAACAGAAACAGAACAAAGGTAAGCTATACCTTTGGCTTCGGGTTTGAAACAAATTCGAGTTTTGAGGTTGAGGTTGTTTGAGGTGTTTGAATTATGGAGTGAAAATGGGAGAGAAAGAACAAGCTATGTTCTTTGATGCATGGAGTGTAATCTTTTACCAAAGCTTGACTTGGAAAAATGCTAACCCTTTGAAAGAGAACAAATAGGGGATATAAATAGGGAAAGGGGGTGAATCTGGTTGGAAACAGAGGAGTTCAGGCAGTCCACGAGGCCTAGCTGAGGCTGCATTGGTGGCTAACTGTCCTCCTTCAGAAAGGTCGGTGGTAGGTTGGACCGTCGCGCGACGGAGTGAGACTGTCGCGCGATGGTGCGCCCTGGCGCACTGTCGCGCGATGGAGTGAAACCCTCGCGCGATGGTGCGCCCGGGCGCGGGATAGTTGCGCCCTGGCGCGGACCAGCAAGGTTTTTGGTTTTTGAAGTGGCTTAGGCTAGGTTAGGTTCAAGGGTTTTGCAAACACTCAAAGCTCAAACACGCTATCATTCCCGGGGTGTTCTTGATCCATTTCATCATCGGGGAATCAAAAACCGTAAGTAAACTAATCTGGAAGCCCAGATTGAGGTGTCTACACTGATTTTGTCATGTTTTTTAATTGATCTTCTTTTGTTCATCTACCTCGATCAGGTTTTGTCATGTTTTGTGTTTTGCTTTGTTTTGTGAATTGATCATGTTTTGCCATGTTTTCCGGTTTATTCATTCGTTTTTGTAAGAGTCGTGTTTTCTTTTTAGGTTTTAGGGGAATGAAAATATGAGAGAGAAGATTAGGAGAGAGAAAAAATTCAAAAGATTAGGTGAGAGAAATGTTTGAAAGAGGAGAGATAATTGAGATAATTAGAAAAGATAAACAAAAGAGAGAGTATTTAAAAAATTAGGATAAAGAAAGGGTAGTTTAGGATTTAATTGAATTTGAGAATGGAAAAATAAGTATTTAAACACATTAGAATGAATACCTAAATAAGTAGGGTAAAAAGGATAGCTAATTAAATTCCCCTTGAAAAAATATACGGAATTTTCCACAAGTAAATCACAAAGAAAATAGAATAAATGCAACAAATATAATCAAAGAAAATAGAATAAATGCAACAAATATAATCCAAAATGCGCACACCACAAACCCAACGAACACAAGAAATTTTTACATTGTTCCTCCAAAAATGTAGGGTACGTCCACAACAATGTTTTGTACATCCACAGTAATGGTCATCATTTAGCCCGCGGCCCGCCCGAAGCCCGCCTGGCCCATCAGGCTTTTAACCAGCCCGATCCCATGAAACAAGCGGGCTGGGCCGGCCCATAGTTTATAATGGACGGGCTCGGACCTATGAATTTTTAATCGGCCCACCCTTAATCCCAGCCCGTGAGCCCGCCAGATAGCCTGCCCGTGGTACCCGCCCAATAGCTTGCCCATGGGCCCACTCATTAGCCCAAAATTCCATAAAATCTTTTCTTTTTTCCGTTGCCAAAGGAAATTTAAGCCCGTCAGTTAGTCCGCCCGACTTTTGGCCCGCTCGCCTGTCAATTGGGCTAGCCCGTGAGCCGGACTGGAGTTTCAATTTATGATAGATAACCCGGCCCGTAGACAGGCTTAGATAGTGACTTGACGGCTAGATTGGCCCGATGATGACTGGCTGAGTCAACTGGCCCTCCATCCGGTCCTGATATACTCAAAGACCGTTCCTATTTAAAAACCGACCTCTAGAGCAAGAACCGTTAAAAAATACCGGTTGAGCAGGAAGAACCGTGACCGGGTCATTCCACCCAGACCGGAAACTTTTTTTACTAGGAAATGAACTTTTCAGCGGCTAATAAATGACCATCCGGTCGGAATATACTCAAAGACCGTTCCTATTTAAAAACCGACCTCTGAAGCAAAAACCGTTCAAAAACACTGGTTGAACTGGTGAACCGGAAGAACCGTGACTGGGTCATTCGACCAAGAAGGGAAACTTCTTTGACTAGAGAATCAACTTTTCAGCGGCTAATAAATGATCACTACACCTAGGCGCATGGCCCATGCTCCGGCATACTGCCAGTTGGATTGAAATTTAGTAGCTATATGTACCTTTTATAGATAGAGGAGCTTCCTATTGTTTGAAAACCCACCGATGTGGGATTGCAAAAAGTCCAGAATTCAACTTTACTCAATTCCACCTTCTTTCACTCCAAATAATAAGGGATACATATATTTTTCCGTCCACCCGGTCCCTTCTCCGGTTTACTCACCAATCCGTTTTCAAAACATTAGTCCGCAGGACTGGAGTCCGATCCCACTATCAACGAATGTCTTACAAATGGGTTTACAAAGAGATTCAAGATCTCACAAACACCTTAAGGTGTATTCAACAAATACAACAACGAGTAGGAGAAGACCTCACCAAATGTAGATGAACCAAATTAAAACCCTCCAAAACAGCGCTGAAATGGAGAGCCCAAGCTGGACCAAATCTGCCGCAAATTAGCACGTACAAGATGCCGAGATTAGGAGCGAAAACTGCACTTGGAGCTTTTGCCCTTTTCCACCGAACTCACAAAACACACACACACACACACACAGTGCACTGCTCGGTTTTCCTTTTTCCAGATAACACCACCAATAAGCTTCCAATGGAAGCTAAGTAATCTCTAACAAAGCATGTGCAAGTCATATGTACAAAAATATAACTCTTTTAGGCGAAACAAAATATTGGGCAAACTTGCAATACTAACCCAGAGAGTTAACCGGCCAAATCCGCCGTACCTCACTTCAATTGGGTTTGGGTCTGCGATTATTGTACAAACCTTACCCGCCAAACCATATGAATTTGAAAACACCTCACTTCACTTTCCCATCAAATGGCATAAATTTGAAAGCATCTCCGAAGTAATATTGTACTCTATTCGTCCTAAAACATTGTCTAGCACGCAAAATGAAAACAAAAAAGAATGCGTCTAATTGTCAAACAACTTAAACTTTTTCCCGCAAGTAACTATAGTATGTCAATAAGTTAATAATTTGTGGAATTTTTTTGAAACTTTTTGACAAAAATCTTATCTTTTGAAGTTCCTTTTTATTTTTATTTTTATTGAGGAATAGTTTTTCGACATAAAGGCAGTTCTACTCTTGTCTGTGTACCATTTTATTTTGCCAACACTTTCCCAACTATTCACATAAATTAGAAAGCATCGCCCAAATAAACATTGTACCACTCTTGCATCACATACAAGTTTATTTGGTGTGAAAGGCCTACTTCGATTATTGAATTCCTGTATGTGTAACAAAGATCTATTTTATCATTTGCATAACTATGCGTGAAAAATGTATTCTTTCTTTTAGAGTTAATTAATTGATTGATGTACTAATTAAACTTGGGCATGGTCTTCGATCGGGATTGTAGGTTGGAAAGGAAATTCGGAGAGGCAGAATTATGGAATTACAATGGCCCCGGTGGTTGAAGGAGGAATGGCCAAATAATTAGGGTGATTACTCGATTGGGTTGTCGGATCACTAAAATTTCTATGTGAATTGTTAGCTGTACGTGTTGTTGGCCTATTAATCAAAACTTTCACACTGCTTATCTTGTAGTATATATTCTTTTGCACATTTGTTGGGGTCCTTGATTTCCACTCAGGGAAGTTTATATGCGAATTGTTACAAAAACACGCTTGTATTTATTTGTGTGTGTACGGTATATCACCACTCTTTTTTAGTGACAAAATATATAAGAGTTTCATTGATAATAAATTAAATATTAAAACTTATTGTGTGCATCTAATACAACTGAACAAGATCTATCGCACACGAGTGGGATGAATAACACACCTAAATCAAATGAAGAATACACCAACGACAAATTGATCATACGGTCAAATGTCGGAGACCTGAATGCAACGATAAATTAATCAAATATTGAAGGATGCACCACTTGAATCGGTACGAGTTTATACCTTTTTGTTGAAAATTCGTATCATATATTTTGTATGAATTTCATAACACATGTATAAAGATTCATAACATTGGCAAACAGAAATTTATAACATTTTGTTCAATTTTATTACATCAAGATAAAAATTCATAACATCTAATGTCATAACATCCGGTTATGAATCGCTATACAAAAGTTATAAACTCAAGTATGACGCCATGAATTTCTATGGGAAATGTTCCGAATCTTCAATTTGAAGGAAATGAGAGGGAAAATTGAAAAGAAATTTGGTTGCCTAAGCCCAAAGACTTGCTTGTTGGGCTGATCCCTAAGTCGGCCCTGCACGCCAACACCCAATTTCTTGGTAAATGGAGTCATTGATTGTGATCCATAAATGTAATACTCCCTCCGTCCCAAAAAAGATGACATTTTTTGAAGCTCGTGTCATTTTTATCACTTATATCTTCCAATCTATAATATTTTTTATGAGTTTGAAAACTTTGTATAATAGAACTAATTGAGAATTATCAAACAAGATTCATATTGCACATTTTTTGAAATCCATATTGAAAGATATAAGGAATTGAAATTGACACAAATATCAAAAATTGACATCTAATTTGGGAGGAATTGAGTAGTAGATTACAGAGACAGTTCTGCCTCATTCTCATTTTATAGTAAATATCCAATCCTGGAGTACTGCATAATTCCAAGTTGACTACAAAATACAATATCAGTAAACCACTGTAGGCAATCAACTGGGGCTAGTTCAGTTGACCAAGTCTCTTGCATCTCATTAGGAGATTAGAAGTTCGAGTCTCTCAACATACGTGTGGGTGTTCTTCTCTTTGAGAGCTTTTCCTTTTTTTCCTTTGTTTCATCTATAATGAGCTTATTAATTTCTTGAATTGGTTTAGTTTGTTGGGCTTGGTTGTCTCGTGTATGTACTGTAAGAAATATTTAAGGGCCCACTTAGTCACATTGTGATTAATGAAAGTGTCCACTTCCATTGATGATGAAGTGGTGGTTTAAAGAAGCTTTTGGTTTTCCTACTTTCATTATTGTATTTGTTTATTAGTTTCTTTGATGGAAGGAAACTTGAAGGTCTTAAGGAGATATAGGGTCCCTAACCTAGCATCTATATAAGCCTATGATCTCCATCAAATCTAGGTGCTCGATCAAGTCATGCATAGGTTGGAAGACACCTAGATCTAATACGTGCGTGTTCGGTGTTCAACTTGAACAACAATGGCTAGAGGTGAGTTCGATCTTATTTCCGCTGCGTATACCAGTATGGATATTGTTTATCTTACATGTGGTATCAGAGCCACCTCTAATCCATGTTGTTTAGTATTCGGACTTAAAATTCCTGCATATGTACACACGTTTGATTTATCCCGTTTGCGGTAGAACATGATCAGATGCAGTCATGATTAAATACTTGAAAAGTGATTTCTGTTTTGCTCCACGCTCTTTGGTCAGATATAGTGAAACAAAATATGATCGCATACGGTCGGTGGTATGTGGTTATGATCGTTCCTGTTCCTTCACATGCTAGTTTGCAGTAATGTGGTCATAAAGCTTTTTATATTTCATGTGTCCAGTGGATCAAATTCTCTTACTCCTATATAGTACGTCATTCCAAGATCCTTCACAATTACTTGGTGATAGAAGAATTTGGTCTCACACGACATGTATTTCATGAATTTGCTGCTATTTGTTGATTGTGGAGGATAGCTTGGATTGAAGTCACTGGTATTCCTTTACTGGTCTTGGAATATTAAGAGCCTAGTTTTGCTTGACTATTAACAACAAGAAAGAGCAATTTTCTATTGCGTGATATTTTGAGATACCGCAACTATTGGATCTAGGCATCAAGATAAATTCAAGTTTAGCATGTGCAAACCTATATGGTTCTATGTGGACATATTGGTTGATCTACTTATGGTAAGAATTATTTGGGCACTTGATCTATCGATATGCTCTATCGATATGCCGTGATGTTTTTTGCATATTCGGATTATGTACAGCAAAGTTTAATTTCATTTAAGCCCATATTGCTTACTATGCATGATTGCGATCTATATTCGAACTTTGATCATGAGATAGACTCATGGTATCGGGACTCAGGAGTGGACGTTATTGAGGTTTGTCCCATTAAAGTTTGGTTTATGTCTTTTGGGATGACTTGGACGTCGTAATATTTCGAGATTAGCCACAGCATCTTGAAATATTATGGTGTTCATATTAAGAATTGTCACATGGATAGCCATTGGGCTATCTATGTTGGTGTTATATGGCATCTACCATTAAGTTTGAATCGATAAGATTAATTATTTTTACCCACAGGAGAATAATTAATTTTATTAGTTTGTTTGGGACAAAATGAAAAATTCCACATGAAAATAGAGATTTCTCCCGTGAATATGCATTTTATGTTGATGTTCAAAATTTGCTAGTCTTCTTGTTGTTGTGGTGAAGTAGATTCAGTGCGTATTGCAGCATTTGCCCACAGGGAGGTTTGAATTTACTTTGTTTAAGTTAAAGATTAGCATAAAAGTTGAAGTTAATTCATGAAAATAAAATTCAGTCCTGCGAGGAGGCTGTTATTTTTGTGATTTAAGTTGAGTAAGATGATCATTTGAAAGTCGAGAATAAACTTTTTCAATGCCCACAGGTACGGAGAATTTGTTCTCATTATTTTGATCATTTATCTTATTTATACAATGTTACGTAAATTCATGTGTGTTGCACCTCTACCCACAGGAAGGTTAGAATATACAAGTAAATTGAGAGTCATTATTTCTTGGTTGTTGTAGCCATTCATACACTTATAAGGTTGCTTCTCGCATTCCGCTATGAAGTTGTGGAAATTATACTGATCGACTATCTAGAAATTCATTTTTCTCCGATGCAGGGGTCATGATTTTGCACTATGTGATTGAAGCGTCTATAGTCACATAATCAAGTGTGCAAAATAAAAGTTAGAACATTAATAGTGGGAGAAATTTAAGCCCTTAGGATTAATGTTCAAAGTAATATCCATTTGGAGTTCTTTCTCTATACAAGTGGTTTAAGGACCATTAGAAGATCCAAGATAGTTTTGGCTTGGATAGCGTCGAGGAAAAAAGTTTTTCCCAAGAGAAAAAAAAAATTAAAAAAAATGGTCATTTTGCTTATAAATAGAGGAAAAGTATAATCCGTAAGGTTAGTGGGAGCATATACTTTTTCCTAGGCTATATGGATATTGGTCAAGGATTTACTAGATCGATATCCAAGTGAGCATGATATGAAGTACTAGATCAATGAACTTTATTGAAGATCGTATCTCTGGGAAAATTCAAGGATGGGGGGATTCTCAACTTAATCATGCTGGAAAAGAGGTCTTACTCAAGTCAGTAATTCAAACAATGCCTGTTTACCCATTCATGTGCTTCAAGGCCCCTATCTCTCTTTGTTCTAGACTGAATACTGCAATTAGTAAGTTCTGGTGGAGAAGTAATGAAACAGGTCAAGGTATCCACTGGAGTACTTGGAACAATTTGAATGCACCAAAAGGGGAAGGAGGTTTGGGGTTCAAGGACTTTGCAACCTTTAATGATGCCCTTCTTGCAAAACAGTTTTGGAGAATCAATGAAAACCCTTTGGCTCTGTGGGCTAAAGTGCTTAAAGGGATCTATTTTCCTGGTAAAAATTGTTGGGAAGCTCGTAGAGGATCCTCTCCTTCTCGGATTTGGTGTAGCTTACTAGAGGGAAGGAATGTAATTCAGGAAGGACTGCAATGGCGTGTTGGAAATGAGGAATCTATAAAATTTTGGGAGGATAAATGGATTCGTAGTTTGATTGATAACAAAGTGGCAAGCCAACCTCCACCCAATTGTTGTTGGGATAAAGTGGTAGACTTTATTGATCAAAGTAACCAATCATGGGATTTGGGTAAGCTCAGGAGCTGTATTTCGGAAGCTGAAACTCTTGCCATCTCCTCAATCCCCATCAGTCTCACTAAGGCTGAAGATCAACGTATATGGGTCCATAACAAGTCTGGAAAATATTCTGTGAAGTCGGGGTACTACCAAGCCTTCAAAAAGGTTGCTTCCTCTAAACCTTCCAAAGCTTCTTCTTCCTTTTCCCCTTCGAAATCCATGTGGACCAAACTATGGGGTACTCCTACTAACCCCAAAGTTTGCCATTTTATGTGGAGGGTGGTCAAAAATTAGGTTTCTAGCAAGGCGAATCTGTTCAGACGTAAATGCTCTCTGAACCCCATCTGCCCAATTTGTAATTCTGAGAAGGAAACCATTGAACATATCTTATTTCACTGTCCCTGGACGAGAGCAATTTGGTTTGGGAGTGGTAAGGCATTCTGGATTTCGGATTCCCCAATTCACTCTGCTGCCATTTGGATGGAAGAACTACTTTGTGGCAACCTGGCTAAAGAAACGTCACCTGAGGATACTACAACTATTTTCCAGATTTGTTGGGCAATATGGAAAGGTAGGAATGCCTTTGTGTTCTCAGGTAAAATCCCTAATCCAGTCGATACTATTGACAAAGCAAAAGTGGCATTCTGTGACTATCTCTCTGCTATGTTTAAAAAGCCCAAGGTTTCTCCTGAGAAAGTTCGTAGAGCATCTAACTGGTCCCCTCCCCTCCCCCCCCCCCTACTATCAAGTTTAATTGTGATGGAGCTTTTAATTCCTCCCGCAGCCTAGCTGCCTTTGGCGTTATCGCGAGAGATTGTGGTGGAACAGCTCGGGTTTGGCGCATGGGTAGAGTTGTGGTTTCCTCTGCGGTGGTTATTGAAGCTTGGGCACTTAGAATAGCTTGCATCACTGCCATGGAGATGAATTACTCTAATGTTATTTTTGAATCAGATTGCCGTGAGCTCATTAATTGTTTCAAGGATGACACTTCTTCCATCCCTTGGGAAATTAGTGCCGTGGTGAATGATATCAAAGTTTGGGCTCAGTCGAGAAGATGGTCCTTTTCGTGGTGTAATAGAGAAAGGAATCGTGTTGCTCACTGCCTTGCTTCTTTTTGACTCAGCAGATCTTATGTTTTTCATTCAGGTTGTATTCCGCCTGAGATAGAAGTTTTGCTTTCTGTTGATGTAAATCGCCTTTAGTGCTTTATAAAGTTGATATTTTCAAAAAGAAGTACTAAGAGGCTACAAATAAAAGTTATGAGGTCCTTATAAAGAACCAAGAATTTTTAAGTTGAATTATATGCATCCTAATCATGTCTTAAGTTACTATTTTCTATTAATGTAGAAATTAGTGGGAGCTATGCATGAAACTAGATAGCATGTACTAAGGGTCTCAAGTTGTCGATGTTATGGTGAGATCATTACTAAGTTTACTACGGCTACAATTTCCTACTCTAAGATAAAGTAAAAAGCCGAATAGAGTATATCGACATAAAATAGCTCATTAAGGGAGAGAGAGTTCGAAAAACACTTTTTGTGACCATTGAGCATAAAGTATTGAGCTAATTCTTGCCGGCAAAACAGTGTATGTCATGTTGTGAAATATGACATGTTAGCTTATTTTATAATGTTTTTTCATTTCTTGGTCAATTCTGGTTTTGTCACATTATAAGTGTTCTTAGAGAATTAAAAATGTACTTGTGCACATAAAGTAAGAAGTACGTATAAAGGTTATCCGTTGGGATAAATAAAGTGGACCCTAAATGACTACTAGTTAGTCATTTATAAAGTATATCTTATTCGGTCTAATTTGGTACTCGTTGGGAAAGTGTCATACATTGTAATACATGGAAGGGACATGCCTATTAGTTACGACACTACCACTATGATTCATGTTTGATATTTTCTAATGGAGTAAAAGGTTTTAAAAACTTTAAGTTATGGACAATTTTAGTTGTATGGCCATATAAAGTATTTATCGCCCAATGCAGTATACAAGGGTCTCGTGGGCCAGTGGGAGAATGTAAGAAATATTTAAGGGCCCACTTAGTCACATTGTGATTAATGAAAGTGTCCACTTCCATTGATGATGAAGTGGTGGTTTAAAGAAGCTTTTGGCTTTCCCACTTTCATTATTGTACTTGTTTATTAGTTTCTTTGATGGAAGGAAACTTGAAGGTCTTAAGGAGATATAGGGTCCCTAACCTAGCATCTATATAAGCCTATGATCTCCATCAAATCTAGGCGCTCGATCAAGTCATGCATAGGTTGGAAGACACCTAGATCTAATATGTGTGTGTTCGGTGTTCAACTTGAATAACAATGGCTAGAGGTTAGTTCGATCTTATTTCCGCTGCGTATACCGGTATGGATATTGTTTATCTTACATGTATTTCATATCTTATTTAAAATGATATTTTCTATCGATTAAAAAAAAAACCCTTGGAAGGCCAGGTAGAAAAAATTAAATTGAATTAGGAGTATGGTCTGCGGAGGGAATCCGTGAATGAAATTGATGAAAGATTCATATGACTTTCTCCAGGTATAAATTAATTAAATATTACTACTACCTATGTTGATGATGCAAACAGATGAAACGATTTTCGCGCTACACTTCTATGATATATCTATCTGTACATACATATATCATCTTTTAATATTCATACAAACTATATACCGTATCTCGTTATTAATTGACCTTAAAGCTAATTAATCAACGCCATAAACCTTAACTTAATCAACGATCTTAAATACTAGTTTGAATGAGTCGTTTAATGACGATCCTAATCGTAATTCTCTTTTTTAAGTTTGGATATAATAGGTCACATGTGAAGAGTATCAGATGGTGTCAAGATCACGTGGGAACCATAAGATGATCGGTTTGGTTAAATTTATCTTATTTTATAGAATATGGATTTCCCCCAATACACGTAGGTATTTAATGAAATTACCTTTGCGTAAAAAAAAATAAAAAATAAAAAAGTTAAGATATGTAGGTCTTTGGTTGTGTCTTTGAAACTCTGGTTCTTAGTTTAATATAAAATTGTCTGTGCTGATAAAAAAAAAAAAAAAAAATTGGGTTGAATTGGGGATGGAGGGTGGCACCTATCCCGCTACCTCTGCCCCTGTTTGCGCCCGTTGAATATATTGAAGTAAATCCGGTAAACAAGCAGAGTACATAATATTCAATTAGCTTCCAAACCAAAAAAAAATAAGAAGAGAGAGAATAGAGTAATGATACACCCACCGCAACTCACCCACCGCACCGCCCACCGCACGCTTGCTGGTCCCACTCCAGCCATTAGAAGGCCGATCCGAACCGTCCTAAATTTTTTTTTAAAAAAACCGAGTGGGCCTACGCGAGAATCAGTTGGATGTGTAAGTGGTCGAACCAATTTTCCACTTTTTAATGGCTCGAATCATCTGATTTTTGGAAGTTTGGATCTAGCACTTACACACGTCGGATGCTGTTGATTCTCGGGAGGGTCCACTCGATTTTTTTTTTAGAATTTTTGGACGGTTCGAATCTGCCGTCCGGTGGCCAGAATGGGCCCGGCGAATGTGCGGTGGGTGGTGCGGTGGGTAAGTGGCGGTGGGTGTATCATTACTGAGAGAGAATAATATTCAACTTCGAAGGAGTAATTAACAACCTTGGATTCCCAATTTCCCACTATACGTACCACTCCTTCCATTGACCAACTTAATTAACATTTTGGTGATATTTTTGCTTAATTTAATTCGAACTAACCACCTTTGATTCCCGTTACACCACTCCTCCCACCGAGCAACCATTGAACACATTTTGTGGCTTTTTTTCAAATTATATGAAAAAAAAAAAAGAACGAATTTTTTGCATTTTTTTCAACCTAGGGGGTTCACTGGAGCCTTTTTGGGAATATAGTTGTGCCGCCCCGGGCCTAATTTAGTGAATGAATTACATTTGTCTAGAATAAATGATGACAAGTATGATTAAAAAATACTTCGAAGATAATTAATTCGATCATGTACTTATCCAAATTGAATAACCATGTTTTTCTATGAAATTAGTTTACACGTTGCACTTGACAAAGTAATTAAACGATTCCGATTACATTCACATTAGGCCTTTTTAGTCTAATTAGAAGTTCGAACCAGAATGGAGACCGGAGAAGATTCGAAATTCTGAATGAATCAAAGCTATAAAGTGCTCAAATTAGCTACACCTAGCAAGGATGAGTCAGATATCTTTATACAATACTAAATTAGGTATAGCTTGCAATAATTTGCTTTGTTTGAATTATTTTCTTCTGTGAACTTTATATTTTTAGATTATTTTTGAATTATTTGTTTTCCAGAACGTGAGCAATTGAAAAAGTAAGACAATACAATAAAGCGTTTAATAAAATTCATTAAGAACAAAAATAAGACGAAGGGGTTTTCTTAATTCTTAATTAGACTGTGCTCTAGAAATTCTTGGGAACAAATTTAAGTTGATTTGTGAGGCTATCTATCGGGCTTAAGTCCTTCGTAACTCTGATTTTCTGCCACATGATCATGTGAGATTCATATTAACAAACAAATATGACTACTCTTTCTGCGGGGCGGTTTGAAGGACACCTAAAAAAATATTTAAAAAAATACCTCATAGTTTCTGATCAAATTTTGATGATTCGAGCTGCTCAATGTGATCAGAACGTGATTTTAAAGGTACCCGCGAGAAATTAGAAAAAAAATTGACCGGAAAGGGCTTGATCTGAGCCGTTTTTAACTCAGATTTAATGAATGGTTCAGTTAAAAACTACTCAAACTTTGATCCGAACTATGAGATTGAGATTTGGGGTGTTTTTTTGGGTGCTCGCGGAACCGCCCCGCTCTTTCTGCTACCTAATTTTCTATCCAATCTTCTCTTCCATGCATTCTCAAATTAAATTTGCGAGATATATTCAAATTCCTTTCATTTAAGGTGCTTTGTAAACTACTCTGTCCCACATCAGAAGGAGATTTTGTCAAGCGCACGGGATCTATTGTGGATGTTCCCGCGATGAAAAAGATTGACGAACTCATTTTTGCTCAGTCTTAGATTGGTCCAAACAACGATAGTTGGCTTCCTTAAGTCTGTTCTTCCTCAGTAGCTCAGTCTCGCTTCTCATTATGATAGGAGTAGGTATTTGATGCTCGCTCGCTGTCTACCAAATGAGCCTTCACTGCCGGCCCGGCTCCTTTCTTTAATCTTAAGTAAATTAGGTCAAGTCAAATCAATGAAGTGAACAACCCAACCTCTTTTTTTAAAATAATTAAAAGATTTTAAATTTATAAATCTATCAATAACATACTTAAAATAAAATTTCAAACTAAAATATGATAGTAATGCATAACTGATAAGAAAACTAAGGAAAATTATAGGGAAATTGTGAGGAATCTAAATTATGCCAAATAATGATGGTTGGACCAACTAATTAAGTTTGGAACGTGGGCGTGGTGAGGAACGGAACGGAACCTAGCTGGAAGAGTGAAGGGATTTCGTTTTTTAAAAAGGGTAGTGGGAAAAGAATATTTTAGGAGATTTGATATTTCCTTAATTAAATCCTTTAGTAGTCAACTAGCTCCACTAATGAGTTGCTAAAGTTAACCAAACTTTAACAATTTCTTAACAACTCATTAAATTTTGGCCATTAGATAATCAAAACTAACAACATTTTGCTAATAACCCAACATTCTCTCTCTCTCTCTCTCTCTCTCTCTATCTCTCTCTCTCTCTCAAAAGAAGTTTTTATTTTTTATTTTGCAGAAACAGTAAAATAGTTTTTTATTAAAAAATATTTTTTTAAAATAGTCTCTCTTTTTTTCAAAAACTTTTAGTTTTAAAAAAAAATGTATTTTTTTAAAAACTTTTTCCGAAAATTATTTTTTTTATAATAAAAATTTTCAAAAAATTATTTTTTATTTCTAATAACATGTTTTTATTAGTTTGAAAACTATTTTTAAAAAATTGGTTTATACGGTGATAATTTTTAAATTTTTATAGGTTCGAAAGGTGATGTTGCAAATTTTGATTATGTCATTGTGGACATCTACATTGCTAACCTTAGCAACCTCTTAAATAAATAATCAAAAAATAATGTAGCAATTTTTTATTATCCATTTTTGATTATTCCACTGTGGATGCTCTAAACTCTTTCCAACTTTTTTATACTCTTCCATAGTTCTTATTTCTCTCATCAAGAGATGTATAGAAAGAGTTAACCGTTTTGAACACCATAGAATAAAATAACAACAAAAATAAACCGACTTAAAAAAAAAAGTTCAGAGATTTCAAACTCAATTATATATTATTGTTCCTCCTCCTCCGCCCTATATATATATACCTTCAAAATAGCTCTCCATTTACTTATCCTCAAACCAAACATCAACTAGCTAATTACCTCATAATCATCAATCGAATCATGAGCTACTCCTCAAACCAAACGGTACCGTGGTCCAGCGGCCTCTATGACTGCTGGGACGACGTCCCCAACTGTAAGCAAAATACAGGGGCAGAGCTATGTTGAGGTTTAGGATGGGCCCGGCCCCCCAAGCTCCCTTTAAATTTTTTATTTTGTATATACTTGATTTTGAATATTATTAATGATTATTCGTGTATAGCTACTTAGAATCTTAATAATTTTGGTGTAATTTGATAAAAAAATCTGTTATCTTACATTCTTATTTCTCAATTTCTTTTATAAATAAAAAATAAGCAGTGATAGTTGATTATTACTTGGGAGTGGCAAGTGCATTTCGTTAACTTACTTTGGGTCAAGAAGTTTAATTACTACTACTTGGTTCAATTTGCAGGTTGCGTGACATGCTATCTTCCGTGCGTTACTTTCGGGCAAATTGCAGAGATTGTTGATAAAGGAGAAACCTGTAAGCGCTAGCTAGAAAAGAAACTCATTTTGCATAACGAAGGAACATTAATAGAATACATGTACTCTTTTACATGTATGAAGATCGCATACAGCGAGAAATTTATTCACAGTAATGTTGTGGAAATATTATTTTGGTGACTACTATTTTTTTAGAAACAATGTGATGTGCCAGTAATTCATTCATAGAATATGTAGGAAATAAAACATGTTCCATCAATTCATCATTCATAGCCATGATAACTAAAATGAGATAATTAAGTTGATTACCATAGCAGTATTAATGATTTACTCTCTTTTTGTTGATGAGAAATATCTCTATGATTAGAACTCTGAGAACGATATTTCCTATTCCAGAATGCTGACCATGTCTCAATATACACGTTTCCAGTGTGGCTAAGTTCGATCCAACTGTTGTGGCTGAGTTCGATCCCAAAGATCCACTCCCTTAATTTTAGAAGAGGAAGGATTTTCATGAAAAATTTGAAACGCAAAAGAAAAGAAAAGATCAGAATAAGAGTAATTAGCATGCATCGCTAGCTAGATTTTGGGTGTATTTATCAGTAATTAGGAACATGTTAAGGTGAATTAATTGGTGATATATATTTTTTTAATTATGTAATGTAATCTGGGTGGGTGATAATGCAGCATGTTGTAAAGCTGGAGCAATACACTCATTAATACCTTGTGGCCTACGCTTATTGGTTGAACCCTGCTGCTTGGGATCATATCGTACCAAGTTGAGGCAACAATACTCATTGCCAGAAGCCCCTTGTAACGATTGCCTCATCAGTTGCTTTTGCGAGCGATGCGCCTTGTGCCAACACTACCGTGAGCTCAAGAAACAAGGTTTCGACATGTCCGCTGGTATAACTAACTTCTCTCTCTCTCTCTCTCTCTCTCTCTCTCTCTCTCTCTCTCTCATGCATATACACAATTTGTCTCAATTTTTTCGGTCCTCTGATTCCATTACACACCCACGTACGCATATTGGTATGGATTTGCTAGCTTGGACACTTCAATTATCAAAAATATTGGTATTGGTATTCCCAAGAGATACTAATTCGGGTTTGATTTATTCCTAGATACAAGTAGGCATTACCATATATACGCGACCGCTACACAACGTACTCTAACATTTTTTTCATTTTGACCAAGATTCATGACTACCCGATTCATGGCCGTATATGCCTCGTAACACTAAGGGGTTGCGTTGTAATGACATCAAGATTATAACGATACTTGTCTGGACTCCGGCGTTATGATCATGAATTTCTTTTTAAAATGTTAAGTTAAAAAAAAGAAGAAGCTGAAAGAGCAATTGAATCGGCCACAACGGTCAACGATTAGCCGCAATGGCTATGGACTTGGCCAAGAAGGATAGGAACAAATAAGGGTCATCATTTAGTCCGAAGGCCCACGCGGCCCACCTGACCCGCCAGGCGGGCTAGCTCAGCCCGTTGGGCCTAAGTATTTTTGCTTGACCCGACCACCGGCCTGCCCGACAGTCCGCCCATTATACTAATTTATTATGCTCCACTTTGGTCCACTACCACCAACTATACTCATTTATTATTCTCCACTAAGCAAACAAAGAAAAGAAGAAGTTCATTTACCGAGAAAGAGAAACAAAAGTTTGGTCTTAAAAGACTAGAGAGGTGCGTGGGGTGCTCTATGCATTTGTATGTGGTTGGCTGTGGAAGCCTTGTTGGCTGGAGAAGTTCTTTTTATGCTCCCAATGCTATAATATATACATACAATATGTAATGTGTATGACTGTATTGAGTGTGGGGTTCTTTTTATGCTCCCAATGTTATAATATATACATACAATATGTATTGTGTATGACTGTATTGAGTGTGGGGTGCTAATATATTATATACATTTTTTTATCGTACTTATATAATATACATTTTTTTGTGAGGCTCGGCCCGTGAGACCGCCCAAACTTTGGCCCACCAACCCGGCAATTGGGCTAGCCTGTGAGCGGGCTTGGGCTTTAACTTAAGAAACACAGCCCGGCCCATCCGGCCCGCAAAAAAGAAAAGGCCCACTCAGCCCAACCCGCAAGCAGGCTTGGGTAGTGTCTTGACGGGTTAGGCGGTTAGGCCAGCCCGACCCCGGCCCGATGATGACCACATAATTTTTAGTTTCATTGATATACTGATGACAGTACGGGAGAACCGCCAAAATGCGTTTTTGGTTTAAACCTTAAAAAGTATCTCTGAAATGCGTACTAATGTAAGCGTTACTGGTGACGGTGTTGTGACTCTTGTAAATTGTATAGGATGGGAAGGAAATTTAGCGAAAAAGCGTGGAGGGATGGCGGTGCCACTAGCTGAAGGTGGGATGACAAGAGATAAATGAAGTGGAAACGAGATGGAATTTCAAGGGTGAAACTTTTGTTATGTTGAATTGGTAAACGTTTGTTATGTCATAACATGTATTATAATTAAGCACAGAGGTGATGTGGATTCTTTGTTTTTTGCTTTATTAAGTGTGTGTTTGCAACTTGAATAATACTCCATTGTACTCAGAACTTAAGTATTTGAGGTTCCATCTGTAACATATCTTTAGTCAAATGGTAGTAGTTTTTTTTTTTTTTTTTTTGAAACGGCCAAATATTATTAAGAAACTTGATAATGGTACATTAAGTGTGAAAGAGGGGACGGAGATCCAATCAAAAAGCACTTGAGGGGACAAATCCCCAAACACCTAAAAGCTTCAAAATGCCCAGATCAAACAATTACAACTCGCAAAAATACTTGAGGGCAAAGCCCAAAAATAAACCGAAGGCCTAATCTGCCCAGATTCAACATTACAAGCCCAGTCCAGCCCAACCCAAACCCTAATCAAACAGATCAAATCCCACCGCTACCACCCCGCCGACCACCAACCCAGGCCAACCACCTGACTGGATTGCAACCCCAACACCACCAGACACCGAAGACGATGGCAACGCCACCGTGAGCCCCTCAAATGGTAGTTGTCGAGATGCGTTAAATCTTTTGGATGGCGTAAATTTTCCTGCAGTAAGGTTAGGGCTCATTAGAGAATAATTATTCTCGGGTTCATTACTTATCCTTTTTCTATCCCTGACAAAAATAATAAGAAAATAAAAAATATTAACTAAATAATAAACAATATATATTTATTTATATACGATAGGTCCATTTGGTTTTGTTTTCTTTGGGATGAGAAATGGGTTACTTACCTCAGTGATTAGAATGTTGCTTTCGTACGATGGGAGTCAATATTAATTGGTTCAAATCCAATAATAGCTAGGTAGAACTTAATTATTAGACACCAAAGTCAATGGTATCTAATAAGTTTTTGTATCCATCTTCTGTTTTTATTGATTTTTTTCGTTGGATTAAAATCAAATTCCGCTTAATTGCATTTATTTGTATCAAATCGTTTTTCATACAAGAGAATCAAATCAAAATCGGGTCTATAAGTATAATCAGAACTTCTTTATATTATTTTTCTGCCCTGCCACATGGCAGCTAGCTTGTGGGGGTGTCCAATTGGTCATGAACTTAATTTGTTACTCCCTGTCTCGTTTTTTTTGTCCACTTTTTAATTTTTAAGTGTCCAAAAATGTTTGTCCATTTACTTCTAATTGAATTAATTTTTTATTTTTTGCCCTTTCTTTAGTGGAATAAAGTAGTAACTTTTTAAAAAAAGTTGAGGATAAATGTGAAAAGTTGTATCTTATTAGATGTAATCATTGTGTTCCCTAAAAAAGTTAGATTTTTGAGATTGGACAAACAAATTAAGACGGTGGGAGTAGTTTTACGTATAAACGTGAATAGTTAGAAAATCATATCAAAGCTTAAAAACTAATTCACTAAAGACAAAAATAATCCGAAACTCATCCTAAAAAGTTAGGAGAAGGATTTGTACAATTTCAAAACTTAATTAAAAACTATTCAATGTTTGTATCGAGCTTTATATTTATATATCTAATTGAAAAACGGCTTCATAGTTTAGGTGTCTAAATGGAATTTATCAAAGTTTGAGTGTTTATTAAACATTGAAGTCAAAGTTTGAAAAGTATTTTTAAATTTTTGCGAGAGATAAATATAAAACAATCCCTGAGCATGCCAACGGTCCAAAACTATATTCTCACAGTTTGAGACACCATGCATATAAGGACAGAGCCAGAATTTTACTTTAGTAATAGCAAATTGTTTACTATTAATAAATTAAAAAGATGAACTACAATATGAAAAGTCATTGAATCTAGGAAAATTTAAAATTACATACCATAAACTATAGTAAATGATATTTGTCATATGCACATGGCGTACCAAAAAAGGCTAATTTTAATTTAATCTATCTACTAAAGTGAATCATCTTGAATTGTGTCCGACGCTCTTTAATGTTGTTAAAAGCATCGGTGATAGAATCGGCTTCAAAACTTATAGCTATGTCCTTCTCAATGTATTATCAAGAAACTAGCCAGAAAATCATCTTTCATCCTAGTGTGAAGTTTTTTCCCCCCTTAATTTGAACTGTATCTTTTATAATACTTCACTTTGGCTCATTGAATTTAGTTTTGAAATACTTTTTTGGGTATTCTTTCTTGAAAAAAAAAAAGATAGAAGATTTAGTATATAGCAAAAAAATAATGAAAAAAATTTAGTGGTGGCAAGTCTATATAAGTTGGGGATAATTTCTTTCTTTTACATATAATAATTACATTTTTTAAAATTCTAGTCGTGGCGGCTGCCGCTACTAGACCCCACTGGTTCCATCCTTGCATGCATACAAATTACAGAACAACGTATCTGGGAAAAAAGAAGATGCAAAAAAAAAAAAAAAATTGGCTATCCTCTAGTTTTGAAAAAGACTTAATTAAACGCAATACGCTCAATCAATACAACTTTTGTGTTACTGTGAAAATGGGACCATAACTTAAAAATTGATAGTTGAGATCATATAAATAGACCCTAAAAATTAATTTGCTTGAAAATGATCAACGGCGCCAATGGTGGTGATGGTACTTCGTTGGGATTCTTGCAAATTGTGAACGATGGGACGAAATGAAATAGATTTTAAGAGTGTATTTTTAGATATTTTTAACAAATTAAAACCACTCTGTTTTATAATGTAGATTAACCCGTGCCATGGCACGACTGTTGAAAGAAAAAAAATGAAATGAAATAGATTTTAAGATCATGTTTTCTTACACAATATATGTAAATCGAGATATGTACACAAATTTGAATGACCCCTCATTAATAGGTCATTTTTCTAATTTTTAAGTTATCTCATTCTAAGAACCAGGATTGAAGCAGTCAATCAAAACATACTGTGAGTAAATCTCGGGGAGCTTCTCACAAAAATACCCTCTGCAATACTATATGCCGTATAGATTGGGCCGGCCACCTCGTAAAACTAAATTACAGTCAAATTCCCTTTGTTTATTTGCAATTAAATTTCATGGCCTCTATGATCTATGAAATACCACCAAATTCCCTGTATTGATTTGTTTTGTTTTTTTGATAAGTAAAGGACTGTTGGTTGACTAAACAAAAAATCCTCAATCCATTAGCTCAGCCAAAAAAAAAAACTCCTTTAAATGCCAACTCCGCGCGCCTTTGTGATGCATGGTTGATTGTTCCTCCCTCACACGCGAATACCCAACAATTTCTTATGCAAAATTCTCCCCCTCATAAGGTTTCTATTTGTTCTAGATTTCAACAAAAGTGTATAACCTCATATAAACTGATGTGGTATATTAGTAAATGGAGTTGTTGATTTTGAGATTTTGTAGGAATACAGGAGCATCAGTGCAAGTGATCCATAAATGTATTAATAGATTTCAAAGACAGTTCTACCTCATAATTCGAAGTTGACTACAACATAGAACATCAGTAATTACAAACTCTTAAGATTGTATGGTGAATGAAATTGATCGATGAAAGATTCTTATGACTAGCTTTCTCCTCATATAAATAATATATCTGTACATATCTCATTTTTAAATTAATATTCATTCAAACTACCTTATCTCTTTACTAATTGGAAGGTAATATACATAATTAATCTTCAAATTAACTAAGGAAGGCCATAAACCTCTTAAAATCAATGACGATTGTATGGTGAATGAAATTAATCATATGTCCATCTGAGACCCAATTTCCAAATTTGGTAAGAAACCAAACACAGAAAATCCTTTGGGACAAAGCCCACACTCGATGTCCTGAAAGCCCAGATAAAGAAATTAGGACCAAACTAAAGGACCTAAAAACCCAAATAATGGGACAAGCCTAGACCATTAAAGCTAAAAACCAAAACGCTAACTACTGACTACAACTTCTGCCGCTAGCCAACATCACCACCAGCCACCACAACCAAGACAACTCCACCGCCAGCCAGAGAGACAACTACTTGGAGAGACACCTGAAAACCGCCGCCACCCCACAAGCCGTTAGGTCAAAAACCGAATGAATCTCAGGAGAAACACCGGCAGAGGCGCGCGATGCCTACAACCAAATCCCGTCGTGGCAGCCTCGCCATTAGGCAAAACCAGAAAACCCCAACAGGAAAACTAGCGGGCGACCAAAAATAAAAATTTTATTTTTGTCCAACTGTGCTCTTCAAATGATATTCATTGAGACATTATGTTGATGATTCAAACGGACAACTTTTTTAAAGATATCTTTTATCGTATCTTCATAAAATATATATTTGCCCCAATATCAATATATATAGGTGCCCATCCGAATTACCTTAGGGTAAAAAACAAAAATTTCGGATGGAATTGGGGTTGTGGTGGAAACCTAGACCCGCTCCACCCCTGGTTTCACCCATTGAACATGTCAAAGTAAAATCGTAACCAATTATGAACTGGCGCCACTAGCACAAGCAGATTGGACTTCCAAACCAACCTTGCTATGGACAAATATATATACAGTTCGGTTCAAGTCCAAACCTCTTTCCGTCCACATCCGTTCGCACCTCCCCTTTCCCGATCGAATTTCAATGATCCGACCCACTCAATGTGTTCAGAACTTAATTTTAAGAGTACCCGCGAGAAATTGGCAAAAAAAAAAAAACACCAAGAAGGGCTTGATTTGAGCAGTTTTTTATTGAACCGTTCATTAAAATACAAACAAAAACTATTCGGATGAAGTCCTTCCCGGTGTTTTTTTTTTTTGCCGATTTCTAGCCGGTACCCTTAAAATCACGTTTTGATCACATTTAGCGACTCGGATCATCAAAATTCGATCGAAAAAGGTTTGGATTTGATCCGAACCCTTATTAATTGAGCTAATAGAGGGCATGAAAGTGGAGTCTTCCTAAGAGGCTCGCAAGGAGTGCCAACTATTAATATTATATTAGTCAAAGTAAAGGTGCGCTTTGGAAAGGCTTCACGGGTTGGAATGGAAATGCATCTCTATTCTTCACAATTTCTGACAGTTTACTTATATATACATATATATATATATATATTTAGATATCATAAAAATAGCTCCCCAGTTACTTATCCTTAAACCAAACATCAACTAGCTAATTATACCTCATAATCATCAATCGTATCATGAACTCCTCAAACCCACCGGTGCCATGGTCCAGCGGCCTCTACGACTGCTTCGACGACGTCCCCAACTGTAAGTTACAGTAAATATTTTATCACTAAAACACTTGCACGCATGTGGCTAAATGGAGTTTATGTTTATGTATCCAATTGAATAACGGCTTCATAGTTTAGATGTCTAAATGGAGTTTGTTAAAACTAGAGTGTCCTATTAGACATTGAGATCATAGTTTGGGAGGTATTTTTAAATTTTCCAGGAGATAAATATAACAATGCCTGAGCAAGTCAAACAAAAATATATTCTCACAATTTGCGACACCATACGCATGCACGTCAGCAGTGGGGCCCACTGTGAAAACCATTGCACAATTTCCTGGGGTGAAATGGTGGGCTCCAGTGCTGACTTGTAAAGATGTTATAAGTATGTAGTAAGATTTTATTGTAAGCCTAGTATCTCTCCATACAAATTATAGAACCAACATATCCGGGGGAAAAAGGATGCAAGAAATTTCTATGTTTGGATTGATGTTTGAAATTTTTTTTGAAAAATAGTAGGATAATAAGTGAAAAGAGATAGAAAGAGAAATATTGGAAGTAGGGGGAATCTAGGGAGAATTTTTTGAAAAATTCTTTTTGAATTGTAAAAAGAACAATGCAGATTCAATTTTCCAAGAGAGTTTCTGTTATAAATTAAGTATGTACACACCTTTTGTGTTATTGTGAAAACCGGACCATAATCTCAATATTGATAGTTGAGATCAGTGGTTTGGCGGAGCCAGGATTTGGCAAAGAGGGTGACATTTTTTGATGAAAGTCGAATAATAATTATTGCATAATTTATTTTTATTTTTTTGTAAAAATACACAAAAAAAAAATGCACCGTAAAATCAGGATGTGTCTAGGATTTTATTTTTATTTTTAAAGAACAAAGGCCTTTTGTCCAACTATCTTGTAGTCATTAAATGAAAGTCGTTGAAATATTAACATTACAATCCAAACCGTTTATTATGTCAATTGCTTTTCTTTCAGTTTTTGTCAACAAATTAAGTTGTTTGAGTATTGATAAATACCAAAAATTGACTTCCATTAGTATAAAAAATATTCTGTTTTCAGAAACGGGGTGTGCATGGGTGGCTAGTATAAAATTAAAATATTATATTTTCAGAAACGGGGTGTGCATAGCATGTGCCCCCTCCCCCTCTAATTACCTCCGCCTAGTTGACCTAGATATGACCCTAAAAAAATTCGTGAAAATGATCAAAGCTAGCATATACCAACCCAATTTGGTTAATTAGCATAATCAAGTCTGAAATGCATATCCATATATAAGCGTTAATATTGGTGATGGTACATTGTTGGGACCCTTGCAAATTGTATGGGACGGACGGAAATGTTCAAAATTTCAGCGTCGTGGAGTTGAGATGATGCCAATATTGGCTCAAACTCTCAAAGCGATGGCAAGATAAATGAAATTGAAATGAGATTAAATTCGGCCAGTCACGCGTTGAACATTTGTTATGCGGAACGTCGTATGGATTATTTATTACGAACTGGTAGTGCTTTTATTTTTGCTTTATTAGTAGGGAGAAAAGTCCACTTTTTCTTCAAATCAATGTAAACATGCCACGTCATCAAAGTCCAAGTCAAACCTTTACTGATAGAAAAATGGGTATTATCTACGGATACGGCGCTGTTCAAGTGCCAAAAATTCTACGGCTCTTTTAGGGCTCTCATTGAAAGCTCTGGAGTCAAAAATTAATTATAACTATTTAGGATGAATGATCAGAAAAATAATATCTTCACACCGATTCAAATGGATTGAAAATTAGAGCTCTTAAGTATCTGCTCTTCATTTAGTTCTACTGTTCTCTTAGGGCTCTCATTGAAAGCCCTAGAGCCAAAAATTAATTATGACCCTTTAGGATAAAATGATCAGAAAAATAATATCTTTCCACCGATTCAAACAGATTGAAAATTAGAGCACTTACGTATCTGCTATTTATTTGGTTCTATAACTCTCTTAGGCAAAAAATTAATTATGATCTTTCAGGATAAAATGATAAAAAAAAAAGTGAGATCTTCGCACCGGTTTAAACAGATTAAAAATTTGAGTACGAAATTTTTTAACCATATTTTTTAATGTATAAACAGTCTAAAGAAATTAAGTGCTCTAATTTTCAATAAATTTAAACCGGTGCAAAAATCTTATTTTTAATCATTTTATCCTAAAAGGTGATAATTAATTTTTGGCTCTAGGGTTTTCAATGAGAGCCCTAAGAGAGCCGTATAACCAAATGAATAGCAGATACTTAAGTGCTCCAATTTTCAATCCGTTTGAATCGCTGTGAAGATATTATTTTTCTGATCACTTTTTTCTAATGGGTCATAATCAATTTTTGGCTGTAGGGCTTTCAATGAGAGCTGTAAAAGAGCCGTAGAAATTTTGGCATCTGACAACAGCGCCGTATCTGCTCTTTTAATATCCACTTTTTAATCAGTGAAGATTTTGCTTGGAGTTTGGCGACGTGGGTCACGTGGCATGTTTGCATTGGTTTGGAGGAAAAGTGGACTTTTCCTCCTTTGGCGGAGAGAATTTATTCCCTTAAGTAGGTGTCTAGCAACTTGAATAATACTATACTTGCTTCTAAGTATTCGAGGTTCCATCTAGCATATTTTTAATCACGCTACAAGTCGCCGATCCTTTTATGCGATTTTTTCGGGGTAGTTTAGCAATAATGTAATCTTCCAACACCTTCCTAGCTAGGAATAATAAATCTCCGTACACACCTCCATTCGATAATTATGCAGATGGCTGACCAAGTCAAGTCAATCAAAATTAGATTCTCCCAATTTGAGAGATTGACCGTGAATAAAACAAAACAACGGGAAAGAAGAAAACCCGGGAAAAAAAAATACATTTTGATGTAATGCGTAGTAATAAATGGAGAAATTTATTGAGAACCATGCAGAAAGTTTTAAAAAAAAACTCAAAACTTGTAAAAGAACAAAGTGTTACTCCCTCCGTCCCATAATGTTTGGCATTTTCGGGAATGCGTGCCATTTTTAAATTGCATATATTTTTCAATTCATAATGTTTTAAGCAATTTTTTGAACTTTGTTTAATAGAACAAATTAAACTCTATCAAACAAGATCCATATTGCTTAAAAAAAATATAATGGATTGAAAGATATAGTTAATTTTTTTATAAGGCTGGAATAGTAAAAGTGTCAAACATTATGATGGGACGGAGGGAGTATTACTTTAGAAAATAACTTCAAGGCAAGATGTTTTAATTTGGTCACAAGAGAGAGGTCAATCAATTACTTTCTTTCCAGCAAGCCAAGGGTTAGAAAATATATATATCAAAATATGTATATATATACCTGTTGTGTTACTTTAATATCAAACGATAACTCAAAATCTACGGTTAAGATCATATAAATAGAACCACAAAACTGTGAAAATTGATCAATACCAGTCAAATGTAAGACCAATTTGGTTAACATAAATTTCAAACAAAAAATACTAAGAGATGAAATACATGAAATTAATGTTTTGATGATTGAACAACAAGTTGGACGCTTCACTTTACTAATCTCAAAACGCTGGCGTAGTGGTCAAATCTGTGGCTTAGGAATTTCCTCTTTCAATGTTTCAAGTTTGATATATCAAAAATGCTTTTCATTCTGGCGATGCCAATTCATACAAGACGAAATCCTGACTTTATATGAACCCCAATACTGGAAAGTTCTATTAATCTCATAAAAATTTACTATGGAGATGAAGATAAACTAATCCGAACTCAGAGTTATAAAGGGAAAAAAAAAAATTTGATTCTTCAATTTGCAAGGTGCGTATCCTCTACAAATTGTGGGACTTGATGATCGAATGGGAAGAGAGAGTAAAGAAGCGTCAATGGAGTCCACACTTAATGTGAGAGAGTTATTTGTGTATTTACAAGTATAAGTGTTTGTGGTTGTAATAAAATTATTTTTTTCGGTTGGTTCAATTTTCAATGTACTATAATGCTGTAGTTCACCGGTTCGAGTGTTATTCGGGAAGTTTGCGCCTGTTGAACGTACACATGGCGTACGTAGAATTTGAAGACATTAAGAACTGCCACTTGCAAACACGGTGTGGGAAGTTTCGGGGCTCTTACTTCTTCTTTTTTTTTAAGGATAAAATAATACTAATAATCAGCTTGAGCTTTTAAATAGTCCAGCTTTCCCTTGATCTAATCAATAAAATGTTTAGATAAGAACAAAGAGTTGTAGCTAAACTCCCTAATCAAACAAAACTACAATCTTCCCTGTTCGATGCACGGGACGAAAAAAAGATATCAGTGTGAATTTTTTTCTATTATCTTGTAAGTCAGTGGATCGATGCGCATATAACTCTTGAAATTTACTCTCTTTTATCGTAAAAACAATTAAGAAAATTCAACAACAATAAAAAAAATAATCAGCAATAACTTTTTTCCTATTGTCCTGTCCATCAATGGGTTGGCAACTTGGCATGTATGGCTCTTAAAATCTAGCCCCTTGAATCATTGTGAATTCAAACTATTTTACATAAAAATCCGTTAGTACCAAAATTCAATACATCTAAACTTGAATTCATGACAATTAATCTTGAATTCCATGCATTTTAATTTAACTCACTTCCTCTTTGAAAATTTACGTTCATAAATTTTTGTCCCGATGTTATATTTTTTACAAAATTGTTATGAATTTCAATGCTGATGAAATGACATTTTGTACAAATTTTAGGTCGTGCATAATATGTCATGTGTTGTACTACTCCTCTTTTTCTCTAGTTGACTTCTAGGGAAAAAAAAGTCATGTATGCACTTATTATAAGGAAGGATCAGTATGATTCAAACAAGCTAAAATATAAGCGTGTGATTGCTAGGGGGTATTAGAGTGCAAAAATGATCTAGAAATTCTTTCTATTGTATATTAGTGTGGGATCCACACGCTCTCATATTTAACTTATCGTAGTTTTTTTAAAAACAAAACGCTCAAATTCGACATATACAATAAGCCTACGCCGGCAAGACCAAGTAAAACTTCTCTAAACAATCATAAATAAGGGCCCGATCAAAAAATTAATTTTAATAAACTAGACCACCTTTTTTTTTTTTTTTTAAGGTTTGGAAAATTAGACTACTTCTTAGATTCCTCTGTGTCTATATATATATATATATATATATATATATATATATATATATATATATATATATATATATATATATATATATATATATATATATATATATATATATATATATATATATATATATATATATATATATATATATATATATATATATATGTCTTCAACATTTCTCCCCCTTTATTGATCCACAAACCAAACATTTGGTTACCCATCCAATCATCAATCGATCAAATCATGAACTCCTCGAAAGATGATCAAAAGAGACAACAAATGCACTCCTCGAACCCACCCGATAATTACCAGAATTACTCGGCTTATTCCAACCCACCACCATCTACACCGCAACCGTATGCACCGCCACAACATTATGCACAACAACCGTATCAGCCGCCGCCATCTGCAGCACCACCGTACGACAGCCATGCCGTGCCTGGCATCCCAGTTGCAGCTCGTTCATCGCCGGGGCCTTGGTCCACCGGCCTCTGCGGCTGCTTCGAAGACGTTTCTAACTGTAAGCTTACCGCCCCCAAACTTATAGGGTGTCATGCATACACTAGGTATAGGAAAACAAGTTATTATGTTTGTGTAATTACTATTTTTGTCGCTAAAAATTGTAAGAAAAGAGATGTTGAAGTAGTACTTTTACATTCTCATAATGGTCACATACTTTTGAGAAATTTATTTTACTTTATTATATGTTCTTTCTTCATCTCAAGATTGATATATTATTTATTTCGTTTTCTCGTAAGTCTCGTAAGGGACCTAATCTTGAAGTTCGATCGCTTTGAGTCGGAAAACATAAGGATAGCCCTAAAGGCTAAAGCTAATGATTTACTTCAAATTCAAACATTTTTGCAAGGTCGGAGTTGACTTGGGTGGCAAGTGAATCTCACGTGCTGCCTAAAAGAACTTTGAGTAGAAAGGTTTGCTAATTACTACCTGATTATTTTGCAGGTTGTATTACATGTTTGTGTCCGTGCATAACTTTCGGACAGATTGCGGAGATTGTTGACAAAGGAACAACATGTAAGTAAACCACAAAGGAAGGGATCACAAATGCTTTACCAACTGCAAATTATAGATTACCCCCATCATGTTTGAGATTTAATAAACTAACCCCTTTCGCTTGAAAAACTACCCCTATCGTGATGTAGCTAGTATAGGAAATTCGATAAAAATCTATCTGATATCATCAAATCCTAATTACAATAAATCATATTGTTCTTTTGTAACTTGTGAAAAACTGCACATGTTTGAAAGTAGTATTTCATAAGCTACAAAAGACAATTTTGGGCATTAATAAAGATTTCACAATGTCAGACAGATTCCATCGAGTTTTCTACCGGCTAAATCACGACAAGGGAATAATTTGTTATGGGACATGAGGTATTTGTAATTTTTCAAATGTGAGGAGGCAATCAGTAATTCCTCTCCACGAGAAAATTTTGAAAAGTAAAAATAGAATGAACAAAAAACAAGAAAATCCTGAAAGTTGACAAAAGTCAATTTTAGTAATTTTCTCCAAGTGAATGCTTACTAATTTTATGTAGCTAAATTTGTTGAGAATTAATAATTAATGCAGCATGCGGTACAAGTGGAGTTTTATACGGATTAATACTACATTTCACCGGCTGTGCCTGCCTCTATTCATGTTTCTATCGAACCAAGTTGAGGAACCAATACGCGCTGGAAGAAAGCCCTTGTGCCGATTGCTGTACTCATTTCTGTTGCCAGTATTGCGCCTTGTGCCAAGAATACCGTGAGCTCAAGCACCAAGGTTTCGACATGTCGATCGGTATAATAACCACCCCCTCTCTCTCTCTCACACACACATCATATGCACAAATATACGGAGGATTTGAATATCGACATTGGTTATCGCATCATAAATTTTTTAAAATCATCATATCAGAAGAAATTATGAAGAAATGGAATCTACCACATAAGCAATTTATACGTGTTCGTCGCCTGCTATAAAGGTTTTGAATTGCGTCATGAAAAATACGAGTTGATAGACATAAATGAGAAACGGTTGACCTATATATCTAATGATGGGGTCAGAGAGAGCCCCTCAATATGTTACCCCCTCTGTCTAATTTTGGGATTCTAATTTTTTAAAGGGTGTAGAATGACTAGCGCTAAATGTTTTGAGTTTCCTAGGATATCCTTCAAATTTTCTACATTAAATGAGAGTTCACATTTTCCAAGATGCATTAACTTTTTCATGAGAGATAGAACATTTTAAGGCCTCATTCACTTTCTCAAATAAGTACTTAAAAAATAAGGATCTATTTTTAAGTTTAAAAATAATGGGCTTACGAAAATAATTTTTTATTTTTTTTGCAGGATTTAATAGATCTAATTGAAATATATCAAATAAGATCTATATTGTATTTTTTTTTATTTCAGTAGCCTATTATTTTTAAGGTTGAAATTTAAAAATAATTACTTATTTTTTAAAGGGGTAAACTAGAACACCACCTAATCAGCTTGGACAAACATTCGCGATGAATAAAAGTAAAAAAGTAGACAAACAAATTGGGACTAATGGAGTACAATTTTTTGTTATGCCTTAAACAATAATGAAAATGTATTCCGGTGTATGCTTTATTGTTTGACGGTTTTTTTTTTTTTTTTGGTACTCCTTGAATTGTATAGGATGGGAAGGAAATTTAGACAAAAAGCGTCGCGAAATGCCGATGGCACCAATGCCTCAAGGAGGGATGATCAGATAAAAGAGGTGGGAATGGCATCTAATTTGGTTGGTCATTGAACTTTTGTGATGTTGTACAACGTAAACTTGTATGTTTCTTCCCGAATAAATTTCTCGTATTTTTTACTTTTACGCGAGTTCCATTTTAGTCCTTCTCCCATGTACAACATGGCATGTATTTTTAAGAACAGATGTTGATGTGCTTTATTTTTTTCCTTTGTTAAGTCATGTGTGTCGTGCAATACTCGATCTAGTCGGAAATCAGTATTTGAGGTTCCATCTAGGATCTCTTTTGTCATGATCAATTGTTACTACTTATCACCGACATACTTAAATTCGTTCAGGGACATGAAAATAGTTGAGATGCATTTCTTTTTGGCAATGAGGTTATCTCTGAACTATTTTATACGATAAATCTAAATAGTAGCCTTTTTTCTTGTTTTTGTCAATCGATGGAAGATGTCATTTACATCATGTATGAAGTAAAGTACAAACTCAGAATATTACATCAATTGTGACAGTCCATGAGAGATAACCAAGCTCATCATCTATGTTGTCAATACGATTGAAGGAAATACTTGGAAAGAACATTGTCAGTCTCATCAAATGCAACATGGACAGATTCTTCTACAACCAATGTCCTCTTATAAAAATCTCTATATGCCTTGCTAGATGTGAAATAACCAACAAATATGCCTTCATCAAATTTAGCATCAAACTTACCCAAATCATCCTTGTCATTATTATGAACAAAACATTTGCAGCCAAATGCACGAAAACGACTAATATTAGGCTTTCTACCTTTCCAAATTTCGTATAGAGTCTTTTTAAGAATAGGCCTAATCATAACACGATTCATAACATAATATGCGTATTAACAACCTTGGCCCAAAAATATCTAGGTAAATTTCTATCACATAATATAGTTATTACCATATCTTCTAACGTCCTATTTTTTCTTTCAACTGCGCTATTCTGTTGAGGAGTTCTAGAAGCAGAAAAATTATGAATAATGCTAAGTTCATCACAAAACAATTCATACTTTCTATTTTCAAGTTCTCTACCATGATCACTTCTTATGCTAGATATGAGAAAACCTTTTTCATTTTGAACTTTTCTACACAACTTAGTAAAGGCAGGAAAAGCTTCATCTTTATTTGCAAAAAACATAACCCAAGAAAATCTAGAATAGTCATCAACAATAACAAAAGCATAATGTTTACCACCAAGGCTAGCAGTTCTAGTAGGTCCAAATAAGTCCATATGCAAAAGTTGTAATGGTCTAGATGTCAAAACAATGTTTTTAGCTGAAATGGAAGTTCTAGTTTGTTTTCCCATTTGACATGCATCACAAAGTTGTAAACACCCCAATCCGGACCTTGGAGGTTCTTTAAATGTCCCAATGATGAACTAATGGAAACAATATCTTCGAGAGCTTGGAGGAAGGACTCCCTTAAACCAAAAGCCCAAAACAAACCCAAGGGCCCGGAACTAAACCCTTAGTACCGTACGGCACATCTCTACACCGCACGGCATAATGAATTTCATTACACCGTACGAGGTTATGAGGTTAACCGCACGGCATTTTGGATAAAGTTCTGACTGCCTCAGCTAGCTGTCGACCATGCTTACTTGAGCCACAGCTACAAGTTGGCTTAGCTGAAAAAGCACTTCTAACCCGCCTAGAAAATACCTCCCCCATTTGAATTCAAAATCATTGGCTCTTGCCTATAAATACAACTATCCACTCAAAAGAAAGGGGCCTTCAATTCTCTTTCTCTCTTATCATGCTTTCACACCCACTTCTCACTCCCAAGTCTTGAGAAAGTTACTCTAAAAACATTTTCTAGGCTCTTTCTTTCTCAAAATCCTCTATTTTTCTCCTCACCATTTAAGTGAGTCATTTTACTAACTTTAAGGTCCCAACTACCCAATATACCCATCTATCACTCACACCCACAACCTTCTTTTCTCAACCGGTCTTATCCGCTCTCATCCGTAGCCGTCCATCCTTATCCAAGCTTAAGATCAAATGTATAAACTAGTTTCTTTGGGAACGCTCTGTCTTTATCCCTAAGGGAACTTTTTATAGTCAGGCTTAACCCCCTTGGTTGAATACTGACTCAAAAACTATTTTCAAAAACAAAACAAGCCACTGTGTTGGCTGCACCACGCCGCGCAGCGCTTTGATGCGTCGCACAACATAGTATGATCAAGCGCGCGGCGTTCTGCTAGTTATTAACTTCTTATTCTAACTGTTTGGATCATAGCTATTTCTTCATCAGGCCTGTTTTTGTTGCTAAGATATCAATCATCAGTGCTTTCAGAATAAGACCATATCTACAAGCTATGTTTTGTTTTATAAACGAAGTTTTTTAATCATTTTGGGTGATTAAACGCATTAAAAGTTGTTTTACATTCATGGCTTGAAGGAATGGTACCCTCCCAAAATAATCCAATGACTAAAGCACTATCTGATGTTTGTCAAAAACCATGTGCGAAACATGCAATATGCCGGGCGGTGTTCTGGAAGCTAATGATGGCTTGATAACAGACCAGATACCCAGCACGGTGTATTACAAGACGATGCGCGGTATTGTAATATGCTGTGAAGGAGGTTGCCGAAGTCCAGACAGTTTTCTTTGTTGAAAAGGTCTTTTCTTCTCACTACAACAAAATCAGGTTCTACCAACGTAAAAAAGTTGTCGGCAAAGGTATATTTGTGTTGGCAAAGAGTTTCGCCAACGTAAGACCTTGCGTCGGCACGTCGTCGGCGTAGATATGTCGGCAATAGTTTCTGCCGATGCAACCGCCTGTGTTGGCAAAAAGGAATGGATTTGGCGATACAAGTTGAAGTCGGCGAAAGTGCATTTAATCTGGGATAATATAACACCTTTGGCGACAAACTTTGTATCGGCAAAAAAAAAAATTAAATAAAGAGGATATTGAATCTATTTTTTCCTATAACCTAATATCATGCATTTATCCATTCATAATCATCAGTAACTTGTAAATACATTCATCCCATCCAAACTCATTCAGAAGTTCATCAAAATCCATAGACAGGTCATTCTAATACCTTAAATATATCGCAATTCAAAAACCAATTATCCAAGCATCCAAAATATTACGGCCAAATAATTATCACAAACTTATCCAAACATCCAAAATACAACCAAAAGATTACTCCACCTGCCATGTATCCAAAAACTAGTACTCCTCCTGCCATGTCTCCAAAAATTTACTCCACCTGCCATGTATCCAAAAACTAGTACTCCAACTGCCATGTCTCCACAAATTTACTCCACCAACCATGTATCCAAAAACTAATCTAGATGTCTATGCATACAAAAAAATTCAACAGTAATCACCAACCATAGTTGCATCAACCATAATATCCAAAAAACTCATTCAAAACATCTAAAGTCAGCACATTCGACCTCCATTTAAGTCGAAATTCCATCTTCTTGTCCAATCAAAGTGTCCTCTCCATTTTCATTACTTGAAATCAATCCCGGAATGGTGGCTGGATCAACTCCATTCTTCGTAGCCATGAAGAGCATCATGGTTTCAAATTTTTTAGCATAATCAGCTATGAGTTTTGCTTGATCAGCCACGACTTCTTTAAGAGCAACTACCTCGGAATTTGGGACTGCTTGAGACTGTGTAGCATATGTGCTCTTGCGAATTCCATATCCATTCAAATAGCCCGATCTCTTCCCAAGCACATCAATGGAAACTTGTACCTCAGATTGAGGATTTGTGACACCGGGTTGCGACTGGGTTGCGATTGCTCGGCTAGCTTTTTAGCAATCTTATCCTACATCAATTTGAATTAGTTAGCATATTACATGTATATGTAGAAATTTACATTCAGCAATCTGTTTCTGATCGATAGACTAGTCTTCCAACAAAGAAAATATGTTTGAAGCAAATCAAGACTATCCTATGCTGATCTTCAAAGGTTTGACAGTAAGTTTATCAAAATAGATTGTTTCAAGTGATTTTGCTCATGCAGTAAACAAAGTACTACAAATTTTTTGGCAGTTCATCGATCAATTGTCAACTACTCCCTAAATATAAACGTATACCCACGATCATATAACGTTGCTCTTAGTTTGAAATAATGCAAATTGCCAAGTGAGTTAATAGGAATTAACCCTGTAGTAGCACTATTAATTTCTAAGAACATGTAAAGTCTTTTATTAGCAATTCACTTAGGCCATTATCAGCATATATAAGAACCTGCATTTGCGCAATCAAAGACTATAAAGGGAAACACAGTGAAGCCTACACCATTGTTTTAGTTTAGTTTTTTTTTTTTTGAACATCAAAAAACAACCTTGTCTTAATCTTTGGAATAAATTACAAAGACTATAAAGGGAAACACAGCAAAAAATCACTGCACCTAACAGCTTTGAAGCATGCATATCTTGGCTTCATAGAGGGCAAAAAATGCCACACTAAAGGGAAATCAAGATGGAGCAACAAAAACAGAGCAGATAGGGAACACAATAAACTGAGCAGATCGATGTAGTAGAATTTAGTAAAGTTCATACGTACATGAACTTCCTTAGCCTTGGCGTTTATCCATACTTCCTCTCCATGTAGATGACGTATGTGTGTGTCCTTGAACCTCTCCGGAAGAGATTGCTCTCTTCTTTCTTTTTTTACCTATAATTTAATTTGTATTTCTCCTTAACATTAGAATAAGCAAGTTTATAATTTCAGGGAAAAAAAAAGATAACTAAAAAGTCATACTTACAAACTTGGATGCTCGTGCTACAAATGATTGGGAGCCGCTAGTATGGTTATATTTCAATGATTTTCATGCATTTTTTCCTCTCTTAGACTTCTTCTGCGAAAAACAATAAAACAGACTTGTCAAGTACTTCCCAACCAAAGAACAAGCCAATGGGATCTTACATGTTCTGTTGCTTCCACACCTTTCTACTAATTTATGCATCTATGGTAATGCCTATTATATACTAAAAAAGGACAAAGATTACTTTAAAAGGTTTTTTCCGCTATACTTTCTTAATCATGAATTTCCAGTCCTCTGGATTACAGGGATATAATGGATGGTTTTGGGGGTCAGACACCTCCTTCTTGATCACTTTGTAGTGGCTATGTAACGTACACTTCCACTCTCTATACAAAGCTTGGCACTTAACGTTGATGATGCGCCTAAGAACCATATCGTTCTTATAGTCACCAAGTCCAAACGTTTGCTACAAAGAAATGACCAAGTTTAATATATGTTGGTACGTGAGTGAATTAAATGGATAATGCATTAAAAGAGTAACAAAAAATGCAAATTATCCCAACACGCAGAATAATGGATTCTTTGATCCCAAAATCAATATCTCCCCACCCAATGTCTCGAACTGGAGCATAAGATCGAATACTTTCCCCGATAGCATAAGCCACAGAAGTTGCATAATCTCCAACTATTGCCATTGCTTCGCGATCTATTTCAACGGGAATGGGATGACCAAGCTTTTTCCTTTCCTTATCCACATTTATCCCTCGTGTAGGACCTCGTACACGCTTCCTACTTGGGATTAAGGTGGACCCTATTAAAGACCATAATGCAATTTGAACTTAGTTTTATACAAAGAGTTCCAGCATACACGAACATAATTACAACTTGTAAATCAAATTTACGGCAAGTCAAGATCAAATGGTAGAGTTTCAGCATCTATATGTGAAGTGTCATCGCTAAAATAAACTCCAGCATTTCCAAATTGCATGCATATGAGAGAGGGAATAAAATAGACAGACACAATTTCAGCTTATAACAGATAATTCAGCTTATAAGTACTCAGTTTCACAAATAAAAATTGACATGATATATAATTTCTCACCCATGCTGCCCCCGACATTAGGCATGCAAGAATGCTGGTTGGTCTCATCGGTAAGTGAAAGGGGGAGCTCAGAAGGTTGGGCAACCATCACAGACATGCCTTCAACATGATTAACTGTAGGTTTAGACGGCAGAGATGAGGTCACTCCAGGAATTCTTTGTGATTTTCTCAAAACTTGAGTAATTGAAATGCTTCTCTTTTTTCTTGGACTCATAAGTTTTGCTTGAAATTTAGAAACAAAAGAATTAAAAAGGATTGCAACTATAATACAATATATGCATTCACTAAAAAAAATAAAAAAGGATTGCAACTATAAGAGTAATCATGTGCAAATATTACCTTTTTAGCTTGAGACCTAGAAGACTCATCATTGTCACTGCAGCAACTTAGAATTTCTACACCTTCGGGTGGTATATAATCAGGATTAGTGCCATGGCCCACCTTGTTGTTTCCCTCTTTAGTGCTTTTACCACTTGCTTTCGCTTTTGAACCAAACAATGACATTGCCATGCTCTTCAACCTAGCAGGATCTATCCCAACAGCCTCTAATTCTTTTAAGTTATGTTTAATAGTTTCATGCCTTTCATTTTCAATTTCTGTCAACATCTAAAAATCCATTAACTATTGTTAGAATCTAGAAATTCATCAACAAGATACCACCACTTCTATTAGAAAAAGGTCAAAATTCACTAACTATTGTTATATCTAGAAATTCATTAACAATATAACACCATCTCTATAAATAAATAAATAAATAAAAAGATTACTTAAATGCAGATAATGCATACCACATTCCAAAAAGAGAGAATTCAAAAGCGTATTTTTACATTCTAAAAGGAACTTCTTCCAACATAGGTCGACTCTGCTTCAATAAAAGATAGAACTCAAAACACGAAAAAGAGAAAATACTCGTAGAGAGCAATCAGCAATAACATGATACCTTCTTCGCAAAAGATTGGCCAAAGTTGTTTACTAGTTTTCTTCAATTTTAGCCAATCTGTAAGGAAAAATCACTTATAAATACTACGTTGAAGAAAATTTGCTAGGAGTACTTGATTGAGAGTTGCATCATTCCAGCTCTTACTAATTGGATTTCACAAGATATAACAAACATATGCAAGGAGAGCTATTACTAAAATAGAATGGGTACAAAATCTGTGTGATCTGCATATAACAAGCTACGTTGGGCGGCCTCTAATAACTAGGTCGTATAAGACACCATCATCCCCCGTATAAGCAAATGAGTTCTCACATTATCATAATCATTCTTATACTCCAATAGTTATGACAATTAGTACATGGGCACTTTATCTCCACCTCCCCACTCAAATGTGCTTTTGCAAATTCAATAAACGAGTCCACCCCGTCAACATAGGACCAAAATCCAATGTTATCCGATGTCAGTTTAAACTTTAGGAAAACAATTGTGAACAATTAAGTGGGAGAGTGAAAAGGGGAGGACCAAAATCCAATGTTACTATACACTAAGAATACCGTACCTTCTTCGCAAAAGAATTGGTCGAAGTTGTTTTTTTCAATTTTGGCTAATAGGCAAGGCATTACAAAGGTCAACCAAAAAAAAAAAACAGATTCGGTAAATGTAGATAATGCATACCACATTCTAAAAAGAGAGAATCCAAAACCTGAAATCAGTCATTCCAATAGTAGATTAATAGGACTACTGCATTACAAATGCGAAATCCTAACTGCAGATTCAAAGAACTGATTTTTAATAAGGCATTCAACTGCAAATTTCATGCTGTGGTTCAAGAGATTATTGTTGCTATTTTTCTAAGCTGTGATTTGTTAAAATTAATGCCTTGTGTCTTTATTGCAATGCTTTATGCTTTTGTTAGTTTTGTAATTGGTTGAAGTGTGGTGTATGTCCATTATGTAAACTAGGGGTGTCCAGCGATCGGGTTTTTCGGGTTCGGGTCGGGTCTAACCCGACCCGACATTTGTCGGGTTGTGAAAAATATCATCCGAAACCGGCCGAGTAATTGGTCGAACTCCGACCAAAACGTTTTCGGGCGGGTTTAGTCGGGTTGGGCCTATTTTTGGGCCCTTGTTTGGGCCAATTTTATTTTTTCTGGCCATTATTTTAGGCTAATTTTCCAACAGTTTCCAACCTTTTAATAGGTCAAAAAGCCCAAAATGGCCCAACATTTCACCATTTCATAGCGGGCCAAACGCCTAGATCACCAATTTTATAGTTTGAGTAGACCTAAATCAAATGGCCCATTAGGGTTATATTCAGCCGATTTGGTCGCCTGAATATTTTCCCATGTCAGTCAGTCTTGACATTTCCAAACATTTCCAGAACATTTCTAGCCCTGTTTTCCTGCTACAACAAGTGTCAAGTCCTAAGTGCAACTGTGCAAGTGTTCAATTGTGCAACCAAGATTAAAAATTTAAAACACAAACTACTTCCAGCTCCAGAGAGTAGTCTCTCAGTCTCTTAGTCTTCCTGTTTTTTCAGCAGCCATACAACAATTAAAACACCACATTTCCACCAGTCCACCACCACATTACAAGTTTAAACTACCACCAAATTACAAGTCCAAAATAATTAAAACTACAAGTCCATAATAATACTAAGTAGCCAAACACAGTCCAATAGTCCATCCACTAAACTACTAAAGTCTCAAGCAGCCAATCCCATGTCCAAAGACTCCAAACGGACCAAACCTGTTAACATAAAAAGGAAAATTAGATGAGAATTAAAAACACCTAGGATCACAAAATAACATCAAAGTAAAATGTTTTCCCATCCAAAGCATCGTCAGTCCAATGTCCAAAGGCCCTTCACTCAATACCTAGGAACTTGCCTTGCATGTTGCATCATCAATTGATTCAGTTTGTAAGAGTTCTGGAAAAAAAAAAACACTTTATTGAACACAATACTAAGAAAAAACTAAATAGTAAGTAGACTAGATCAATTAAATTAAATTACCTCGTTCAAGATCTTCAACTTTATCCATAGATTGTCGAAGAGAGATTGGAACCGCACTTAGAAGCCAATTTTGGGTGCATACAAGAGTCTCGACCATTGACGGTGAGAGTGAACTTCGAAATGGATCAAGTACAAGACCACCCGTACTAAAGGCCGACTCGGAAGAAACTAGGGATGGCATTCGGGGCAATCAGGGTGGAATTTGGGTATTCCGTACCCGATCCCCGAACCTGAAATGCCGGCCATATAAGCCCCGATCCCCGAACGGGGAGGGGGAATAAAATCATATCTGAGCCATTCGGTTTTCGGGTAATCCCCGAACCGAATGGAATAGAAAATATGTTACCCGAACCGATCCACACCGACCCGAACCGAAATATTATCAGTTTCCATTTTTCAAACATTATTTGATTGGCTTATAAAACAAACTAGGCACAAAAATAGGAATTATACACCAAGATAAAAACCAACATTACAAAATATGGTCCAACCAAAATCCATGAACATAACAGACAACTTGAAGCAAAAACTTAAGTTTCAATTACAACTTAAGTTCACCAGAGAACATCCAGAAACTTAAAGTTAAACTGAAGCAGAAACAGAAACAGAAACTTAAGTTTCTGAAAGTGAACTGGTCTTATTCTTGCATCCACATCCCAAGAACATTCACCAAAATAATACTCCTGTTCTTGCATCCACATTCACAGACAATTCACCCAATTACAACTTAAGTTCAACAGAGAACATCCAGAAACTTAATGAAACTGAAGCAGAAACAGAAACAGAAACTTAAGTTTCTAAAAGTGAAACTGGTCCTATTCTTGCATCCACATCCAGAGAACATTCAAGCACCACGAACATTCACAGACCATTCACCGCGATAATAGCTTTGTTCTTGCATCCACATCCGCAAACCATTCACCACAATAATACAACTTACAACTTAAAGTTCAGTTGCATATTCTAACAAGGCAACCACAAGCACACCCAACAAAAAATAAGACACATAGTTTTCCAGAAAAACAACCACACTAGCAACAAGTTAAAACCACTATAACCACATAGAAATTGTCCTAGTTCAAGCACCACAGAGATGAAAAAAAAACTTCGTTTTGAGCTTCAGATGTCAACTTCATTTTGTCTCATGCCTGTTGAAATGGACAAATGGACAACAAAAAAAAAACAATTAATATGAGCAATATACAATGTTAAAACTACAAGAAACGTAAAACAAATGCCAATTACCTCACGAGTCACGCATGAATCCCCCGATTCTGCATCATCATATATGGTGGCATATCCTGATGTGGATTCACCTAACAAATATAAAAGAAACAAATTCATAAGTACTAGTTTTATTTAACTAAAGGTAGAAAAATACAAAATACTAAGTTGATTACCTTTCATTTCCTCAGCCCACAACCAACTTTGAGCACACATCAAGGCTTCCATTGTATCGGGATGAAGTCTACTACGATGTGGACTCACCAACCTACCACTCGTGCTAAATGCAGACTCGGAAGCAACCGTCGATACCGAAATAGCTAACAAATCCCTAGCCATGGCTTGTAAAATTGGATACTTGGGTTGATGTGATTTCCACCAATTCAATACATCAAATCCCGCGGATTTTGGCAAGGTAGGTTCGGACAAATAATGATCCAATTCCAATTTTGCAGTATCGACTGTCCTACTTCTCTTCGACTCCCTAAGCATATAGACATCATACTTTGATAGTGATTCGTCTTCAATAGAACCTAATTGGGGAGAAGAGTCGCCAATACCCTCTATCGTTGAACTAGGACTTTGGTATTCCTTAAGCAATTTGTAACAAAGTGCCCGAACTTTCTCAACTTCTTCCTTGTAAGTTGTTGGAAACAATAATCTAAAATAGAACTCCAGCACGTTGATCTTGTACCTAGGATCCAACACAACAGAAACCCCCACAACACCATTTACCAAGGACCAATACTTGTCAAATTTTTCCACCATCCTTTTGGCCATTTCCCTAATCACCTGATTCTCAGAACGGAGTCAATCTCTCAATTCAAGTCTCACATATATTTGGAAAGCATTGATTAGTAGTGGGGTATTTAGTTCCAGAAAACAACTCCGTCACCTTAAAAAAAATTTTGAGCTTCTAACAAACATCTTTAGCAAACCCCCACTCACGCTCACTTGGTAAGGAATTATATTGAGCATCCCGTTTGCTTAAACGATTAAACACATCCTTATAAATTAGGGCTATTTGAAGCATCAAGAATGTTGAATTCCACCTAGTAGCACAATCAAGTCCTAATTTCTTAGTACTACCCACATTCAATTGGCGAACTGTTTCTTCAAATTTTTCCTCCCTTTTTGGTGATGCTGTCCAATAAGCTACACTATCTCGGATTTTCTCAATACCCCCCTTGATAACATCCAACCCATCTTTAACAATAAGATTAAGAATGTGCGCACAACAACGCATATGAAACAAATCCCCACCCAACATGAGAGATGTATTATCAAGTTTGTCCCACAAAAGATCAATCATGGCATCATTGGTAGAGCAATTATCAACCGTTATGCTTGAAATCTTCCTATCAATGTTCCAATCCATCAAACAATTCAACAATTGGTCACATAGAACTTCTTTTGTATGTGGACATGGCACATATATGAACCTAACATGCAACATTGATATTTAATTAAAAATGGAAAAATAAAAATTTACATTGAATAAAGGAATAAAGATAACGATGTGCCTTTCTTTTGATTACTAGAAGTCCACATATCCGTTGTGATAGCCAATCTACTTGCATTACTCACCACCAAACTCAATGTCTTCCCCTTATGGTGCTCATAAATCTTGAATATAATTCACTCTTGATTGTATTTCTACACGGCACCTTAAATAAAGGTTGAAGTGCATTCGAATACAGCTTAAATCCAACATGATCCACAATTGAAAGAGGATACTCATGCATGATTATGGTATTTGCAAGTTCTTTTCGTGCCGTACCATGATCAAAGCTATATGAAGTTAGTAGTGGAGGACGGTCTTTGTTCATGAAATTATTTGTTAGAACTTGCTGCCTCATGGTATCCTTCTTTTGGTGTTTCCGAATATAGTGCTGTGATAAATGCGAGGTTCCATTCTTTGTTTCTCCATTTATTTTGTCTCCACAATACTTGCAAATGGCCTTGAAAACCCCATCAATTTTCACCCTCTTATAGTGAGCCCAATAAGGACTCCTTAGCTTTTTATTGTCATCGTCATCAGAAACTTTATCTGATAGTATTTCGACTTCTTCACCCTCATTTTCACCTGTTTGGTTGTTGATGGGGGAATCTGATTGTAAGGGGCTACTAGTTGGTTGTGATGGTCCAGAAGGACCAGAAGCATCAATCGGATTTGTTGAATGAGCACTCGAATCAACAGGTGATTCAGACATCTTTAATCCTAAGAAAACACCAGATGATTCAACATATAAAGCTTCCAAAGTACACAGCTAAATGCATTCCATCAAGGCACATTAGTATTGCACTATTGCAGTCCACAACAACTGAATATATTAGCAATTTCAATTTTTTGTTGCCTCCCAATCCAAGGACATGTTTCTTATAGTGCAAAAAATTAATGCTCATGCAATGCAATCAAACAAACAGCTAACAAACTAACAACAAACTAACAGACTGGAGGGGCTAGGCCGCCACCTCAACTCGGTAGACAGAATATGCGAGGGGTTATGCCACCACCTCAGCTAAGCAATGCAATTAAATAAAACTAACTATACTAACTAAAAACAAACTCAATATTTAGCCTGGCTTCGTTACACCTCAGGTTTGGCATAAAACCAGGTTAGAGGTATCCACCAAGCTAAATACGAGCTACTAACACATAAACTACTACTACAAGAAAGCAGCGGGATACTTACAGCGGTTTCAGCAAGCGGGATACTCACTGTTCACCTTTCGAGAGCGAGAGAGAGAATAGATTCTGGAATGTTGGAAGGGCAGTAGGGCACTTGCCGGATCGAAAATAGCTACCACAAAAGCTATACCAGTACACTATCCCACATGCACACATCGAACGAAATCCATGAGTAACTGCGTAAACACAAGAATTTTTATGATTAAAATCAAAAGTTAGGCGTATCAAGAATGTAAAACCCTCTCGAATCTTTACTGTTTTTTTTTTTTTTTGTGGGTAAATTCGAATCTTTACTGTTCTTAGATTCAAATGGTTTTGACTTGTTCTTTTGAGAAACTGAAACAGATCAACTGATCTGGGTTTCTTGATTCAAATGGTTTTGAATGGTTCACTCACGGGAAACATGTTCGACGGAGAGAGAAAGAGAGAGAGAGGGAGAGGGAGAGAGAGAGAGAGGGGTCAGATCATTTCAGGGGTTTCGTCACAAACCCCAGCCCGAACGAAGATAGAAAAAAAGAACAAATCAGGGGTTTAGCCACAAACATCTCTGATTCTCTAGCAAAAGGGAGAGAAAGATTACCTTGGAGAAATGGAGGGTCTTGAACCGACGATCAACTGATCTGGGTTTCGTGAATGAGAAATTTCTCAGAGACCTGTTCGATTTCGAAGCAACCACGCAAAAAAATTATCAGAGGCAGCCAACGGGATTCACCCACGGGAAAGTAGAAAACTTGTTCGACTAAGGGAGGGAGGGAGAGAGAGAGAGAGAGAGAGAGAGAAACCTGTTCGCCGTCGCCCTCTCTGAGGTCTGAGAATAGTGAGAGTGAGAAATAACAGGGAAGTTCTGGAAAACCCTAAAGCATAAGTGTGTATATATAGGCAGGGGTAGTTTTGTAATTTACTACTTCGGTTCGTTTCGGTTTCGGTTCGGGTCGAGTATCTGCTGAACCAAAATCGAACCGAACCCCGTTCGGGTATCTTCCATGCCAACCAAACCCGTACCCACGGGGAATATTTCGGTTATGGTTCGGGGATAATTTCGGGTATAGGTTCGGGTACCCATCGGTTCGGTTCGAATTGCCATCCCTAGAAGCAACGGTAGACACAGGCATAGCTAATACATCACGCGCTACTTTGGACAAGATTGGATACTTGTTGGAATTGTTCTTCTACCATACCAAGATATCAAAATCTGGATTGTCCCTACGTTCGCACAAATCCCCCAAATACTTGTCTACCTCCGAGGAACAAACACTAGAATACTCCTCCTCCAAGTAAGTGTCAAATTCGCTAGCTAAATTCAAGCGGCGATCACAATCCTCATTCTCCTCTATTACTCTCAGCATTGAACTTGTACTAGGCACATTTTGTCTAACTTCACCCTCTTTTTCATAAGAATCATACAACTTGTTCAAAACATCCTTCACTTGTTTCTCCATTTTCTCACCCACCACCTTCCCTTTGGATCTTGTATAGTAAAACTTCACCAACCTTAACTTATACCAGGGATCAAGTGTCACCGCCACATAAAGTAGGGGATTGAATTTCTCTACATCCCCCCAATACGTCTCAAATTTTCTTTTCATTTCAATTGCCATCTTAGACATAAAAGGATCTTTGCTGAGGATTGATTCATCTATACAGGTTTCAACCTTAAACAACTCATGAAAGAACACATTGGATATGACAAAAAGAGAAGCTGAAAATTTCTTGGTTGCATCATAGAAAAGTTTTAAGAATGTAACAAACAACCCACATTTCTTCCAATCAAGCTTGTTTGGCACAGTTGCTTGTCTTGGAGTTGGGACCCTATGGCTCCCACCTTGGTCACCCTCACCCTCCAATGACAAATCCTCATCGCCTTCTTTTATGCCAAAGAATTTTATAAATTATTGTCTTCCTCCCCCATTCTTTGGAATGCCTTCTCAAACTTGATGGCTACTTCTAACATCAAGTAAGTGGAATTCCACCAAGTACACACATCAAGACACACTGTTTGTTTCGATTTAATTTTCTCTTTCTCCACACACTTCTTGAAAATCTCCATTCTTTGTGGAGAAGATCTCACATACCTCACAACATCACGAACACGCAGAATAGATTCACTCGTATCTTTCAACCCCTCAACGACGATAAAATTCAAAATGTGTGCACAACATCGCATATGCATATATTCATGCCCCAAGACAGTCCTTTTCCAATCCAATGTTTTCCTTTTCAAGTACTCAATATCTGTGGCGTTTGAACTTGCATTATCTACCGTCATTGTAAAAATACCATCAACATTCCACTCAAGCAATAATGACTCAATTTTCTTGCCTATTGTAACTCCCTTATGATCTTCAATTTGACAAAAGTTTAAGATTCTCTTTTGCAACTTCCAATCATCACCAATGAAGTGTACAGTGAGACACATATAGTCCCCCCCCCCCCCCCTCGTTGACTTTGAATGAAAGGTTTTGTTGTCCATGTTGGTCTCTAAGAGGATATAACGGGCAAACGGGGATGTGAGCTTTCAAATTGCTAACGCCATGTTTTTTACTATCAGCCACATATCTTTTCTTGCAATACTTACACTCACCCAATGTTTCACCACCCTCTTTTATTTGTTCGAAGTGATCCCAAGCAGGAGATCGATATCGTTCTTTTTTTGGGTTGGGGTCTTGACATGTTTGTGGTGGAAGCTTTTTTTTCTTGGTTTTTTTCCTACCTTGATTTACTTTATCTACCGTATCATCTTCAACATTGACAACATCGGCAAGGGTAGTCATACCAGGATTAGGATTACCTTGAAGTTCAACATCGGGAAGGGTAGTCACATCGTCGTCAATATTGACAACATCCTCAAGATCCTCACGGACTGCACCAAGCGAAAAATCCAAAAGTTCTGAATCCATCACCTTCAATATAAACAAGTGTAATCAAGATCAATAACAAGTGTAATCAACGTCCGAAAAAAATAAAAAAATAGGACAACCAATTCAAAAGAATAACCAAGATAAATGCTCAGAGTTCCGTTCATCTTCAAACCAAGTATCTACTCATCTAAAATGAGCAAGTACACAAATCCTCCCCCTAAAAACTTGCAATGACAACTAGACTAATCATACAAATGCAAAGAATGTTATTCCTTCAAAGATATCCAACTGTACAACCGTAATAATTTCTTAAACAATTTATTCAGACAGGCTCTAACTTAAACAAATCAAATTTGACATTCATGAATTGAAACCGCGACAAAAATGGTCAAGAGCTGCTACTGTCGACCATATGTGTTTGGGTGGTCCGACGTACTAAATGAGAAAGGGTCTCAAACCAGATTACCCAAACATAAACTTTACAACCCCCACCAAAAAAAAAAAACAGCAACAGGAGGACAAGTGGATAACAGTCAACAGATATAAGTTATATAACCACAAGTAAGACAGCCTATTATGTTTAATTGCACTACAAATGCGTTCGTAGTGTTCATATGAAATCATCAAAAGATTCAAAACTACATCAGTGATCAGTCGAATATATATATATATATATATATATATATATATATCGGAGAGAACGAGAGAGACAGAGAGTGGTTAGCCGTACCAGAGAGAGAGAGAGAGAGAGAGAGACGTTCCAGAGTGGCAAAGTTAGCCGTTTTCGATCGCCTGTGAGATCGGGTGGACCGGTGAAGAGTGGACGGTGGAGAGCAGGAGAGGAGAAATGGCCGGAGATTTGGTCACCGATCGGAAAGAATGAGAGAGTGGGGTGGGGGTGGGTGGGGGTGGGGGTGCGGTGCCGCGATGGGGTGGCCTGGTGTGGTGGGCATTGGCGGAGAGACCGAGGGTCGAGACTCGAGAGGAAAAGGACTTCCGAGATCTGATTCTGAAGTGAAGAGTGAAGACTGAAAGATCCCTAATTTTTTTGCTTTTATAGTGATAAATTTCGGTCGGGTCGAGTGACCCGAAATTAAATATCCCTAACCCGAAACCCGACCGAACATTTGTCGGGTCTTATTTAGTCGACCCGAACCCGACCGACTATCTGTTTTGAACCCATCCGATACTGAATTTTCGGGTCGGGTCAGGTCGGGTGGTCGGCGGGGGGCTTTCTGGACAGCCCTAATGTAAACGGTTTTGCCCTAGTATTTAAGAAAGGAAAAGTGTGAGAGAATGGGTAGAATGAGCTGCCCCATTTCGTGAGATCAAGATTGAGCAGCCCTCACATTTCACATTTATTCCCTGGCCTTTCAGAGAGGACATATACTCCTCCCCTGTTCTTGTTGTTTCTGCCGATTGAATAGGCAGTCCAATGCCTCTCCATTTTCTGTTTTTTCTTTTCTCTAAAAATCAAAGTTTGGCTAGGAAAATGCCAACATGATTCAGTTTCGCTATAGTGCAATTCAGAAAATGAAGCTAAGGTCTGATAAGTTCAAAGCCAAGTCACAAACGAAGCTCAAAATATGGTTCAAAACCAGTCAAAAACCAAGTCACAAAAATAGGCTATGCTTATCAGCATGAATAGCAACTAAAACTGCAAAAGCACACCAAACAAAACCAAGTTCATAAAAAACTCAACTCTAAATTAGGTAAAAGCCAAACTTAAAGAAATAGGGAATGTTAGAATTAGGAAAAAGCCACAAACTGATACGACCCTATTTTTGGGCAAAATATACCAACTTTTTTGGGATTTACCAAAACCCTACCTCTTTCTTCCACCTTTTGGTTAAAATAATATGAAAAAACAAAAAAAAACAAAAAAAACCCTACCCCTTTCTTCCACCTTTTAGTTACAGAAAACCCACAACTCTACCCCTTTCTTTTGGTAACTGTGAAGATTGATAAAGCTCAAACAAGAATTATGACAGGCCTCTGCCAAAACAAGAAGAAAACACAACCTATCAGCACAAAGTTATACACAAAGGGGTCCTCTTCGCACAAAGAGAATCAGGAGAGAGAGAGTATTGAAGTTCCTGTCAAAGGTCTGAATCTAAATCAACGCACTAGACCCATGCACAGCGGCGAAAGGCCAAGGAATCCAACCCGTCGTGTCTCTTAGTCAAACGGCGCACTGATGACCACCCGCCACCACGCAAAGCCCCAAAATTTTGCCCCAATTCTAGGTCCAAAATGTAAACTGAAAATTGATCAATAGATGTTCTTCATAGAGAGAATCAGGAAGGAAGGAAGGAAGCAAGGAGGGAGGGAGGGAGGGAGGGAGGGAGGGAGAGAGGGAGGGAGGGAGGGAGAGAAAGACCTGGTAACGAGATCTAGAAACGGAGTGGCTGCATCATCTGAGTGGTTGCATCATCTCAGAGTGAATGGAGAGAAAGTATAAAAGGCGTTGCCTTCATATTCTCTCTTTATATCCGAACCCGGAATAAAATAAAACAACAAGTACAGTAGTAACAATCATTATACTACGTTGTTTTGAGATATATTGCTTAAAAAATGTAGCGCGAAATGTGGCGCCAAACTTGTAAAAAAACAAAAAAATTGGCGCCGAATAGATTTGGGATTTCAATTATTTTGGAGAATTAACACCAAAATAATTAAGCACCCTCGTATCACGCAGTACGGACAAATTTTAAACTTAATTAGTCAATTATATTTTAATAATGGTCGATCTGAACCATTAGGATTTCATGTCTTATTGATTCCATCATTATCACCCAAATCGAGGATCATCGAATATCACTGCCTGATCGGACAACATTTGGTGCATTTCAAGGCATTAGACTATAAGAATGCAATACTCGACCCCCAAATGAGTCTTTTTTTCGATCAAACCATCCATCTTTTACATATTATGGAGTATATCATTCATACCAACAACGAAATTAATCGGGTTTCGCTACACACTTGATCGGATAGAAAAACCCATTCAGTTAATCAAATTGTGTCTCGATAAAGAAGCTTTCTAAACCCGATTGAGACAAATTTTTACGCGAATGATATAAACAACAAGAAAAATAAAATCAACGGTCTGGATCATCCTAATTATGTCACGGTCAAATGACTATCGTACATTTAAGTATAGTACAAGACTTAGTTTGTTAACAATTACATTGAATATATAGAATTTAAGGGTCATTACCAACTCAATTTTTATAGCGGTCGATCTGAACCGTTAGCATTTCACGTCTCACGGATTCCATTGTTGTCACCAAAATTGGAGATCATCGAATATCAGCAACCGCCTGATCGGACAACATTTGATGCATCTTGGTCATTAAAGTATTATATTGCAAGACCCGACCCCTACCAGAGACTTTATTTTGCGATCTGAACTGTCTATGCTTTACATATTATGGAGTTCATCAATCTTACTAAGAATGAAGTTGATCGGGTATCGCTACACATTTGATCAGACGATAACTATCATCTAAAAACCAATTGCGTACCAAAGCAAGAAGCTTTCTAAACCTGATTGAGTCAAATTTTTATGATAATTATTTTATCAATAAGCACAATGAAATCAAAGGTCTCGATTTTTAAAATAGTTTTGTCTTACTGAGGTCCGCTAAATAATCGTATCGAAGTTTATTAAAATATGAATGACATAATAAATTAGACATTGTGAAGACTTTGGGCAACATAGTAAGGTTGTCGTTGAACATTTTGGCTTAGCGCCAAAAGAAAAGTTGAACATGGCAAATATTCCCACCAAAAATTTTGCCTTTCGGCGATGCAACTTGCGTCGCCGAATGTGAAGACTTTTAACGACATCAAAGTGTGTAGCTGATACATACGTAACGGCAACACACTTTTTGTTGTGTCGCCAATCCTTGTCGCCGAATGTGAAAACTATTGGCAACATCAAAGTGTGTCGCCAATACATACCCAACGGCGACGCATTTATTGTTATGTCGCCAAAAGGCAAATTTGTTGTAGTGTCTACATCATTTTTACCATTCCTGTACAGACAGCACCACGTGCACATCAATGTGATATATTTCTCATATCCCTTCCCCCTTTACTTGTTTATTAAAGAACTTGATTTTTCTAAAAGATATTTAAAAATTCCTCTTTTAAAAATGGTTAGTAGAGACCGGTTTTACCGAACGAGTGAGGTGCTTTTCAACAAAACTTTCATCACTCGTAACGTGGCTCCCGAATCCAAAATCTCAACGTTTTCGTTGGACCAAAAGCCTTTTCCAAGCGAGTTCTCGGTTTCTCGGATTATCCATCTCAAAGGTTATCTTTTTCAAACTTCATTTTAGGAAGACCATTAATCAATTCTTTATTAGAAAGTTTTGAAATCAAATACATATTAGCATGTGCAAGTCTCTTATGCCATAACCACTATTCTCATTCATAGCATTCAAACATTTTTCATCATTAGAAGATGGAGAATGGGCATGAATAATGTAAACATTGTCATATCTAGTACCAACAAAAATTATTTTCTTTTCTGCAATATTTTCTTTGATGCATTGTGATTTTGCAAAAATAACTCGATGGCCCTTATTACATAGTTGACTGATACTTAAAAGATTATGTCTCAAGCCATCACAATAAGCACATTTTCAATAGTATGAGAGAGATCCATACCAACATTATCAATACCTAAGATTATACCTTTGCTGTTGTCACCAAATGTTGCAAAACCATTTTCCTTAGATGATAAAGTGCTGAACAGTTTAGCATTACCGGTCATGTGCCTTGAGCATCCATTATCCAAAAACCACCTTTCATTATTTGCCTTTGTGCTCAAGCATACTTGCAAAAATATTTAGACATTGATTTTTGGTACCCATACTTGTTGGGGTCCTTGAAGGTTACAAAATATATAAAATCAACTTCTAGATTCACTATCTACAAACCAGCTCATTCATCAACAACACTCGAAACTAATCCAAATATACCCCAACACGTGACCGGTAGTGGACCCACTCTAAGCCACCTTCTATTTGGCAATCCAAAAAGGAAAGTCAGAGTGTGTGAGACATAAAAGGGCTCAATAAAATATCACAATACCCGAAGGTATAACAACATAAATACGAAACTTTAACATAACTAAAACACTCGAATGTAAACAATAGTTATATCCATCACATGCTCCAAACACAATAATAATATCCAATTGTAACACACATATAAGACCACATCACAGGGGGTGACAGGCCTGCCACATTCCCTTGTACCCCCAAAGTTGTGTCCCACATACCATGCTCCTATCCACCGATAATTAGTCAACATGGCATACGACATGGAATGCCTCAAACATAAACCATCGGCAGTACAATCAACACCTCAACAAGCACACGTAATTCTCAATCATGCATATCAACAACTAACCTCATGTCTCACACACCATGTTCCCAACCACCGTTAGATATAGGGTTTGGCTTACGACATGGTGCTTCACACGCACACTCTCTCAATATATCAACAACTAAGAAAGATAGCAAGATATAAACTGCCATCACAATAATACCTTATTGAACATAACCATGTCAAAAACACTTATCTTTGTATCGACCGAGGTACACCAAACTTACGGTTTCGACACCTCGCATTTGACCGGCTTGTTACCTAGCCATAAGCTAACCATATTAGCATATGAATCCCTTAGAATGTTTAAGTAAATATATGATAACACCCCATAACACTTTCACCATGTTAACACATGTCCAAAGGTTAACAAGGCCACTAAACGTCTCCGAATCCATTTTACAACCATTTGATATCAAGTTATAGAGCTAACAAGGTATTAAACATTGTCATCTTAAACATGTCAACTTAAACATGTCATCTCAAAGACCTCTAAGTGTCCCCCAAGCACGCATAGTGCTTAATCATAACATAACCCCAAAACCGGTAAAGAATCCAATAACTATTCCACTATATTTTGACCATAACTTCTTTTAGGATTAGAATTAGGTCAAAAAACCACTACCATTAAATAGTACATTTTCAATACATCAATTTTGATATAAAACTTGCCATGAACGAAGTCCAGATGAAAAAGTTATGATTGTTTGAAGTTCACTCGTTTGACTGGTACTGGTACCACAAAAAACTTGGTATCAACTGGGCAAAACCAAAATCCTAAGATTTGGGTACCGATACCACCCCAAACTTGGTACTGGTACCACCTGGATTTTCCAAAAAAGTCAGTCTTGTAGGGAGGTATTCCCGAACAGATAAGATTAGTCGCCGAATACGTGATGTGTTAGGGACACGTGGCAGGCACGATAGGTTTATTGCCGGGCAGTTCGATGAGTGGTGATATGGACCAGTGACACATGAAGTCATTGGTCCAGACAGTCTGTTCGGCTGATAAGGTCAAAGACATGTGAAGTCATTTGTCCAGGTATAATGACATGGACCAGTTGCATGTGAGGTCATTGGTCCAGGAGGACTGTTCGGCAAAGAGGAAGCCGAACAGTGAAGCAAGTTACCCTAAGTCTTGACGTGGCAAGAATACTCTGGAATGATAATATTCCATGGAAGGATAAGATTCCGAGTATAAAGGATCGAAGCAAGAGACCCAACGTGAGTGGGGTGTTCGGATAATTATGGGAAAGAGACCCATAAAGATTGAGCTTTCGTACAGATAAGGGAATGAGAATCCAGAAGATACTAGGTTTCCCTATACGAGGTAGGGATCCTAGGGCAACAAGGATGCTTGGACTGCAAGCATCCGTGAGCCTATAAATACGAGGTAAGCCTGGAGGTAAAAGGTACGCAATATTTGGCCATCTCTTATTGCTTTCCTACTGAGAATTAGGGTTTAGACCAGTACGTGATACTAACTTAAGCATCGGAGGGCCTTTGCCACGAGAGGCAAAGGTGCGCTCACCCCTTGTCTGTTTTGCAGATTAGGGTTCCGACGAAGAACTAGGGTTCCGGTGTAGAGGCACGTGTAGCCGTTACAAATTGGTGTTGTTCAGAACACTGATTGTTTTCATCCCCCTACAATTGGCGCCGTCTGTGGGAAATCGAACCAGTTTGTGAAAATATAACCATGATGGAAGAAGATCCAACCACGCCGTTCGATCCAAAGAACCAGTTAACTGGTGGAGGGGATAAATCTCCACCAGGAGCTCCGAGAAAGCCCGCTGGAAGAGAGGATAGAGCAGCTACTGGCTCCACGAGAAGGAGCAAGTCCCACCGAAGAGAGGCATCGGTGGACCGTTCAAAAAGTGTTCATAACAGTGAAGATATCCTCGACACAAAGAGGAAAGAAATTGAGGAGTGCGCTCGTTTGATTAAGAGACGAGAGTACGAGATACGAGAGCTACAGCTGGTACGAGATCACCCGGAGGACCTCGGACTTTCGCGAAGGAGTTCTAGAGAAGACAAGAGGGCTTTACTAGTCCATAAACAGCCCCGTTCACGAGAAAGAAGAGGCAGGAGTAACAGTCCCACCACGAGACGGTGTGAAGCTTCCCCACGGAGAAGGAGAAGCAGAAGTAGAGACCGTACGCCAGAAAGGCGAAGGGCGTCTTCACGAAGAAGAAGGAGCAGAGAACGAAGTTCCTCATCTGAAGAAAAGACGAGGAAGCACCACCGTGACAGGTACGAGAGACCTGATGCTGATTGGGCCAAAGCCACAGCTCATAAGACGGTTGAAAAAGAAGAAGGGACAGTGTCCGCACGAGAAGCGGCGCGTAAAGCCGTGAGTAACATCGCAGCCTCCCCGTTTGCAAAAAGGCTGCAGGAGGCCAGGTTGCCGAGCAGAGTGAAGCACGGAGCGTTCGTGCTTTACGAGACAAACACGGACCCTGTGTCTCACATACAGCATTACCAACAGGCCATGTTCATGCATGATGGTGATGATGCCATTCTCTGCAAAATGTTCCCATCAAGTCTTGGCAAGGTGGCCCCTTGGAAAGGTGACCCTGCCTGTTCGGGCAGGTTCAGTTGTCTTAAGGACGGATTTCCTGGTGGTAGACGTCCCCTCTTCTTATAACGCGATTATAGGAAGAACTTGGTTACACAAGATGAGGGCAGTCTCCTCGACTTACCACCAGATGGTGAAATTCCCAGGATCCAATGGGATCGAGTCAATCAAGGGTAACCAGAGAGCGGCCCAACAGTGTTTGATTTCTATCATTAAGAAGGCCCCAAAGGCCCATCATGTTCACACACTGGAAGTGCCAGATCAACCGACTATCGAGGATGTCGGAAGAAGCCCGGCTGATAAGGTGATCGAGGGTTTGGAGAAGATTCAGATCAACGAGGCTGATCCTGAAAGATATTTTTTGATTGGGGAATCGTTACCTGCAGTGGAAAGGACCGAATCAATACAATTTCTGAAGGAGTATGTTGATGTGTTTGCATGGGTACCAGAAGAGATGCCTGGTGTAGATGCTGACATAATCTGTCACCATCTGAATGTTGACCCTCAGCATAAACCGGTTATTCAGAAGAAGCGTAGGGCTGCCGTGCAGCATGTGGATGCTGTTGTTGAAGAGGTCAATCGATTGCTTGAGGCAAAAGCAATACGCGAGGTTCACTACCCTGAGTGGCTATCCAACACTGTAGTCGTGAAGAAAAAGAATGGAAAGTGGCGTGTCTGTGTGGACTTCACAGACTTGAACAAAGCCTGCCCTAAAGATAGTTTTCCCCTCCCAATGATAGACCAGTTGGTTGACGCAACAGCTGGCTATGAGCGAATGAGTTTTCTTGATGCGTATCGAGGATACCATCAAATTGCTATGTATGGGCCCGATCAGGAGAAGACGTCTTTCATCACCCCACGGGGTTTCTACTGCTATAGTGTGATGCCGTTTGGGCTGAGAAATGCAGGGGCGACGTACCAAAGACTTGCAACTCTCATGTTTAAGGAACTGCTCGGGAGAACTATGGAGGTTTACATAGACGATATGGTGGTGAAAAGCCGAGACAAGCGAGGGCATATCACAGACTTAAGAGAGGTCTTTGAGATCTTGAGGAAATACAAATTAAAACTCAACGCCTCGAAATGTGCGTTTGGGGTTGGTTCTGGAAAATTCCTAGGGCATTTGGTGACTATGAGGGGGATTGAGGCTAACCCAGACCAGATTGCGGCCTTACAGAAGTTGCAAAGTCCCAGAACCACGAAGGAGGTTCAAAGACTAACTGGGATGGCTGCCGCCCTCAATAGATTTATCAGCAGATCAAGCGACAAGTGTAGGCCCTTCTTTCAGTTGTTAAAAAAAAGGGAAGGATTTGAATGGGGAGCAGAATGTGAGCAAGCTTTCCAGGACCTGAAGAAGTATCTGGCTGAGCCACCACTTCTGTCAACCCCACAGCCAGGTGAGTCCTTGATTTTATACCTAGCTGTTTCTGAGCATGCTGTTAGTGCAGTCCTGTTAAGGGATTTGGGAGTTGAGCAAATCCCAATTTACTATGTTAGCAAAACATTGCTAGACGCAGAAACGAGATATCTGCCCCTGGAAAAACTTGTCCTGGCACTTAGGACAGCAACGAGAAAGCTGCCACACTACTTCCAAAGCCATAGGGTTGTAGTGTACACTGAGTTTCCATTGAAGTCACTACTACGAAAGGCAGATTTTTCTGGAAGAATCTCGACGTGGTCCGTCGAGTTGAGTCAGTATGATATTGATTATCAACCACGAACAGCAATCAAGGGCCAAGTGCTGGCTGATTTTGTGGCAGAGTTTTCTCCCACAGTAGCTCCCCTGCCTCCTACGAAAAAAGGACAGGAGAGTAGAACCTTGTCCACGAGGGACAAGGTCTCAGCCGAACAGGATGGCACGGAATGGAATCTATTCGTTGATGGATCATCTTGTAATACTGGTTCAGGAATTGGTGTTGTTCTTTTTTCTCCTGGAGGAATTATGATAGAACTGTCTGTTCGGCTGGGATTCAGCGCGTCAAATAACGTGGCGGAGTACGAGGCACTCCTAGCTGGGTTAAGAAGTGCGAAGACTCTGAAGGCAAAAAGAGTTATGGTGCATTGTGACTCGCAGCTTGTGGTAAATCAGCTGTCCGGCGAGTATCAGGCCCGGAACGAAAAAATGGCGGCATACGTGGAAGCTGCCAAGGATTTGCTTGACACCTTCGAGAGGGTCCACATTGAACAGATAAGCTCCGGACAAAATGCACATGCCGACTCATTGGCATGGCTGGCTGCAGCAGTCCCAACTGAACTCAAGCGAAGAGTTGCAGTTGAGTATCTGAATGAGCCGAGCATTGGTAGAAGCGTGGAGTTAGTTTTGGAAGTGAACCAAGGTCCAAGTTGGATGGACCCAATTGTGGAGTTTTTACGAGATGAAATACTCCCCGCTGACAAGAAAGAGGCACATAAGGTCAAAACCAAGTCAGCAAGGTTTTGGTTGTCCCCAGAGGGGAAGCTTTACAGAAAGTCCTTTACAGGCCCTTATTTGTTGTGCGTGCACCCCGAGATGGTTCAGAGATTTCTTCACGAAATACATGAAGGAACATGTGGAAGTCATGCTGGGGGAAGATCCATTGCCCACCGAGCAATTACCCAAGGCTACTGGTGGCCACATATGCAGGAGGATGCAAAGATGTATGTTAAAATTTGTGAGAAATGTCAGAAATTCTCACCAATGATTCGAACACCTGCGGAGGATTTGGTGCCTTTGACAAGTCCTTGGCCGTTTGCTCAATGGGGGATGGACATCGTGGGTCCATTGCACAAAGCAACTGGGAACCGAAAATTCCTTTTAGTTGCAACCGATTACTTCACCAAGTGGATTGAGGCTGAACCACTGGCCAAAATTACCGAGCCCATGGTTGAGAAGTTCGTGTGGAAGAGTATTATTACTCGATTCGGGGTTCCTTATTCTCTGATCACAGATAACGGGTCCCAATTTCAAAAGAAATTCAAGGCGTTCTGTGCCCAATATGGAATTCGAAATTATTATTCCACTCCAGCCTACCCTCAAAGTAATGGGCAGGCAGAAGCGTCTAACAAAACCATTCTTGATGGGATCAAGAAGAGGTTGGATAAGGCAAAGGGGAAATGGCCTGATGAATTGCCCCTTGTTTTATGGGCTCATAGGACAACACCGAGGAGGTCTACGGGAGAGACCCCCTATTCGTTGGCATACGGTACAGAGGCAGTTATACCTCTAGAAGTAGGACTTCCAACGAACAGGACTGTGTTGGTTGAAAGTGGGGGCAATGACAGAGCCCTCGAAATTGAGCTTGACCTCGCCGAGGAGAGGAGAGAAAGGGCCCTAATCCATTTGGCCTCCTACCAGGAACAGTTGATGAAGAGCTACAATAAGCATGTTCACCCACGAGAATTTGGTGTTGGGGACCTTGTACTACGGAAGGTGCTCGGCAACACCAAGGTAGCCAACGAAGGCAAGCTAGGAGCCAATTGGGAAGGCCCGTATCGGGTGACAGAGATTGTGGGCGTTGGAGCCTACAGATTGGTTGATCTGGACGGCGTCCCAATTCCGAGGCCATGGAATGCTCATAATCTGAGAAAATTCTTTGTTTAAAAAGAATTTAGTTTTGTTTCACCACGTGATTATGTGGGAATTACGAATAAAGTTCCCTTCTGTTTCTTATTTTTAGTTGTAAGGGGTACGAATAACGCCCCCTTAAGTTCAGTCTATGAATAAAGACACCCTTTTCTTCACAGTATATTTGGCTTTTTCAAATATTTGGTTTTTTAATATGAATACTGATTTTTCTTTTCATTATTCATATTGGGGAGCATGGGATTGGCACGAACGCCATATATGAATATATCTATGCTTGATAGCTTGAGAACCGCGCACGAACAAACGCTAAAGTATGAGAAACTTGTAAACAAATGTACCCCAAGTATGAAAACACTTGGGTTGCATGCAGCTGTTCGGGTACAATCATTCGAGTAAATGATTGTGCTAAAGAGTATGAGATACTATAAGTCCGAGAAACTTACTGTTAACTGTTGTAGTTAAATTCAAAAGGATTTTAAATCATAACCTGGTATGAGATACCTGTAAGTACGAAATACTTATAACATGCCTACGTACGAATATACTCTGGGGCATGCATACGTAAACATGCAAAATAATCAAGTACGAAATACTTGATTCTGCGAGGCATAACGAGACATGTCAAACACTTAGTGAAATCTAAGTATTGGAAACTTACCCCAAACACATGTCACACACGGCTTGCATATATGAACATGCAAGAGATCAAGTACGAAAAGGCTTGGTTCTGTTATGACGAAACATGTCAAAACAACAGATAAACAGCTTTAAGTTCGAATATTCTTAAAGGAAGTCCAAGTACGAAGCACTTGCAGAAAGCAATAAATGAAAGAAGATTGAGAGCACGAGGTGCTTCGAACTAAAAGTACTAGATTAAAGGCCACGAAGGGCCGAGCAAACAGTTGAAATCCAGAGAGTCATGCCACGAGGGGCAAAGTACTTACGTAAAACAAACAAAAAAGAAAAGATGATTTGATGCCACGCAGGGCTAGATCAAACTACGGTCACTCAGGACCTGCAAAATGTTTCGTGGCTCATTCAGTCCAATTCTTGGACTTCAGGAGTTGATTGCCCAGCTTCTTCTGTTCCAGCCTCTCTTGGAACTTCGTTGCCACCAGCATTCTCTTCTTCAGCAATAAGGTCAACGTTTGAGCCCCGGACAGGCGACTCTTCAGGGGCAGACCTCAGCACCTCAGAAGGGACTTCTTCAGCTCCAGCAAAATTCTCGATCTGTTGATCGATATCGTCTTCAGGATCTCCCTGGGATTCATCTGCAACTTGAGCACGGCGGCTTGGCAGTTCATTGTCTTCCCAGAGGGGAGAATCCTCAGCGACACCAACCTTGGTCAAGCAGGCCTCCCAGCTTGCTGCCCAGATCTGATCCTGGATGCCCGCCATCTGTTCAACGTAGCTGGCTGTAGTTGCATCGAAGCCTTTCTCATAGCCAGCATCGAAGGCTGCCTTTTTGGTATTGTCAATCTCAGCCAAAGCCTGCTTGAGGTTGTCCTCAGCAGTCTCTAGGCTGCCTTTGGCTTCAGCGTAATCTGCTTTGGCATTGTCTCTCTCTCGCTCAAGCCTGGTGACTGTTCGGAGCAGTCTTGTATTATCGTTCAGCAGCTTGACCCTTTCAACCTCAGAAGCCTGGAACTTCTGCCCCAATGTCATCATCTTTTGGATGAACTGCGCAAACACCAGACATTTTGTTAAAGAAAATGTCTAAATAAAGCTTCTTGCTAATGAAAGGACGTTTGTTTACCTTAATCCCACTGACAAGACCAGTGGACACGAGCCTATCAGCGGGCGATGCAGCTTCCTTCTGCATGTCAACAGGCAGAGACAATGCCTGTGCTAGAGCCAATGCCGTCTCGGAAGAACTGGCGCTGTCCCCAACGTGAATGGGCCGATCACCTCTCACAAGAGTAGGAGCCCATGTTTGGGGAAGCACTTGGAGAGGGGGCGATTGGGGCTGGCTGACGTTTGTGTCAGCTGGCACATCGGAAGTGGACTGGTCTTCAGTCCTCGGGCGTTTGTCCCCTCGAGTGTCCTCAGCTTCGAGAGAGCTGTCCCTTTCGCGTATCTGTGTGGATGTCCCCCCTCTAGTGCGGCGAGAGGGTGGGGGGGGAGCACCTGTGGATGCCACTCTGCTAGCGGCACCACGTCCCCGCGTTGAGACAGACAGGAGGGAGCTGAGGTTGAGGGGTTCGCGAGCCATTGTACCTGAATCTGGGGGAGATCGGGAGTAGCCTGACGAAGACGACTAACTCGTTGAACCAAGGGGAACAGGTTGCTCGGTCACTTGCCCGGACCTGCTCTGTCTTCTCCTTGGCCTCCTAAGCACCACACGAGTAGTGGGGACGCCGACAGGAATGGTCACTTCGTCTGGCTGTCCGGCAAGTGTGACCCCGGCCTGCAAACTTGAACTTTGGGATTGGGGAGCTGATGAAGTGGAAGCACCACTGGTGCTCGGGTTAGCTAACCTCCTGTCTATGAAGCCTTTGTAAGTGGGGACGTAGCCTAGTAGTACGTGGGCGTCACGACCTCGACCATAATCTGGAGAGCCCGGTTCCCCTTTGTATTTCAAGATTCTGTTAATCTCTGCTGTTCGGACGTAACTGGGCTCATTTTTTGGACGTTTGTTTGCGTTAGTAGCTGCACGGCAAAGAGCACAGTAAAGGTCAGAGACCATATTGGAAGGTTAGATAAAAACTACAAAAGAAAATTGGAAAAAGGAGCATACGTGGGTAGCCCCATATGTGGGGGCAGTGGAAGCCCACCACTTGGCCGTCTTCGCCTATTGGTTCAAATGCTCCGGTAACATACAGAAAATCGATCTCGTGATCGCGAGCAGAGTCTGGAAGGTTGAGCACGAGACGCTTCTCTGCTTTCCTAACTTTCAAGTAGAAAGTGTTATAGTCGGTGTTTAGCACGATGCTATACCACCACTGGATGTCCCAAATCCCCAGTTGGGTCCCCAATATTCTATTCAGAGCCTCTACCCCCACTACTGCCCTCATCTGCCATTTGAAATATGGAGAGGACTATGAAACGAATAAAGGGGGTACAAGTAAATCCCTAAAACAGATGAATGAGAAGGAACGAAGAACCTTACGAGATAAACTACGGCGGTGTCAGAGGTTGCAGACGGCGGCGATGGCGTTTCGAGTCGCTTGAGCAGAAAGAGACGACGAAAGGGTTTTGAATGTGTTAGAAAACCCAAATGAACCCCTTTTCAGGGGTTTAAGGGTTTGAAACGGAGACGAAGCGTCTCTCTCCACGCCGTTACAAGTTAAAGTAACGGAAAGCGGAGATTTCGCTGACGACGTTTGAGAAACGTCAGTTCAAAATTAAATGTAGGGCGTACGAGATACGCCACGTGGAGTTATTTCCCCGAGATGGTATAATGACGAAGCCGCCAAGAATATCAAAGGGTATCAGATGTGATGACAGCTCGGGGCTGGGCGAATATGGTCCAGAATGGTTGTTTCTAAAAAGCCCCATCCATTGCCCCCGAACAGTGGCAAACGGATGGGGCTGGGGAGCAATTGTAGGGAGGTATTCCCGAACAGATAAGATTAGTCGCCGAATACGTGATGTGTTAGGGACACGTGGCAGGCACGATAGGTTTATTGCCGGGCAGTTCGATGAGTGGTGATATGGACCAGTGACACATGAAGTCATTGGTCCAGACAGTCTGTTCGGCTGATAAGGTCAAAGACATGTGAAGTCATTTGTCCAGGTATAATGACATGGACCAGTTGCATGTGAGGTCATTGGTCCAGGAGGACTGTTCGGCAAAGAGGAAGCCGAACAGTGAAGCAAGTTACCCTAAGTCTTGACGTGGCAAGAATACTCTGGAATGATAATATTCCATGGAAGGATAAGATTCCGAGTATAAAGGATCGAAGCAAGAGACCCAACGTGAGTGGGGTGTTCGGATAATTATGGGAAAGAGACCCATAAAGATTGAGCTTTCGTACAGATAAGGGAATGAGAATCCAGAAGATACTAGGTTTCCCTATACGAGGTAGGGATCCTAGGGCAACAAGGATGCTTGGACTGCAAGCATCCGTGAGCCTATAAATACGAGGTAAGCCTGGAGGTAAAAGGTACGCAATATTTGGCCATCTCTTATTGCTTTCCTACTGAGAATTAGGGTTTAGACCAGTACGTGATACTAACTTAAGCATCGGAGGGCCTTTGCCACGAGAGGCAAAGGTGCGCTCACCCCTTGTCTGTTTTGCAGATTAGGGTTCCGACGAAGAACTAGGGTTCCGGTGTAGAGGCACGTGTAGCCGTTACAAATTGTTGTTGTTCAGAACACTGATTGTTTTCATCCCCCTACAATTGGCGCCGTCTGTGGGAAATCGAACCAGTTCGTGAAAATATAACCATGATGGAAGAAGATCCAACCACGCCGTTCGATCCAAAGAACCAGTTAACTGGTGGAGGGGATAAATCTCCACCAGGAGCTCCGAGAAAGCCCGCTGGAAGAGAGGATAGAGCAGCTACTGGCTCCACGAGAAGGAGCAAGTCCCACCGAAGAGAGGCATCGGTGGACCGTTCAAAAAGTGTTCATAACAGTGAAGATATCCTCGACACAAAGAGGAAAGAAATTGAGGAGTACGCTCGTTTGATTAAGAGACGAGAGTACGAGATACGAGAGCTACAGCTGGTACGAGATCACCCGGAGGACTCCGGACTTTCGCGAAGGAGTTCTAGAGAAGACAAGAGGGCTTTACTAGTCCATAAACAGCCCCGTTCACGAGAAAGAAGAGGCAGGAGTAACAGTCCCACCACGAGACGGTGTGAAGCTTCCCCACGGAGAAGGAGAAGCAGAAGTAGAGACCGTACGCCAGAAAGGCGAAGGGCGTCTTCACGAAGAAGAAGGAGCAGAGAACGAAGTTCCTCATCTGAAGAAAAGACGAGGAAGCACCACCGTGACAGGTACGAGAGACCTGATGCTGATTGGGCCAAAGCCACAGCTCATAAGACGGTTGAAAAAGAAGAAGGGACAGTGTCCGCACGAGAAGCGGCGCGTAAAGCCCTGAGTAACATCGCAGCCTCCCCGTTTGCAAAAAGGCTGCAGGAGGCCAGGTTGCCGAGCAGAGTGAAGCACGGAGCGTTCGTGCTTTACGAGACAAACACGGACCCTGTGTCTCACATACAGCATTACCAACAGGCCATGTTCATGCATGATGGTGATGATGCCATTCTCTGCAAAATGTTCCCATCAAGTCTTGGCAAGGTGGCCCCTTGGAAAGGTGACCCTGCCTGTTCGGGCAGGTTCAGTTGTCTTAAGGACGGATTTCCTGGTGGTAGACGTCCCCTCTTCTTATAACGCGATTATAGGAAGAACTTGGTTACACAAGATGAGGGCAGTCTCCTCGACTTACCACCAGATGGTGAAATTCCCAGGATCCAATGGGATCGAGTCAATCAGGGGTAACCAGAGAGCGGCCCAACAGTGTTTGATTTCTATCATTAAGAAGGCCCCAAAGGCCCATCATGTTCACACACTGGAAGTGCCAGATCAACCGACTATCGAGGATGTCGGAAGAAGCCCGGCTGATAAGGTGATCGAAGGTTTGGAGAAGATTCAGATCAACGAGGCTGATCCTGAAAGATATTTTTTGATTGGGGAATCGTTACCTGCAGTGGAAAGGACCGAATCAATACAATTTCTGAAGGAGTATGTTGATGTGTTTGCATGGGTACCAGAAGAGATGCCTGGTGTAGATGCTGACATAATCTGTCACCATCTGAATGTTGACCCTCAGCATAAACCGGTTATTCAGAAGAAGCGTAGGGCTGCCGTGCAGCATGTGGATGCTGTTGTTGAAGAGGTCAATCGATTGCTTGAGGCAAAAGCAATACGCGAGGTTCACTACCCTGAGTGGCTATCCAACACTGTAGTCGTGAAGAAAAAGAATGGAAAGTGGCGTGTCTGTGTGGACTTCACAGACTTGAACAAAGCCTGCCCTAAAGATAGTTTTCCCCTCCCAATGATAGACCAGTTGGTTGACGCAACAGCTGGCTATGAGCGAATGAGTTTTCTTGATGCGTATCGAGGATACCATCAAATTGCTATGTATGGGCCCGATCAGGAGAAGACGTCTTTCATCACCCCACGGGGTTTCTACTGCTATAGTGTGATGCCGTTTGGGCTGAGAAATGCAAGGGCGACGTACCAAAGACTTGCAACTCTCATGTTTAAGGAACTGCTCGGGAGAACTATGGAGGTTTACATAGACGATATGGTGGTGAAAAGCCGAGACAAGCGAGGGCATATCACAGACTTAAGAGAGGTCTTTGAGATCTTGAGGAAATACAAATTAAAACTCAACGCCTCGAAATGTGCGTTTGGGGTTGGTTCTGGAAAATTCCTAGGGCATTTGGTGACTATGAGGGGGATTGAGGCTAACCCAGACCAGATTGCGGCCTTACAGAAGTTGCAAAGTCCCAGAACCACGAAGGAGGTTCAAAGACTAACTGGGATGGCTGCCGCCCTCAACAGATTTATCAGCAGATCAAGCGACAAGTGTAGGCCCTTCTTTCAGTTGTTAAAAAAAAGGGAAGGATTTGAATGGGGAGCAGAATGTGAGCAAGCTTTCCAGGACCTGAAGAAGTATCTGGCTGAGCCACCACTTCTGTCAACCCCACAGCCAGGTGAGTCCTTGATTTTATACCTAGCTGTTTCTGAGCATGCTGTTAGTGCAGTCCTGTTAAGGGATTTGGGAGTTGAGCAAATCCCAATTTACTATGTTAGCAAAACATTGCTAGACGCAGAAACGAGATATCTGCCCCTGGAAAAACTTGTCCTGGCACTTAGGACAGCAACGAGAAAGCTGCCACACTACTTCCAAAGCCATAGGGTTGTAGTGTACACTGAGTTTCCATTGAAGTCACTACTACGAAAGGCAGATTTTTCTGGAAGAATCTCGACGTGGTCCGTCGAGTTGAGTCAGTATGATATTGATTATCAACCACGAACAGCAATCAAGGGCCAAGTGCTGGCTGATTTTGTGGCAGAGTTTTCTCCCACAGTAGCTCCCCTGCCTCCTACGAAAAAAGGACAGGAGAGTAGAACCTTGTCCACGAGGGACAAGGTCTCAGCCGAACAGGATGGCACGGAATGGAATCTATTCGTTGATGGATCATCTTGTAATACTGGTTCAGGAATTGGTGTTGTTCTTTTTTCTCCTGGAGGAATTATGATAGAACTGTCTGTTCGGCTGGGATTCAGCGCGTCAAATAACGTGGCGGAGTACGAGGCACTCCTAGCTGGGTTAAGAAGTGCGAAGACTCTGAAGGCAAAAAGAGTTAGGGTGCATTGTGACTCGCAGCTTGTGGTAAATCAGCTGTCCGGCGAGTATCAGGCCCGGAACGAAAAAATGGCGGCATACGTGGAAGCTGCCAAGGATTTGCTTGACACCTTCGAGAAGGTCCACATTGAACAGATAAGCTCCGGACAAAATGCACATGCCGACTCATTGGCATGGCTGGCTGCAGCAGTCCCAACTGAACTCAAGCGAAGAGTTGCAGTTGAGTATCTGAATGAGCCGAGCATTGGTAGAAGCGTGAGTTAGTTTTGGAAGTGAACCAAGGTCCAAGTTGGATGGACCCAATTGTGGAGTTTTTACGAGATGAAATACTCCCCGCTGACAAGAAAGAGGCACATAAGGTCAAAACCAAGTCAGCAAGGTTTTGGTTGTCCCCAGAGGGGAAGCTTTACAGAAAGTCCTTTACAGGCCCTTATTTGTTGTGCGTGGACCCCGAGATGGTTCAGAGATTTCTTCACGAAATACATGAAGGAACATGTGGAAGTCATGCTGGGGGAAGATCCATTGCCCACCGAGCAATTACCCAAGGCTACTGGTGGCCACATATGCAGGAGGATGCAAAGATGTATGTTAAAATTTGTGAGAAATGTCAGAAATTCTCACCAATGATTCGAACACCTGCGGAGGATTTGGTGCCTTTGACAAGTCCTTGGCCGTTTGCTCAATGGGGGATGGACATCGTGGGTCCATTGCACAAAGCAACTGGGAACCGAAAATTCCTTTTAGTTGCAACCGATTACTTCACCAAGTGGATTGAGGCTGAACCACTGGCCAAAATTACCGAGCCCATGGTTGAGAAGTTCGTGTGGAAGAGTATTATTACTCGATTCGGGGTTCCTTATTCTCTGATCACAGATAACGGGTCCCAATTTCAAAAGAAATTCAAGGCGTTCTGTGCCCAATATGGAATTCGAAATTATTATTCCACTCCAGCCTACCCTCAAAGTAATGGGCAGGCAGAAGCGTCTAACAAAACCATTCTTGATGGGATCAAGAAGAGGTTGGATAAGGCAAAGGGGAAATGGCCTGATGAATTGCCCCTTGTTTTATGGGCTCATAGGACAACACCGAGGAGGTCTACGGGAGAGACCCCCTATTCGTTGGCATACGGTACAGAGGCAGTTATACCTCTAGAAGTAGGACTTCCAACGAACAGGACTGTGTTGGTTGAAAGTGGGGGCAATGACAGAGCCCTCGAAATTGAGCTTGACCTCGCCGAGGAGAGGAGAGAAAGGGCCCTAATCCATTTGGCCTCCTACCAGGAACAGTTGATGAAGAGCTACAATAAGCATGTTCACCCACGAGAATTTGGTGTTGGGGACCTTGTACTACGGAAGGTGCTCGGCAACACCAAGGTAGCCAACGAAGGCAAGCTAGGAGCCAATTGGGAAGGCCCGTATCGGGTGACAGAGATTGTGGGCGTTGGAGCCTACAGATTGGTTGATCTGGACGGCGTCCCAATTCCGAGGCCATGGAATGCTCATAATCTGAGAAAATTCTTTGTTTAAAAAGAATTTAGTTTTGTTTCACCACGTGATTATGTGGGAATTACGAATAAAGTTCCCTTCTGTTTCTTATTTTTAGTTGTAAGGGGTACGAATAACGCCCCCTTAAGTTCAGTCTATGAATAAAGACACCCTTTTCTTCACAGTATATTTGGCTTTTTCAAATATTTGGTTTTTTAATATGAATACTGATTTTTCTTTTCATTATTCATATTGGGGAGCATGGGATTGGCACGAACGCCATATATGAATATATCTATGCTTGATAGCTTGAGAACCGCGCACGAACAAACGCTAAAGTATGAGAAACTTGTAAACAAATGTACCCCAAGTATGAAAACACTTGGGTTGCATGCAGCTGTTCGGGTACAATCATTCGAGTAAATGATTGTGCTAAAGAGTATGAGATACTATAAGTCCGAGAAACTTACTGTTAACTGTTGTAGTTAAATTCAAAAGGATTTTAAATCATAACCTGGTATGAGATACCTGTAAGTACGAAATACTTATAACATGCCTACGTACGAATATACTCTGGGGCATGCATACGTAAACATGCAAAATAATCAAGTACGAAATACTTGATTCTGCGAGGCATAACGAGACATGTCAAACACTTAGTGAAATCTAAGTATTGGAAACTTACCCCAAACACATGTCACACACGGCTTGCATATATGAACATGCAAGAGATCAAGTACGAAAAGGCTTGGTTCTGTTATGACGAAACATGTCAAAACAACAGATAAACAGCTTTAAGTTCGAATATTCTTAAAGGAAGTCCAAGTACGAAGCACTTGCAGAAAGCAATAAATGAAAGAAGATTGAGAGCACGAGGTGCTTCGAACTAAAAGTACTAGATTAAAGGCCACGAAGGGCCGAGCAAACAGTTGAAATCCAGAGAGTCATGCCACGAGGGGCAAAGTACTTACGTAAAACAAACAAAAAAGAAAAGATGATTTGATGCCACGCAGGGCTAGATCAAACTACGGTCACTCAGGACCTGCAAAATGTTTCGTGGCTCATTCAGTCCAATTCTTGGACTTCAGGAGTTGATTGCCCAGCTTCTTCTGTTCCAGCCTCTCTTGGAACTTCGTTGCCACCAGCATTCTCTTCTTCAGCAATAAGGTCAACGTTTGAGCCCCGGACAGGCGACTCTTCAGGGGCAGACCTCAGCACCTCAGAAGGGACTTCTTCAGCTCCAGCAAAATTCTCGATCTGTTGATCGATATCGTCTTCAGGATCTCCCTGGGATTCATCTGCAACTTGAGCACGGCGGCTTGGCAGTTCATTGTCTTCCCAGAGGGGAGAATCCTCAGCGACACCAACCTTGGTCAAGCAGGCCTCCCAGCTTGCTGCCCAGATCTGATCCTGGATGCCCGCCATCTGTTCAACGTAGCTGGCTGTAGTTGCATCGAAGCCTTTCTCATAGCCAGCATCGAAGGCTGCCTTTTTGGTATTGTCAATCTCAGCCAAAGCCTGCTTGAGGTTGTCCTCAGCAGTCTCTAGGCTGCCTTTGGCTTCAGCGTAATCTGCTTTGGCATTGTCTCTCTCTCGCTCAAGCCTGGTGACTGTTCGGAGCAGTCTTGTATTATCGTTCAGCAGCTTGACCCTTTCAACCTCAGAAGCCTGGAACTTCTGCCCCAAAGTCATCATCTTTTGGATGAACTGCGCAAACACCAGACATTTTGTTAAAGAAAATGTCTAAATAAAGCTTCTTGCTAATGAAAGGACGTTTGTTTACCTTAATCCCACTGACAAGACCAGTGGACACGAGCCTATCAGCGGGCGATGCAGCTTCCTTCTGCATGTCAACAGGCAGAGACAATGCCTGTGCTAGAGCCAATGCCGTCTCGGAAGAACTGGCGCTGTCCCCAACGTGAATGGGCCGATCACCTCTCACAAGAGTAGGAGCCCATGTTTGGGGAAGCACTTGGAGAGGGGGCGATTGGGGCTGGCTGACGTTTGTGTCAGCTGGCACATCGGAAGTGGACTGGTCTTCAGTCCTCGGGCGTTTGTCCCCTCGAGTGTCCTCAGCTTCGAGAGAGCTGTCCCTTTCGCGTATCTGTGTGGATGTCCCCCCTCTAGTGCGGCGAGAGGGTGGGGGGGGAGCACCTGTGGATGCCACTCTGCTAGCGGCACCACGTCCCCGCGTTGAGACAGACAGGAGGGAGCTGAGGTTGAGGGGTTCGCGAGCCATTGTACCTGAATCTGGGGGAGATCGGGAGTAGCCTGACGAAGACGACTGACTCGTTGAACCAAGGGGAACAGGTTGCTCGGTCACTTGCCCGGACCTGCTCTGTCTTCTCCTTGGCCTCCTAAGCACCACACGAGTAGTGGGGACGCCGACAGGAATGGTCACTTCGTCTGGCTGTCCGGCAAGTGTGACCCCGGCCTGCAAACTTGAACTTTGGGATTGGGGAGCTGATGAAGTGGAAGCACCACTGGTGCTCGGGTTAGCTAACCTCCTGTCTATGAAGCCTTTGTAAGTGGGGACGTAGCCTAGTAGTACGTGGGCGTCACGACCTCGACCATAATCTGGAGAGCCCGGTTCCCCTTTGTATTTCAAGATTCTGTTAATCTCTGCTGTTCGGACGTAACTGGGCTCATTTTTTGGACGTTTGTTTGCGTTAGTAGCTGCACGGCAAAGAGCACAGTAAAGGTCAGAGACCATATTGGAAGGTTAGATAAAAACTACAAAAGAAAATTGGAAAAAGGAGCATACGTGGGTAGCCCCATATGTGGGGGCAGTGGAAGCCCACCACTTGGTCGTCTTCGCCTATTGGTTCAAATGCTCCGGTAACATACAGAAAATCGATCTCGTGATCGCGAGCAGAGTCTGGAAGGTTGAGCACGAGACGCTTCTCTGCTTTCCTAACTTTCAAGTAGAAAGTGTTATAGTCGGTGTTTAGCACGATGCTATACCACCACTGGATGTCCCAAATCCCCAGTTGGGTCCCCAATATTCTATTCAGAGCCTCTACCCCCACTACTGCCCTCATCTGCCATTTGAAATATGGAGAGGACTATGAAACGAATAAAGGGGGTACAAGTAAATCCCTAAAACAGATGAATGAGAAGGAACGAAGAACCTTACGAGGTAAACTACGGCGGTGTCAGAGGTTGCAGACGGCGGCGATGGCGTTTCGAGTCGCTTGAGCAGAAAGAGACGACGAAAGGGTTTTGAATGTGTTAGAAAACCCAAATGAACCCCTTTTCAGGGGTTTAAGGGTTTGAAACGGAGACGAAGCGTCTCTCTCCACGCCGTTACAAGTTAAAGTAACGGAAAGCGGAGATTTCGCTGACGACGTTTGAGAAACGTCAGTTCAAAATTAAATGTAGGGCGTACGAGATACGCCACGTGGAGTTATTTCCCCGAGATGGTATAATGACGAAGCCGCCAAGAATATCAAAGGGTATCAGATGTGATGACAGCTCGGGGCTGGGCGAATATGGTCCAGAATGGTTGTTTCTAAAAAGCCCCATCCATTGCCCCCGAACAGTGGCAAACGGATGGGGCTGGGGAGCAATTGTAGGGAGGTATTCCCGAACAGATAAGATTAGTTGCCGAATACGTGATGTGTTAGGGACACGTGGCAGGCACGATAGGTTTATTGCCGGGCAGTTCGATGAGTGGTGATATGGACCAGTGACACATGAAGTCATTGGTCCAGACAGTCTGTTCGGCTGATAAGGTCAAAGACATGTGAAGTCATTTGTCCAGGTATAATGACATGGACCAGTTGCATGTGAGGTCATTGGTCCAGGAGGACTGTTCGGCAAAGAGGAAGCCGAACAGTGAAGCAAGTTACCCTAAGTCTTGACGTGGCAAGAATACTCTGGAATGATAATATTCCATGGAAGGATAAGATTCCGAGTATAAAGGATCGAAGCAAGAGACCCAACGTGAGTGGGGTGTTCGGATAATTATGGGAAAGAGACCCATAAAGATTGAGCTTTCGTACAGATAAGGGAATGAGAATCCAGAAGATACTAGGTTTCCCTATACGAGGTAGGGATCCTAGGGCAACAAGGATGCTTGGACTGCAAGCATCCGTGAGCCTATAAATACGAGGTAAGCCTGGAGGTAAAAGGTACGCAATATTTGGCCATCTCTTATTGCTTTCCTACTGAGAATTAGGGTTTAGACCAGTACGTGATACTAACTTAAGCATCGGAGGGCCTTTGCCACGAGAGGCAAAGGTGCGCTCACCCCTTGTCTGTTTTGCAGATTAGGGTTCCGACGAAGAACTAGGGTTCCGGTGTAGAGGCACGTGTAGCCGTTACAAATTGGTGTTGTTCAGAACACTGATTGTTTTCATCCCCCTACAAGTCTGTTTCCCTTTCAATTTTCAACATATTTCACAAGTCAAATCACCCTCAAAATACTTCAAAACTTCACCAAAACATACTCAAACACTTAGATACAATAGGGCTTGCTCAAGAACAATAGACTCATGGATTAAATCAAGTTCTAAACATCAAATCTTTGAGATTCAAGGTAAGGTTCTTGATTCCTCTAAAAACTCACCCAAAACTCAAACCTAATGCCTTATTCAACATTTAACAACTAACCATGTATGAGTTCCGACCCAAAGCATGAAAATCAACAACTAAAACATGAATTCAAATACAAAGAAACATGAATTAATAGCTAGAGCTTCAAGAACAAGAAAATTGCACCCAAATCTTAGCTTTTGCCTTCTCCTCCACTTCTTCTCTTCTCTCTCTCTCTCTCTCTCTCTCTCTCTACGATAGAAGGGGACGAGGATGGGGAAATATCTCCTCTACGTAAATTATCAAATGTAACCACACCCACCCTCCACTTATTCAACCCACTCAAGACACACATAAGGCCTTCAAACTTCTAATGCATGCAATCTAACCCCGAACCATATAATTCAATTAAAACGTGAGTTTAAAATACTAATGTAGACACTCCAATCCGGACCTCGGAGATTCTTTAAACATCCTGATGATGAAATAAATGAAACAAATACATTCGAGAGCTTGGATGTAGGACTCCCTTAAACCAAAAGCCCAAAAGCCCAGAAAAAAACCCAAGGGCCCGGAATTGAACCCTTAGTACTGCATGGCATAGCTTTACACTACACGGGATAATGAATCTCATTATGCTGCACGAGGTCATGAGGTCAACCACACGGCATTTTCGATAAAGTTTTGACCAGCTCAGTTAGCTGTCGGTCGCGCTCACTTGAGCCATAGCTACAAGTTGGCTTAGCCGAAAAAGCACTCCTAGCCCGCCCAGAAAATGCCTCTCCCATTTGAATTCAAAATCTTTGGCTCTTGCCTATAAATACAATCCTCCACTCAAGAGAAAGGGACCCTGAATTCTCTTTCTCTCTCATCATGTTTTCACACCCACTACTCACTTCTAAGCCTTGAGAAAGTTACTCTAAAAACATTCTCTAGTCTCTTTCTTTCTCAAAATCCTCTATTTTTCTCATCACCATTGAAGTGAGTCTTTTACTCACTTTAAAGCCTCATCTACCCAATATACCCATCTATTACTTACAGTCTTACATCCCCAACCTCATTTTCTCAACCGGTCTTACCCGCACTCATCCATAGCCGTTCATCCTCATCCAAGCTCAAAGATCAAAGAGGTATAAACTAGTTTCCTTGGGATAGGCTCTTTCCTTACCCCTGAGGGAAGTTTTCTATAGTCAGGTTTAACCCCCTTTTTTGAATACTGACTCAAAAATCATTTTTAAAAGCAAAAACAAGCCACCATGCTGGGTACACTACGCTGCGTGGCGCTTTGATACGCCGCGTGGCGCTTTGATGCGTCGCATGGCATAGTGTACTCAAACGCACAGCGTTCCATAGAGCTACTATTTTCTCGTACAAGCTGTCTGGATCATAGCCATCCTCTGTCAGGCCTGTTTTGTTGCTAAAATATCAGGTGTCGGTTCTTTCAGAATAAGATCATATCTACAAGTCATTTTTGGTTTTATAAACAAAGCTTCCTTGTTCATTTTGAGTGATTAAAAATTGTTTACCTTTATGGCTTGAAAGAATGGTACTTTCCCAAAACGACTCAGTGGTTGAGCATCATCTGAGTTTGTTAAAAACCCTGTGTGTAACATACAATATGCCGGGCAGTATTCTGGAACCTGATAATGGTCTGATAATAGACTAGATACCCCGCACGGTATACTGTAAAGCCGTGCGCGGTATTATAATATGTCGTGCAAAAGGATACTTAGATCCAGACAGTTTCTGTTAAAAGCTCTTTTTCTTTTGCATCATCTTATCATCCCTGTATAGGTAGCACCACGCGCACGTCAACGTAGTATACTTCCCATGTCCCTTCCCCCTTTGCTTGTTTATTAAAGAGCTTGATTTTTCAAAAGATATTTAAAATTCCTCTTTTAAAAGGTTTAGTAGAGACCGGTTTCACCGGGCGAGTGGGGCGTTTTTTCAACAAAACCTTCCCCATTCGTAACATGGCTCCCGAACCCAAAATCTTGAGGTTTTCGTTGGACTAAAATGCCCTTTCAAAACAAGCTCTCGGTTTCTCGAATTATCCATCTCAAAAATCTGGGTGGCGACTCTTTTTTGGGCGCGCCCCGGTCTGGGAGCCCACAACCACCACCATTTTCTCCACGACCTCCACCACCACACCTCTTACCCATTTTCAATTTCTCCACCACCACATTCTCCGAAACCAAAACAAAGAAGAGCCTACGAATCAGATCCCATAGTAGAAAAAAAAAAAAGGGCGGGCGAGGGTGGAGGTGGGGGGACTCTACAAATGGGATAAAAATCGTCTATCCAGTCTCGAAATGGGAAAACAAAACGTTAAAAATCAGAATTTAATTTCCAAAATTATTGAAAGAACTCGAAAATCAACTCCTGAAATAATTGGAAAAATTTGAAAGTTGAGTTCCGAATCATGTTCAGAACTTAGGTCCTGAAAACAGCTACTGAAATCGAAAGTTAAAATCCGATTTTAGATACATTTATCAGAAGTTGGTTTTCGAAAATTATGAAAGTTGAGTTTTTGAATCTTGTTCGGAATTTAAATATCGAATTATAAGGCTTAAATCGGGAATTAACTTTCGAATTTTTAGAATTTGCTCAGAAAATAATTTTCAAAATTTTTTTTCTGCAAGCGTAAACCAAAGGTCCCTTCATTATAATAATGAGAGCCTCTACTTATAGGCTCAAGAATATATAGGGATCATAATTTAGAAAATCAATTTTGTCACTCCTTTCAAGTCATTAATACAGATAAAAGAATATTCGTATTATTCATATTTTTTGACTTAAAGAATGCTTCAATGGCCTACATGTTTGGGCTAGCCCAATTTTTCAACCCATTTGGCTAATATAGAATTTATAGGCCCAAGGTAGTTCCACGGCTATTAAAGCAGTTAACGGGCTTGCTCTTCTCGTTGCCATCTATCCCATAAATCTCCCTAAAAGCAGGCCCTTCTCTAGCAATGCTAGATCATGAGTAGCAGTTGAATTGGAAACCCACTGAACATGGGGTATATCCATGCTTGCAATTTTCTTTTAAATTGAAAAAATAACTACCCATGCATCCATAGTTGTCTCCACTTTTGGAGAGACTAGGTTTTTCGCCGTCGTGCAAGCACGAAGATTTCGTGTCTGTGAAATCTATTAAAAAGGAGATTCTCCCAAAATATCACATACAACACACAATCTCCAATCACTGATCACTTTTGTAACAATTGGCTTATTAACGTCTATTCAATTTCAATTCGGCCACGAATACCACTAGGATACCTATTGTCCAATTTCTACATTCACGTAGCAATTCAAATTACGATAATTCATGCAATAATCAACAACATACAAAACTCAAAGATACAATATCTGGCATAACAATATTCTAATTTATTAAATATTAATTGACAAATAAGTCAAAATAAGTATATGGTGGTTTGAATAAAATCATTATCTTAAAAGATAATGTTTTTCCTTTTTCTTTTATGAAACTGATAATATCAACTTATATAGTATTCTCAAAATCATTTATTCTATCTCTTTATTATCACATAATAATATTCAGCCAAACAATTAATTACTACAGTTAAATTAAGTGTATTTCTCACATTTAGAATTTATAAAATATTTCCACTATTTATCTATTGAAAATATTATCTTTAACTACCATATTATTATTCATAGATTTTACAAACTAATTTTTATTCGAAAGTGCATATTACTAAATTTAGTATTTACTTAACTTTAATTTTTTTTAAACAAAATACAATAAGTATTTAATATTAGATCTTTATAATGAGGTGATATGAGATTAATATGGCCAATTATATATTTTGAGATTAGCTTATAAGTAGTAACTTTTTTTTTCTAAGACAAAATATCTCCTCATTTACATTTTAAATCCAAATCCTTACGTATTTAATTATTGAATAATTACTACATAAACTACGATTATTCCGATAAATTTATTAATCGCACAACTATTCACCTACACATGAATTTCAATACCACAATCCACAATAACTTCTCATCTATGCAATAATTAAACCATCCAATCTAATGCAGGGCCTGCCAAAAACGTTTCAATACAGTTAGGACTAAAAGTTAATGAAAACAGGACTAAACATTAATTAATAATTAATAAATTAAATTCAGGTCACCATCTACATCAAAAATTAAGTTTTTGTCCTATTTTCATTAAAATGGAGATTAAGGTTTTGGGTTTCCGAAAAACTACCTCAAATGCGATTCTAAACTCGGGTAAGTATTGCACGATGTACGTAGATCACTGTGGTGGTTCCAAAATCTAGAGGTGGCGATGTCCGGCGGCACTCCGGCCGGTCCCGCGGCGGCAACGTGGGTGTGAAACCCACTGATGGAGTGAAGGAGTTACGGTGGTGGGGTTTCGAGGTGAGTGTAGTAGTGGTGGCCTCGGGTGGGGTCGTGGCCGAAAGGTGTGGTGGCGGTTCGGTGGGGAGCCGAAGGACGAAGGAGATGGTGGTGAGGCCGAGAGGAGGAGGTGACGGGTGGTGGAGTTCGGTGGTGTGGGGAGAAGAAGGTGGTGGTGCAATGGACGAGAGGAGAGGTACCGTGGGTGTTTTGGGTGGTCTTGGGCCGGAGGTGATGGTGAAGGCAGAGACCGAGAGTGGTGGAGGTGCCAAGAGGGGGAGCCCAAGAGAGGTGAGGAATGGTTTTACGAAAACACCCCCGAAGATAGCCTAGAGCCCCTCCAATCTGGGGACTTAATTGGAAAAATTGGACCAAAAATTTCCAACCCTTTTAACGTTCTTTTATTACAATGTTAGATAGATATGGCCAACTGTTTGGTATTTCCACGTGTATATCTCCGAACAAATCACCATGAAGGAAAATTATCCAGTGCATCTCGCTCCACTTGAATTTTGTTTAATCGGACCTCGCTCCAAATCACAAAATTAATGTGGTCCATTAATTTTTAGCCCAAGAAACTCATAAATATCAACCAAATTCAATTAACAATTAATTAAATGGTCCTTCAAAACTAATCCAAAGTTTGGTGCCAAAAACGGATGTAAACAGTTTCATTCACTTTCTATGGTATTTTTTTTTTATGGAAGGGTGATCTTGACTCTTACGGTTTAAACGTGGTGGAGTGAATGATGGGTTTTGTTGCTTTTGGGGGCTTTGAGAATTCTCCTTCTCTCCATTTATTTTTCCATACAGAGAATCAAGGAAGGAAGATGAGAGTAGATTGCTTTGTTGCTTCTTTGTGGAAATGCAGACCATTTGGAACCGGCAAAGGTTTGAAGGACGTTTATGGGATTGATAGTGGGAGCAGGCGGGAATGAATGTCTTTTTCCAAGTCTGTCCTTCTAGTTATTTGCGGTTGCGGTTACTCAAATCAAATGCACATTTTTTTTTTTTTATCGAAAGTGAGAAGATTGTATTGATAACCGCCCAGTGGCATTTACAAAACGGAGATCATTACAAAGAATTTGGACAAAGCCAAACTAATCGTCTAACAAATACAAAACAAGTAAATCACAAGGCAATTGATGTCTTTCATCCTAACCCAGACATGGCTTAACGTAATAACGGCAGTTTTAAACTGCCTAACACCTAATTAAGTGTCTCAAACGAGAAAAAGTGCAAAGTTAGAGCATCTCCAACCCATGGCTTCATATTGGAGATGTCAAACGTTTTTTGAAGGATGACGTGGTATTTTGACATCTCTAATTTGACATCAAAGCCTTCCTTTCTAACCCTTGATGTCAAATTCTATGTATTTGACATCAAATTATCCCTCTCCAACCCTTATGTCAAAATACAAATGGTCATTTTTTGAAATTTGGCATAGAGGAGGGAGGTTCTCAAAGTTGGCATGAGAAGACTTGCCTTCAAATTCACATAGCAATTGGCATCAAAGAAGGCTGTTGGATTGGATTGAACTTTGGTGTCAAATTTTATCGTTAACATGTCCACGTGGGATTTGACATCTCCCGTTGGAGATGCTCTTAAGGACAAAAGACACCAAAGACCCAAACGATCAAATGCACTCCACCTAAGTATGAACGCCCTAATGAACTTGCCAAAAACATTGTGTAGAGATAGAACATTGAATCACATATATCATTGTGAAGCAACCTCGATTGAAATGATATTTGGGGGACCATAAAAGTTGACACAATGACAAAACAGGGAGAAACGAAAATGGTGTTTTCCCTTAATATATTAGAATAGATTTTGGGAAATGATTTTGTCACTCCCCTTTTTGTTAATATCACCTCCATTTGTGTTTTTATTAGATGATTGTTTTGTGAGAGAAGGGAAGTGACATTTACAAAAATAAGAGTGGCAAAATCAATTTTCTAGATTTTTTTATTTGAAGAATACTTCAACGGCTTACATGTTTGGACTAGCCCAATTTTTCAACCCATTTGGCTAATTTTGTTCTCATTTTTTCTTGGTCTTTCACCATATCAAATGAATAGAACCCAAGAATTTGATGAAGCCAATATTTGTTTGAATACTTTGACCGACTTTTAATTTTAACAAATCAAAAATATTATTTATCATAATTAATTAAACGACAATTAAGTCATGCCAAAATTTTAGTGGCTAAAGAAGGAATTCAACAACTATGAGTTGCGGCCAAGAGCCAAAGATACTTGGTATTCATTTTACTTATGCAAGTAGAACGGATCGTATGGTACCTGATACCTTCGCAAGGAAGTATTGCACCACCAAATCACACCGTTATATATGAAGTACTCCACCGCACTTATATATGTCATGATTGAAGCTAAAATCTCACCAACTGCGGATAGCGTTAAAAGTATGTACTTTAGCAACAATAAAAGGCTATATATAGACCAATAAAGCGCTATGGAGATTTGAATTCAAGCACCAACCAAGTCCAAGTTTCTTCACTGAACCAAGGCAGGAACAAGTCATTTTGTAAGTACTTATTTTTCATTTTGTAAACACTCTACCAAGGTAGGAACAAGTCCAAGTTTCTTAATTCACTGAACCAAGGCAGGAAAAATAAAGGGCTCTATATAGACCATATTTTTCGTTTCTCCCCATTCTTATTTTGTAAGTACTTATTTTTCATTTTACGAGACAAATCGTTCTCTCACAATAAATCACATTTAATTCAAAAAATAAATACTTATTTTCTTTAGCAGAACGGGACCATGATGGTCCATGAGGTTCAAAAAAAACAGAAAATATTGTTCCTTGTTTTTTAAAAATGGTTACAATTTCTCTAAAACACGAAAACCATTTATGAGAAAACTTGTTTTCATTTAAATCCAAAATAAAGTGTTATTCTCTCCTCCATTCCCCGCCACCTCCAACCGTCATCCACCTCCCCACTCCAGTCACGACAGCCCCTATTCCGTTAATGACTTCTCTAGCCAAGTAAGTTGAAGTAACCTCTCTTACTTGTATTCAAAAATAAGTTTCTAAAACTCGTTTTACTTTGGCCTTAATTTCCGGACATCAATGCCCTGTGAAATTCTTTGTTGAGGGGCGGCCAAGCCTTGGGCCATTAAGGCTACCGCCTCTACGGTCATCAATGCCCTGTGAAATTCTTTGTTGAGGGGCGGCCAAGCCTTGGGCCATTAAGGCTAGCGCCTCTAAATTAAATAGGCATTTTCTTTTAGTCTTTATGTATGTATCTATGTGCAACTATTTAGTCAAGGTGTGCCTAACTAACTTGGGTACTTAGGGACGGATAAAAGTGGGGTCCGCAGCCATAAAATTATATTAATTTTTTGAAGCCATAACTAGTAAAATGAATATAGATTTTCATTACTGCGATATTTTTGTCTGATCTATTTCTTCGGGTGCTGCATTTTCAAGCCATTTTTTGTGCAAACACAACCTTTTCTGCTTATTTAAGATGAAATCACAAATATACTCATCAATTCGTTATTTTACCAGAAAAATGTACTAATTAAGGAATTGTAAACGTACGATAAGTTTACTAATTTGTGTGCCTCCATTAATTCAAATTTCTGAAATCGTCGTACTTGAGTTGTAAAAAAAAAGAAAATGTGTAGCATCTATTTACAAGAAATGAGGAATTTACTTAATGAACTAGCAATTAATGTGTTGACCAAAAAAAAATCTAACAATTAATGCATTATGAGGGCCTGTTTGAGAGGCGCATTATGCATGATTGCATTTTGCTTGTTTGGGAGCCAAATTTTTTAACGCATTATCTCAAAATGCATTCTCAAAATCATACTTTAGAAGCACAATTTGAGAATTAACCCTGGAGAAGCTTCGCATTCTTATTTTGGGTTCTCAATTTTTGATAGGAATGGAAGGATCTAACTACCCCTATCTTTTTACCATAATTCCAAAATTGCCCTCATGTTTTATATCTTTGCAAGGCTTTTGTCAAATGGTGGTGATTATTCATATGGATGGGTTATTATGTACTAATTTGTATTTTTGTTGTTTTTTTTCATTGTTCGAAATTATAGACTTGGACCTACGGATATTTGTATTAATGGTTGCTTAAATTTTTTTAAGCGACCAATTTTACTTTCATGTTAATTTTTTTTTTACTTTTGTGAATATAGTTTAATTGAGTTTTTAATAAAATAATAATTGTCAAACTAAATTGTTTATTCATCGCACTATAATACTCCATTCATCCTCTTTTAAGAGTTCGTTATTGCTTGACCGAATCCTAGACCTAAAATAATGGGTTGCCCCAAGCGTAGGGCTGAGACCGATGTAGCACAATATCCGGTAAGTCCGGAGTCGAATCCACAGAGACGGTGATGTGTGCTGACTAAAAACTCGGGTTGTTACTTATTTAAACTGGCTCTTAGGTAGCCACCCCTTGTTGATTGATGAAAGATTAACTAAATCTAGGAATTGATTGTACTTTCCAAATAATTAAAAGAAAGGTATAGCTGTAGGGTTCATAGCACTCGCAACCAATCCAGATTAACCTGCTCCATTCGATGTTCTTAAAAACGTTCAATTTAAGATTGGAAAAGATACCCCGCAAGATGCGAAACCCTGTGGTCGCCGTTTACCCATGCGCAGCGGAGAATGAGTTTTGGACCCCCATTCCCCCGTTCACATGGGCTCCGACAATGCCTGGGTTCGTCCGCGGGAAGTATTTTTCCAATCTTAAATCATTTTTTACATTGTTTGAAAATAAGAGCAGTGCCTGAACTGGCCACGGTGTGCTAATCACCCCGCAACCCTACCTATACGACTACTCAGTCATTATTAAGCAAGAAACAAAAAAAAAACCCTAATTTGAGACATGCTCTATTATGCGAGATGAAAAACAAATAAGAGATAACAACTAATTGAATACCAACGACAAACTTTAATAAAGAACATAAATTAATACGAGTTACCGAAGTGCGGAGATCTCAACAAAACTTTGAAACTTGAAGGGAAAAAAAGCTCTGAAAGAAAAAGAACGTAAGTAAAAATAAAACTGCCTCCCGTCAGAATTCGGAACTTCCCTTTTATAAACCACGTCTGCTGTCCCCTTGAAACCCTATTGGCCCATGTTATTAATAGGCCTAATTAAAATCCCAACCGTGTATTCTCAAGTCCAGCCGTGTCTTGAATTTGTTCTTTTTTTAATTACCGAGTGCACGATATGGAAATCTAATTATTTCCCTTCCAAAGCTGTAATTGAATGGCCCCCATTGGAATTAAAATTCCACCGCTTGATTTGGCTTGATCATGAGCAACTTATAGCCTTGATAATAGTTAAATCCCACGGCTTTCGACTTGCTTTGAACGTCAAGACTAGCATTTAACAATGGAATTTGATAGCTTCAAACGGACCAACTTCCAACGCAGTGTAATATTTCAATTTCGCGCTTTTTATGCCAAATCCTCCAAATATCTACAATACACAGAATAAACGCATAAAATTCCAAATAATAATATAAATAGACATAGAAATGATAAATTAGGGAGCGCGTATGTGAACATTTACGCGCCTATCAGTTATTCCATTTTGGGATGTACCTTAGTAAGTGTTTATTTTGTAAAGTTTGTGTAAAAGTTGATACATTTTCTATTTTGTTTCTAATAGTAGATTCTATTTTGAAAAGTTAATGAGTAAAAGTGTAATGATAATGTTTTCATATATGGTAAGTATGGAAAGTTATAACTTTTAGACTGTAATGATAATGTCTCTAAAAAAAGTTGAATATACGAAATAGGGCATTTAAAAAGAGATGGATAGAGTACCACAACTAAGGGCAACATGGTAAAAAATCAATCTATAATATCTTTTGAGCATTATCCACTCAAAAACTACTTTATTGCAAAATCTATTTTGCACATCTCTCAAATACTCTACCAAATTCATAATTTATTTTGACCAAAATCTAAAACTCAAAATTCAAAATGCAAAATGCAAAGTTAATTAGATTCCCAAACGGGCCCCGATAGCAGCAGGGGCGGTCCCAGGAATGCAAGGTGTAATATTTTGAAAATTTTAGAATATTATATTTATAAATAAACACTAATTAAATACTTTGACTTGATTAGATTAAATCCATTTGACTTATGTTGACTACTATTTGATTTTTGACTCATCAATTTTGACTTAACCAAATCTATTGCATCTTTACATAACACTAACCCAAATATATAGGATCATCTAGCTATTCTGGGATACGCTGTCTTAGGATAAGGAGAAACTATAATATCTAATCCTAATTTGCCTAGAAACTACTTATACCAAAACCATTCTTCTCCAGAACCACCCTCGACTCCACTTTTAGATGAGATGGGACACCACCACCATGCTTTTGAAAAATCTGCAGAAACATGAGGTTTTAACCCTCCCCATTCACTCTTTTCCTCATCACAATTACAGTAGTGTTTTCACTAAATTTTTGATGATAAAATATAGGTCATTTTACCATTTTATTCACACTAACAAACAATTTATCAACAATAGCTTTTTCACTCATATACCCATCTATAACGTATTCGTTATCGGAAACAATTTGACATTTCTTAACAATTTATTAACTACTGAAAACACCTAACAACTTAATTGCAACCAATTTTTTCTCAAAGCTTATTTACTACCGAAAATAATTGAGGGTTGATAATTTGTCAATGTAAAGTCATTTTTGGTTGATCCCATGACGTGTTTGGTCGAACTGTCTTTTGTCATTTATCATACATAAAGTGTTTATCTGTCATTAAAAGAACGTCTGGGGGTGTCATTTAAATTTACCCCAACTCGTCGGACCGCCTTAGAGAGTTTCAACAAGCTGGTCGTGGGGGCCTACAAACAACTATCTTTCGCCGTGATTTTCGCTCGCTTGTCCGTCTCAGAAATTATAAATGGCCAAATTTAAGGTTGGGATGATGGAGGAATCTCCTCTGTTTCCTTTCTAGTACGGCACTGAACCATTGCTTTTTCTCCTTTGTCTCTTCACCTCTCGAGATGCACATTTGTTAATTGTTGTTAATTATTTACTCTCTCCGTCTCAATTTATTTAATCAATTTCGATGTATCTATCTTTTGAATATTATCTTTTTCTCATAATTCATATTTTTTATATAATTTTAAAAATATTCTATTATAGAAATAATTGAGGTCTATCAAATAAGATCAATATTACATATAAAAAATATTATATATTGGAACATAGACAATTTTGAAGGAGGTCCAAATAGTGAAAAAAAAACAAATAAATCAAGACGGAGTGAGTATTTATTTTGAGTTAAGATGTGAGTCTGATTAGTACTCCTTCCGTTCGAACTTATTTGCTTACTACGAGAATTTTATGTTTTATTTATTGACTCAAAGTCTTTGATTTGAAAAGTATTTGGTTTTTCACAAATACCCTTTAGAATAATAAAATAACTTTAATTTGTTGTGTTTTCTTCAACTCAAAACTAAAGGGTAAAATTAGAAGTTTGGCCTTTTGTTGTTGCTAATTTTGAAAAATTGCAAAACAATTTGAGACGGTTCAAAAAGGAAATATGAGCAAATAAAATGCGACAAGGAGAGTAATAAGAAAAACATAGTCGCGAAAAAGGGCAGAAGCTAAACCAAATAAGCAAATTGAATTTTGCCTCTTCCATTTGATTGCACAGCTTAAACAGGAACTTGTTATTTTAAACTCAAAACCAAAAATGTTGTGTAGCCTATTTTGACCACCACTTTTATGCCATAATCGCCTATTATAAATGTTAAAAGTTCAAGTTAAGGCTATTAAATTTTGTGTAGAATTTCTTTAACTTGAAATCAGAATCTTTTTATTGATTGTCTATACTAGAAAAATTAGAATATAATTCAGGATAGAAAATGAATCAATTTGAGAAAAATATAACTAATAAAAACAAATAGACAGAAATTTTGAATTTTTTTCTCAAATATTGTTAATAACTTAAAAAAATGTTTCATTTCATGAGAAGAATTTTGTAATCAAAGTCAGGCTTTCTAGACTCCCAAACATATTATAGTTCTCATATATACTCAGAGTCTCAGACTAGGTTGTTATTTTCTTCCCATATGTCCGTATTTCTTAAAGTAGTAATCACGAATAATAATAGAAAATTTTAATTAATTTGTTCTTTGATATACAAAAACAAGTATTTTCGGACATTCAAAATTGAAAGATGGACTTTTTAAAATGGATGGAATTAATTAAGGAGAAAAAAGGTACAGTACTTGAGTGCTATTTTTTTTTTTTTTTTGACACTATGAAAAACTATAAATAGCTATCATGGAAATTGAATTGAAACGGAATCAACTATTTTACTCCCTCAGTCCCCATTTAATAGTTTTTTTTGGGAGTTCGTCTCACTTTTCAATTAGTTATATCTTGTAATTTTTTATGTGAATTTAAAAATATTGTCCTATATATAAAACTAATCAAGATTTATCAAACAAAATTCATGTTGGATATAAAATTCATTACCAATTTAAAGATATAAAACTACTTCCTCCGTCCCGATTTGTTTGTCCATTTTTACTATTTGGGACCTCCTACAAAATTGGCTATACGTTTCAATTTATAATATTTTTATATGCAATATAAATATTGTTTGATAAATCTCAATTAATTCTATAATACGATATTTTCAAAATTATATAAAACTTTATAAATTGTGAGGTATTGATAATTGTTTGAAAGACACGTATGTCGAAATTGGACAAACAAATTGGGACGAAGGTAATAGTTTTTGTTCCGGTTAGTATAGAACGAGAGACTATTAAGGGTATGTTCCACTAGCTAAAATAACTACTTATTTGTCAAATAAGTATTTATTTCTTGAATTAAAGGTGATGCATTGCGAAATAATGATCTGTTTCGTAAAACGAAAAATAAATATTTAAAAAAATAAGAATACACATGGACGGAGGGAGTACAAAACTCTATGAAAATAGTTGCCAAACAATACTACGTTAAACTTAAAAATTGGAGTATTTTACTATATTTTGTTACGCACGGGAATCCGGCTTGGTCAATTATCTACACACAAACCAACGCACTAAGAAAAAAACAAGGAACTAAAACAAGCAATATGGGTTGATCTCCCTAGAGAGTTACGAGTAATGAACTTTTTGTCCTAAAGTTTGGAAATTTACACTAATCTGCCCTGTTAGTGATTGTCGACAAATGGAGAAAATGGTACAATTTCTTTATTACCCCTAAGTAAAAAATAGATATTGCTATGTACTCCATCTCCTTCCATCCACCACCCAAAATGAAATTGCACCATCATTTGTCACGCCTTGGCCAACATCATTGGATGTGACCCTTTTTCTCTCATTGTCCCTCCTTTTTTCTCCTATCCATTATGTGCGTATATGGTGAATAAGGGGGTCATAAATTTACATTTTAAAGACTCTTGATATTAGTATTATGAAATAGAATTATTTTACAATATCCACGATATTCATTATATTCAGCTTAAAACGAATACCAAAATATATGATAGCATATCTAAAATTATGTAAACAGAAAAAAAAAATTGATTGATTATTAAATAACTCAATTGAGGGAATAAGGAACTCTAGCAACTTATTCTCATAAAATGAAAATACCACACAAATCTCACCAAACTCTTTTCCTATTGCCACCCTCTATACCACATCTACTATAATGGTTACGAATATTCTGACAAACACACAAGGTTTTCAATTTGCCACCACGTTGCCAACTTCTTCAATAGGCCATTACTAGGTTGAAAGTAGGAGTTTTGCAATAACAAATTGAGTGAAAGAACTTTACTTTGCAAACCAAATTTGGGTCAAGTGTTTCAGGATTTTATTTTGTTGAGATTATTGGTGCGGATAGGCAAAGATGTGGTTGAATGTTATGGTTGGTATTATTAGAATCGGATCAACGTTAATACTTTAGCTTGAGACAAATTCTGTACCGTACCGATATGTGGATTTCATACTAGTAGTATCTTTGAAAAAATAAGGGAAAAACTTCAAGAAGATCAAACTCCAGATTTATTATTCCGATCAAAAAAATCTGAAAAAAATAAACACCAAAGAGGGTAAAGTTGAAATTTGGACAAATTTGGCATCACAATTTTCCAATAGTTGACTGCCGGATGCAGTATGAGACTGTAACTTTCAAAACCTCAGAGCTGAATTGTAATAAATTCTAAGCTCAGGGAAGATCACCGTAATATGTCGAAAAGTTATTTTTGTAAAGGTCTCGTAAAGGGTAAAGCAATGCCATTGTTGTTGTCTTCTTGACCGCTTGCTGGTCCATCACTCACTCACTTTCTCTCTCCCCACTGTCCTAGTCTTCTCTCTCTACATTTCCCTGAAGCTCCATGGAATCCGCCAGCAGTACTACCGACTGACCAGGTGCTTTTACAGAGAGAGAGAGCTAGAGAGAGAGAGAGAACAGGAATGAGAGAATGGAGGCGGCGGAGGAGGAGTTAGAGAGGAGGAGCAAGTTCTTGAACAGCCTGATACAGAAGAAGAAAGCAGTTGAACAGAAAGAACACCACGAGTGCCTCAACGTTCGCGTCAGAGCCTCCGACATGCCCTTGGCTTTGCAAAACAGAGCGTTTACTTGTGCTAGAGACAACCTTGACTCCACGCCTGGGAAGAAACTCGACAGCAAACGCATTGCTCTTGCCCTTAAAAAGGTATACACAACAACACACTTTAGCTCCTTTTTCAGTCTTAGCTTTCTTCGCAGTGTTTTTTTTGGGTTGAGGGCAGTGGCGGATTCAAAAATTTAGGACGATGAGTCACTTTTTAAGCATAAATTTAATAAAAATACCCACAATCTAATATAAAAAGATTATGCATTCAAAAAAATATGACGAGAATAAAAAATGAATGTGCTAGTGTTTTTACATTTTCAATAGATCGTTTATTAAATATTTATTTGAGTATTTAGCAAAATTGTATGGTTTGGCTTTGTGGTTCAACTCCTAATAGGTGCAAGTTTTGAAGATTTCTTTTTTTCAAACGCAAGTCAGTTTAAAAAGAAAAAACCGAACAGCAGTACAATGCCTCAAACATGCAACCACTCATGTGGGAAACACAAGACCTTACCACTTGATCTAGCAGCCCATTATACATTATTTTGGGTAGTTTTATATTTAATACTTCCTATTTTGATTCACACAAAAAAAAAAAAAATCCGATAATTTTAGTTGGATCACGTAATCCGTCTGTACCTACAAGGGTTAAACTTCTGTGGATTTGGCTACGTGACGAGGGAGTAGGAAAACGAGGAGAGAAAACAGACAATCAGAACACAAAATACTGCATTAAGAATCGGGTCATCTAAATAAACAATAATAGTAACAAATTTAGCTATTGGCCCATTAATCGGGTTAAGGGGGTGTTTCCACTAAATTAAATGGACTAAAAAGCTAAAAGGCCCGCGTTTAATGTTTTTACTAGACTGGCCATTCTTCTCGCACCCTAAGGATTTGTAGTCATAATTTTGGTTGAATTCGAGACAACTCACAAGAGCTTAATTGTTGGTTTTTGTAAGCTTAAATTGGGTACTGTTGCTGGTGAAGTTATCACTCGTGGTCCAATTGTTTTTGTGACAGATTGTGCTGATTATATACAATTTTTTTCCTGTCTGTGTTGCTTGAAACTTTAAGCTTGTTAGTGTCAAACTGAGCGAGGTTGTAATGAGGCTTATGCAGACCATTCTTCACCCATACGGAAAAAGGAAAAAACAAAATCTAGTAAAGGGATTTTGTAGACTTAGATGGTTGTTGGGCCAATTGTCTGCTAGTCTGTGATTCAGCTACAATGATTATTCAAATGTGTGATCAAATGGGATTCTTTGGTTCTCTTTCTGCTGAATGTTTTCTGTACAAGGTATTTTACTCATTTGATTTTCCTGCTGGTGGTCCAACAATCTTCTGTCAGACCCACTTGAGAAACAAATAAGATTCATGCCATCAATCTTCTAAATCAGCAGTTGATGACTCGGCTTTTAAGTTGCGGCTAAGATCTGAATTTGGTCTATATTGGGTAATTATAGGCATATTGTATCCGCCAGTGACCCGCTAGTGTTTTCAAATTTAGTTGGTCCAATCAAATTATGGTCAGGTTCAGCTCAAAATACTCAAACTTGATTATTCATTTCATCGAATGAAGTTAATATTGTCAATAACTAGCGTGAAGTGTCAGATTGAGCTAAGAGTTCATCTGTTGTGTGTCCCTTATTTTGGTTGTCACTCTTTTCTTTGCAATCTATTGCTCAAATAGCTTTGTTTGGGTTTTAAGTTTTTGGCTGTTTACCACCTAACTTTGGATGCAGATAGTCTAATTGACGATTAACATTTGGGCCGTGTTAATTTTGTTCTTTTATCTGCTACTGTCCTGACTCCTAACCTTTTAAATTTAGATGCTCTATCCGGATGTTTCATTTTATTCATATACACTTCCTGTAGAATGGCCATTTGGTTCTGTTTTTAGCGTTAGATGATTATACTTGTGATCTGACCTTTAATTATCTTCCACTCTACTTGTGAGCGTGGTTTTGAATTTTGTTGTTGCTTGTTTAGTAGCACCATTTCCAAAATCCATTTTGTTCCCTGGTGTCAAGGGTATAAGTTTACTTTTAGCACCCCAAGTTGAGGACTAAGAGCTTTCATGCAAACTTAAACAGTTTCAGCTGTAAGTAGTATGTTTTCTTCATCTTTCAAATTGTTATTTACCATTATGTTGGAGGCTGGATTGGTTATTTTGAAATTTGAATTGAAGAACATGTACTGAATTCATTTAGAGGTGAATCCGTTCTTTTGGAAGTTCCAGATTGAGTTATTTTATTTATCATTGTTCCAGATTGAGTTGAAAAGGAAGGAATCATTTTCAGCTTTTTCTCAGTTGTCATTTCGGAGTATGTGCTTAAACTGAAAAGGAAATATTTGAATTCATGACTTCATTTTTGGAGGACAGCTACCACCTTTTCTTTATCTTTTGTGATGTGTGTTTGGATGAAATTTTTGCAAATCAAGGGATTTAAACTTGAATCGTGTAGAAAATCTCCAAGCTTCACAGTCAATTGTTTGGTGAGGTAAGGTTTAATGTGGTTAAACGGTGTAGACATAACTTCTGACGTATCTAGATTTATTTCCAGTTTGTTCTTCAAGCTTTAAGATCCCCTTTCATAATCCCTGGGAGAATTTGTGGACTTGCCTCTTTATCCCAAAAACTTAAGAGCGGGGATTCTCAATTTTTCTATTCGGCCTCAATTCCTCTCGAAATCACAAACACGTGTTATTATCTTGGAACAAGACTTTTAAGTGTTTTCAGCCTATGTGGCAAATTGTGGTGCCTAAATTTGTTTGCAGACTGTTTGTCTAAGACTACGACCAAAGTTTTTCAGCATATACGGCAAAATTGTGGTGCTTAAGTTTGTTTGCTAATCATCAAGTGCCTTAGTTGTCTTGTGTTGAGCTACAAATATGTTTATCTTCCTTGGCTGATGTGTTAGTGCATGTTATTCGTATATTTTGGAATCGGAAACTGTTCAAATAAAATGATATTGTGCTCTCCGGCCTCTTGGTGGTTGTATACGGTGTCAACATTTGTGCCCAGAGGATTAAGTTAGTGGATATTTGGCTTGATTCGGCAGTCCTAGTCCAACACATGGGGGAGAAGATAAAGGATCGTACGCGTATTAGCACTTTGATGATAACCAGCATTCAGGTATATTTGACATGTGAAGTTATCATGGTAGAATCTCAGGATTAAGGGTTAAGCTCCTAAAATGCTGTATGATATGCTTGACCTTAGCTCATACACAGGTTTAAAGGGCAGAAGCTTATATCTTTGTTTAGAAATCCTATGTTCTTGTTTCAAACTAACTTTTAGGGTTTTATCAACTTGTTTCTTACACCTTGTCACATGATCTATGATATTACAGACAGCTTACGATTGGTTTTCTTTTCTTTTCACTTACACAGGAATTCGACTCAGCATATGGTCCAGCTTGGCACTGCATTGTGGGAACAAGCTTCGGTTCGTATGTTACACATTCAACGGGAGGGTTCTTGTACTTCTCGATTGACAAGATTTACATCCTTCTCTTCAAGACTGCCGTTCAGCCTCTGGGACATTGACAGTTGCTGCTGCAACTTGATATTTTCTGCTCCGCGTGTTTCCAAAATCATAAGCGGAATGTCAAAGTACTCTTGGAATTCTTTCTAGACTAGGAATCCGAATCAATAATGCTACTCACACAACAACTTGCACAACCTCTCACATACATGTGAGGCCCACACATAGTAGTGTGTGTGGGCTCACATGTATATGAGAGGTTGTGTAAGTTGTTATGTTTGGATTGTTGTGTGAGTATTATTTTTGAATAGACAAGGGAAAGTTGTAGCCTCCACATTGTAGATTGGTGTTTTGTATCGATGAGTTGCCTTCCCATGTTATCGCGTTGTGAGAGTGCACGCAAAAAAAGAGGTTCTTTTGATGAATTGCACCGTGATGTAGTGTTCCATTCTGTTCGCCCAATATAGGCAAGTCCAAATTGTGGAAGTTATGACAAGGATTGTATTTCTTCCTCCTATGTTTTGGACATGATGTAACGAATTACTCCTGCTGGAGTAGCCTTATAATTCCAATGGAACCCAAACAAGGTGTCTAGTGACTCAATCTCTACATGGTTTGTTTCAGCTTATGGGCATGCTTATGCCTTCTGATCTTTTTGGTCGGTTGTGCCAATGTAATTGTTGCAGCTTCTTCTGGACCCTAAATGAGTTTCAGTAAGTTGGAAAGAGCGGATTACAACGATGATTAGAATCTCGACTTCGATTTGGGTACTTGAGAGAACAGCTCTCTTACAAAGAGGGTATATAGCTTTTGAGACGATAACCGAACATAGTATACTATCAATTAGTTCGAGAAGATTACGGGTTCAAGTCTAGTAACAAGTGTTCGCCCCCGGTTGAATCCGTCGCTATGTATCGCGTGTTGGGTGCACCATGTTCAGTTGGGTTCTCTTAAGTTTTGTTACTCCTTACCATCCGGAACTAAGATTGGTTTCTGTGCAACTAATTTAGTACCCAAAAGTGTAACCACAAGTTAGCAACTAGTTCCCCTAATATTTACACGTCTAGCATATTTGTTTTTTACAACCGAATGTTCAGGCCAGCTTCGACTACCAATATTGTGTGGTATTTCTTTTGCTGTCTTGTCCAGATTCTGCCGACTCACTATTAGTAGTCAAAGCCTTGAACAAATGGCTCACATCCCCTACATGTAAACCTCTATACCAAGCAATAGAACTGCAGTTTCTCTTGTCTCTGTATCCTCCACAGAAATATCTCTCTCTCTCTCTCTCTCTCTCTCTCTCTCTGCAAATCGTACTGTGTTTGAGCGATGGAGATCTCAGAAACCCCAGATGGCAAGGAACATGAAGTGCAAAGTTCTGTGGGAATAGGGCCACCCCATGAAGCTTTGTTCCTCGCAGTAGCTTACTTCCCTCTCTTTGAGCTTCTTGCAACTAAAGAAGTGTGCAAGTCACTGAGAGATGCTGTGAGCAATGATATACTACCATGGCTAGATATCATTGTGAAAAAGCCTCTAAACTCACGGATTACTGATGATACCTTGATCGAAATCACATCAAAGGCAAAGGGTCGGCTGAGAACGTTGGCTCTAATCAGCTGTGGGAAGATTACAGATGATGGGCTTCAACAAGTCGTCGAGAAAAATCCCTTTCTTTTCAAGGTTTGAATTGAAGTCCTTGTAGCTTGAAACTGATCAAAGTACATGGTTCATTTTTTTTTTCTTTCTTTTTATTTGCTTTTGGATATATGAGCCTGACCCTAGTCCCTTAGGACCGTTTCGTCTAAAGCTTTGAGAGATTGAAATGGATAAGATATGACTGGTAGAGACTAGAGATTTCTTTTGGTCTCAACTAGCTCTAATAAAACAATGAAACAACCAATCAACGGATGTTGGATGTATCTGAATCTAATTGGGGTTCGAGGTTGACACGGCCTTGTTGCAGGAGGAGTGACTAGATGTCGTTCTAGTACACGAGTTGGTTACGTATCATTTTTAACGAACTGTTTCTGGAATGCACAAGGAAAAGATAAAAACACGTTAATATACGAAGTATTTGACTATGAAATTTTATGCAGACATGTTTTTGAACTTCCAAAAGGACTGTTCTTTGAATCTTGTCCCACAACTGTTACCACTGGCATAACCCAAAATCCTATTCCAAACTTCTAACCCCGACAAATCTTTTTCATATTTTGCAGCTCTACATTCCTGGATGCAACGGCTTAACCCCAGAAGGCATATTAAGAGCAGTGAAGGCCCTAACCAAGCACAACCATAACCTAATTAGCTTGAAAATATGCGGCATCCATGGCATAAACAAACAATACCTTGAGACACTCTGCTCCCTTCTACAAACAAACCAGAAACAGCAGAAGCAACAGGCCATCTTCTATCAAAACCACAATAATTTCCAATCATTCAGAATTGAAGAAACCGATCGTCCAATCGACATAGACATATGCCCGAAGTGCGATCAACCATGTATGGTATTTGACTGCCCGAGGGAGGACTGTGAGTGCAGGGGTTGCTGCTATTGTGTTCCGAGGTGTGCTGAGTGTGGGAGATGTGTTGCGTACGAAGAACAAGGAGATGCTGCTTGTGAGGATACTTTATGTTTGGATTGTTGGATTGGGCTTCAGAAATGTGATTTCTGTAACAGACCTTACTGTAACAGACATGCCGATCGGCGCTGCCAATTTCCAGGGTCTTCAGGGTTTGTGTGTGATGCTTGTCATTTGAAGTTTCTTCAAAGTTCAAGTGACTAAAATGGTACAGTCATCTTCCAAGTCTCCTTAGTTAACTTTGTATAGGTGTTTTATCATGAAACATACATTACAAGTTTAGACAATTGATGCACTCTAAGGTACATTTAAATAGTTTGAATGTTTGATATATGTTGCTGAGTCCATTGTCCGAGTTGGCAATAGTAAGGGGTGAAACTCCCTCTCTCTTTGCGGTCATGAGTTCGAACCCACTTACAATAGTATTCCTCATGACCCCAATAACGTGTGAGAGGGCACCCTTGTATAGCTCGTGCCTTGATGGGGCTGTGGCGACAAGCTGTTCTATTTGGTTTTGTTGTCCCTTCCTGCCCTTGTATTGAGAAAAAAAAAATCTAATTAAATATCTAAACTCGTTCAAGGAGATATTGAGCTTGAATATCTCCACTTATATTTGTTTCCTGTTGTGAATGGTGTTGTGTTTGGATTGTTGTGTATGCAGCATTATTGTTTCCATAACTCTGCGCGAGTCATGTGCACTGATACAACAGTAGCTTTTCTGCTGCTATTTAGACAACTACCTTCATTCAACCAGCACCACTACAATCACAAGCTATATATCACTATGTGTTAGCTCCACTGCTCATCATGGAAAGTCCACCATTTAACATAAGAACAAGGAACCAATGAAAAGTCAATTTCTCCGTTCAAAAAAAATGGAAAAAAGATAGTACTATGTGAAAAGCTACTCACTTGAAATAAATTGAAGATTCTGCTATGGACTCATTGAAATCCAGTTTTCAAGAAAACCAACCTCCTCAAGAAATGTCTAGCCTAACAACACTACTATACCAATGATCGATTTCGCTTAAGTTTGCGACCCCTTATACCTCCTCTCTTGGAGGAACAAAATTGGGCATGGTGGAAGTTATCCCAAAGGTGAAGTGGAACAAGACGTTTCAAAGGGCACCGATGCAGTTAAAATTTCGCACATCAATTCAATGGACTATTTTACAAGAAACCTGCACTCAACAATAAGACACCAAAAACCATTGATCTAGAAAAAGTGCCGCAGAAATGTTGCGAACGGCCCCCTGATACAGTTGAGTTTGAAGATGGGGCGAGTGCTGTACCATTTACAAAGGTGCTATTACTCCCAGCACTGCATCAACAAACGAGTAAAATATAAATTTCCGTAGATTGAGCAGACCTCTCATACTTAATTTTTATTGGGATATTGAGATACAAATCAGGAATATGAACAAGAGCTAATCATCTCATCAGACAACTCTGTTGATAAGTGAAATTTACAACAGAGCGATACAACGATTCATACCTTCCAGGATATCTACAGGAACCATGACCTGCAAAAAAAGAGAGGAGAGAATTAAGATAAGAAAACGTTATCCCTACAGATCTACCATGGATGAAAGTATAAAAAATACACACAACCAGCCATTCCGAAGTATAAAATCCACTTAGTCATTCTTATGAAAGAGCTTTAATTATTATAGCAAAAAGTAACATACTGAGCATTCAACAATATGTCACATTTAGTGATTGACAATCAGATAATGTGCAAATGGGTTGCATTCCCCACAGGAGCCACCACACCTCTACATCAAGCAAGCCTGTAGATTTATAGTTACATGATCCTTTTAGCAAAACGGGATTATGCACAAGCTAGGCGACTTGTTCTGATAGTAGAGGTCTGATGGCTTTCCCGCAGGATGCATATACTGATATGCAATGCTCATGACTTTCCTCCAACTGGGAAACCGATACCCAAACATAAATTTCTGTTTTAGGTACTGAAGAATTCCAAAATGATGTGGAAGTGGTAAGTTTCAAATTATGAGCCGCCACTGCAGATGTTTAGGTTTGAAAATCCATATAGACCACAAACCCCCTCATTATTCTGTATAACTCTAGGTCTTTTGATATATGAATCCATCAACTAATTGTTTGATATAGGAATACATACTTGGATCAGTGGTAGTTATTGTAGCAACACCATTGAAGTTACAAGTCCCATCAGCCATAGCCATCTGGTGATAATACGTATCAAAAGCATATGTAGCATGCGCAATCACGCTATCCGGAAGATAACACGGTTGCCCCTGCAACAAGGGGGAGCAATTCACTTTTCCCGGCCCACAAGCCCAATCTAACGCGGCTTGTAGCATCTTTGGGTCTGCAGAATCCCTCGCCACACAATAAGTTTGGTTCGTAGTGTCATTTGCCAGCACCGTACCAGAGCCCGTCAAGTGTAGGATATAAACCGGCACACCACTGGCATGAAAAAGACCCCAATTCTGCTCCGAAACAGACCCAGGTCGCAAATCTTCATTGTAAAGCTCATAGATGTAAGTACTGACTGCTATCCCGGGATGTTTGGGGGTCCCAGTGTTGTTTAGCACATGCCGAATTAGGTTGCTATTGTAAGTGTTGGCGTTGTCAAGAGTGGCATCTGGCTCAGACGAGTCACCCTTGGAAGGCCACCCTGACTCGGTAACTACAATGGGAATATTGGTGAAGTTAAGATAGGACATTGCGAAATAAGCCGCGTCAACAATTGCATCAAAGACATTAGTATAATGAAGGAGGGTATTAGAATCCACTGCTTCCTTGTTTGGAGGGAGAGGGCGAAAAAGTGCATAGTCCAAGGGTATCACGCCGTTTGATTGCATGTAATCGTAATATGGGTACACATTTAGCATGAGGTAGGACCCTGTCGACTGCAAAAACTTGAGCAAGGGAACCATGATTGGGTCCCACGATCGGTTAAAAAAGGCTTGGGAAGGCGGGAAGGAGTCAAGGATAATAGAAGAGGAGTGTGGGGTAGAGACTATGATTTGGGAGTCAAGATTGGAAGCGACAAGGGCGGATTGGATGAATTTCATGGCAGAAACTAGGATAGGGGCGGCATTTGAGAGAGTAGTGAGAACTTCAGATCCGACAGCAATGGCTGTGATGTTGGTGGCGGGGACATGTGCTAGGATATTACGAGTTACCCAGTTGGCAGCAGTGGCATTTGATTGGCCGATGCCTAGTAGCTGGTCATTGGGAACAGAAACAGTTACACTGATTCCAGTTTTGGCAAGTGCAAGTAGCATGGCTTTGTCGGTATCATAAAGCCTGATGTGCTTTATATTCTGAGCCTTGAGGAGAGCGACCACCTGTGTTGGGCTTGGCATGTCAGAAAGGTCCGTGCCTATGTTCACGCCAATGAAAGCATCTGCAGAAAAGAGGATAAACGTTTGTAGATTGTAACAGAACCAAAGGTGAAATTTTTGGAAAACTTCGTCCAAAACTTGTAATCATGTAAATCGCCATGTATTTTTAAAAAAAGGAGGAGGGGATATTTAGCACGATGACCTCCAGAAATTTTGCATGAGAAAATTGGAATAGTCATGTTTACCATTATTTTCTATTTGTGGTGTACACAGCATACAACAGGTGTACAGACTACAGACATGTCGTATTCCTTCCAAACATGAGAATTGATAAACAAGTTTGCCAAACAGCCCAGTCAAATAAATTACAGCTTACGACTCATAAACCACTCCAACAAGTTTGAATGACGATTGATGAGAACATGAATAATTCAGGTCTTGTTTCCAGTTCTGCAGGAAACTGTCTTTAGAAAGAGAACACCATCGTTTAATATATCATCTGTTTTCGTGTGACAAATAGTTTACAAGAGTTAGTCCACATCAATCTGGTGCTTCTCTATAAGATAATAGGTTGTTTTAACAACTTTTTGTGAATGTAGGATAGTATGAACCATGATCTCCACTTACTAGCAGAGAAAAAGGATGATCGGAATTGACATGGGCCACCATATGACGGAGCATGTGCCCTTCTGTTGGATATTAAGTACATGGTCTAAGGATTAGATGTTGCGGTAGCTAAGGGATGATCTACAACTTCAAATCACATGCATCTTTTTCTTTTGGTTTCACATATTATTGTATATCAGAAGACATAGGAGTGTCACAAAATTCAGACATCATTTTCTATCACCGTATCTATAATCAACGCTTTGTACAAGTTGAAGCGCATTCTCTACATTCTGTTTCCACAGAAAACCATACTGAATGATACAACCCAACAGCTGTGATTTGTAGTTGTGCAGCAGAATAGAAGAGAGTGGGATTTCTAACAAAAGTGCAGTAAATATGAAATCTAGGCTATGAAAATCAAAATGGTCCCCATGTACAGAACCTGACGAGTCAACAAATTACAATTGGCAACAAAAGAAGTTGAAAGATTTGTCACCTCCAATCATAGCACACCTCATTCAAAATAAAGAAAATAAATATTGAGCTTTCTTTGTCATTATTTCCAATATAAAAAAAAATACTCCACAACTCACTATTTATTAGATCTTGGTTAAATATCAAATTACGAGTCCACAAAATATCAAAATACCATAAATCTACATTTTAAATTATATGTATCAAAGCAAAGAACCAAGCTATTGACTTGCATAAGTTCATAATTTGGCAGAAGGGTTTTGATCTATGACTAGCGTGATCTTCATTTTCTGCTGCCCACTCTCCATTCACAAAAGGCCTTAGAGCCCGTTCCAGAAACTTTCTTAAAATATAAGCAGCTTATTTCACATTTTCGAACTTAAAAATAATGTAAATGAAAAATAAATTTTTAATTTTTTTTTTTTTTGCATCGTATAAAAGATCTCGATGAGATCTTTCAAACAAGATCCATATTTGCATATTTTTAGATTCCAATAAGTCCATAATTTTTGAGCTTGAAATTGCCTTCTTACAAAATAAGGGCTTTTTTTCCGTTCTGGAACGGGCTCTTAGTCTATAAAACACACACCCAATTGGTCATTGTATCTGTGTCACAAATGCCAAAGAATGCCAAGATACATATGATCAAGCTAGGTTGCATATCCAATTAATTTGATTAGTTTTCAGCCGAGGAACATCAGGGACACCTCGGGACCACAGTTGGAGACGAGCATCTTCGCTTAGCACGGGGGGGGGGGGGGGGGGGGGGGGGGGGGGGGGGGGGTGGTGGGTGTGTGTGTTGGTTGCACAACTGGAGTCAATTATAATTTCAAAGACTCAATTCCGAGGTTAAATTCTATTTTTTTTAAACAAATTGAGTTCATGAAACAATTGTTTTAGTAATAGTATCTATCTACATAGTAAAAGCTAAGAATGGCAAACTATAATACTAGTTTTGGTTCTACAGAGGATATTTAATTGACTAAAACTAATTATGTAAAGAATATATGCCTGCTTATTTGCCCACGTCCCCATGATTTCTGAATTGCCATGTCCCGAATCCATGTTCGTGTATGTGTGCTTCTTACTTCTTAAGTCTATGCCCAGGGAGATAAGTAAAGAAAAGGAATCCTACGTATTTATAAACGAGTGGTAGGAAGGGGACACTTCTCATGTATGTAACCATTCTCCTTCATAATGGCCCACAATGCCCTTATGAAGCATCTGAGGCCACAAATCAAAGCAACTGACAAGGTTGATCTCATATTTGCAAGGGTTTTTTCACACCAATAGGTCCATCATGCACTAGAGGCTATAGCTAATTATATGTGGATTTTTCTATTTTAACTTCTAACCCCAATTAGTGTTTTAAATAATTCACCAACATAACCATCCTAGAGAAGACAAGAGGTTGTCTTATTATGATTACTGCTAAATTATGAGATTTATACTTGAAAAGGCCCTGACAGATAGATCTAAATAATCATTCATGTAACCAAAATGTCAGAGGTGATGGAGTAAAACAATGCCAGTAGAGTGGTCCAAACAAGCTACCATGTTAAGATGTTCATCATGTGAATAGTGAAATGACAACAATGCCCTTAAAAAAATATACTTGGTAGGACCCAGATTGTCCTCCTATGATGCTTTTAATACTCAAGTGGGAAAAGGTACATGAGCTGGGATGCATTAGGTTTGTCTGAATCTCTGGATTGATTGATTGCAATGAAAGCTGAAAGATTCGTGAAAGGGTACCAGAGAATCATCACTCTCTCTCTCTCTGTAGAAAAACTATTGACTGTTGACTTAACACCACTCACAAATTAGTTTTTGCCTTGTCAATGGCCCCATTTGCTTTTTCATATTTGGCTCAAACCACTCAATAAGACCCGACTCACCCAAGTGACAAATGGAACCATGAATCATGTAAAAGAGAGATTATTTTAGTAGAGATGAAGGGTGCGTTCCCACTAACTAAACTAAATAGCCGATAGGCTAATGGCAATAGTTTAGTTTATGTCAGTGAGAAGAATCACCTGTCTAAAAATCTGTAAAAACATGGGCTTTAGTCAATTTAGTTTAGAGGAAACGCACCCAAAATCACTAACCCCGACCAAATTTCTTATTGATCTTTTTTTTATTTAAGCTCACCGATACCTACTTTCCAATCCCAAAGGAGCAGGTTTTAGAAAAGATTTATACAGAACCACAAAAAAACATTATAGAACATGAGATTTATTCTAAATATTTATCCACCAATATGAACCTATGTATCACTAAGTAACAATGAGAGTAAGATTCCCAATAGTGGCTTATCCAAAAAAAAAAATAAGATTCCCAATAGTGAATGAGCAAAACCAGAAGAACAAAGAAAAACAATAAGGCAAAAAGAGCTCACCTTCAGAAGCAGAAGCAGAAACTGCTAATAGGAGAAGAAGTAGCAAGCGACCCATTGATTCTGTTTCCTCTCAAACCTTCTTCAATCTTCCAAATCCATACAAACCCACTAATTTGAAATCCCAGAGAAACCCCGAAAGGAAATCTCTAGAGAGAGGGAGGGAAGAGGGCAACTTTTGAGGAAGAGAACTGAAGAGTGTGGAAAAGGTGGGGACTGGGAAGGGGAATTTTCATTATTTTTTAAGTGCTTTTTTCTTACAATTACTACAAAGGGGAGCGTGGGACCAAGTTTCTGTACAAAGTAAAGATTGAAAGGATTTTGTCAGAGATCCAACGGATGAGATTGAACTTGTACTGGAGTACCTTGGTTTGAGTTACTGGGCCCTGGGCCGTAACGGTCACGGGCTTTTATAAGCTCGTAAACCCTCCGGTTCGTTGTGTACTTGTGTGAATTTGTACCGGCTGTGAAATTTCAAGACAGATAAAGAAAGGGTTCTATTGGTGGAACAGGGGATTCTTAAAGCAGTGTTAAGCGGTCAATCCGGCTATTCATCTCAGCACGGATGATTTGGATTAAATTTGAGCTCATTTAAATCAAAACCGAATCGTCCATTGCTCGGTTAATCGATTGTTGAGATAAACAACCAGATCAACTGCTCCGCAACCGCTTTGCTGGGTGATGTTTGACGGAAGGCAGGTTGGTGCAGTGCCTTAAAAATACTGATTCTCATCGTCCAAAAATATTTTAAAACAGTTTAATTCTAGATCATTAATTATTAAGACGGACGAACGGGATCAAACATATGCAGGGCCCAAGATCCATGTTTGACAACATCCCCTCATCGGTGGGCTTTTTATGTCGTAGCAGTATCACAGTTTAATGCAAAGGAGTGATGTCCTTTTAATATTTACTATTGAGCCAATTTTATGAAAAGTCATTACTTGCTACACAGCCCTCCTTACACATATGTGTAGCTCTTATAGAAATGTGTGTTAAAATTTTTAAAACACTACGTGAGTCATAACGTTGCTCAAAAACTCAAGAAAAAGAAAGGAAACTAAAAATAAAATTTTTTAAATTTAATGAATAGTAAATTTTTCCTTCCATTTTCCTCTCGTTTCCCTTATCTTTTTTTTTTTCCTTCTCTTTTTCTTAAAAGTTCCAAATGGAGGATCCTAAATAATCAATTCCAATTTTGCGCACAACCAATACAGTAGTGACAGTTTAAGGGAAAGGAAAGGAAGAGGCAAACTATGTCACCCAAAAACCAAAGAAAATTGATTTTCACACTCTCATTTTGTCCAAGTGCACTTTATTTTTTGCATTCATGTAGAATTACAAAACTACCTTTAATATATTTTGAAAAATGATATTGGCACTCCAAAAATTGATGCAGACACTTCAAAATCAATGTAACTCCAAAGCCCCTTTCCTTTGGTTTTTGGAGTGCCTACATCAATTTTTAGAGTGCCAATATCATTTCTCTATATTTTTCCCTTCACATATAAAAAGGGTAATCATGTAATTTTATATCACTACAAAACAAAAAATGCATTCAATTCCCAAAACAAAAACAAAGAAAGGAAGAAAGAGGCAAACGGTTAAAAAAAAAAAAAAACAAACAAACCTGGAACAGAGACATAGTACAGTTCTGATGTGTATGTAGCAGATAGTAGCTGGATTGCATTCAACGGTCATATTCCAGCCCTTTCTCTTCCCTCCCCTCCCCTCTTTAATTCAATTTGATTCATTTATTTATTATATGCTCTTCCATTGTCCTCTCCTCTTTAAAAAAGGACTTCCCCAGAGGATCTGATTTGATTATTAAATACAGGGTGCTCTTCTCCTACAACCACTCCACCTAGATTCCAATCCAACTGTCTTTTTTCAGCTTCAAATGAATCAATCCACTTCAGCAAAAGTGACAAATTTAAAGCCAAGACCCCTTGATGCCAAATTTGTTTTTTATGCCTAAAACTTTTATGCATGCTACCTTGTAGATTTAGATCAAGAAATGCTTCCTACAACGTCGAAAGAAGCATCTTTAATTAAACTCTAAATTCGTTCATTTTCCGTTTGGGTGGGGGAGGGGGGGGATAAAATAGTTATTCGGTTGAGCCAGTGAAACGAGCAAGCTAGTCCTAACCAAGCACCAAATAACATCGGGGGAGAAAGGAAGGATACCAACCCGAAAAAGCCATAGGAATTGATTTCTTGCCAAAGAGACCCGACTGGCAACCAAAAAAAAAGTTACATACAAATATAAAAAGAGAATAAATTCTTTACACCGTCGGTGTAAATATTTGTTTCCTCCAAATCAATTGCATTGCATCATGTCGGCATATTTTATTAATTGGGACCACTATTTTGACATGTGTCGCAATGCAATTAATTTGGAGAAAATAAATATTTGCACCGGCGGTGTAAAGAATTTATTCTCATATAAAAAAGTTTCCCATAGAAGCACAAATCATTGCCTTGGTGATGCGGTAGAGCAAGCTGATAAATGTTGAAATATAATTATGTTTGTAAGTTTCAAAACTGATCATTTGAATTTACTATTTTATTTTCAGGTAAGAAAATGATTGCAATGAAATTGATTGCACAAGATTTTGTAAATCCTTGTTTGTGGAATTAAAGTTGTCAAATTACATTTACCTCTTCACTCTATGACACAAACTACTCCTATAGAAGCAGGTTATTTGGTCAGCAAGTTTAAAGGCTAACAAACCATTTTATATGGCTTTAATTCTCATAATTGTATTTATGATTTTGCCCATTGGGGTATTCTTCCAAATTCTATATAAGGACCATTTTGTCTCCACATCCAATACATCCAAGAAACTTATCACAAACCACTCTCTCTCACTCTCAGCTAACATCTTTTCCAACCTTTCTCGTTCAAAAGCTCTCTACTACAAAATACTACTTTTACGCTTATTATTTTTAGGCAACTCCGGTTCGTGGCTTTGTTCATATCCTCCTAGTGGACGTGACCATTGGAAGAGGAAGTTTGAGGGGTTGAATCTTGGAGTCACTATAATCCGTCAACACATTCACATAGGGGAGGACTGGTGGCTTTAAGACTGTGCATCACGCCTCCCAATTGTATCTCAGGCCAGCTTATCTTTTACTCTTTTCTTCAATATTTACTGTTAGTCTATAATTGCTTTGTTGATTACTCTAAATGCATGCTCTGTTTTATTCATGGTACATGTCATTTGATTTAATAATTTAAAAACCTCAAGTTTTTTGCTCAAGTGTTGTAACAGTTAAAGCCACTAGCTTTATAATACGAACACTATTCGAAAGTAAGCTTCCTGTTTCGTTTCTGAATTAAACTAAATTCCAATCATAATACTAGTATTGTGTGTAACAGATTACTTGTAAGGGATTAAAACTGAAATGGTGAAAATGGATGAAGCCAACGCTGTTAAGCCCGAGAAATTTAGCGTTGAACATTTTAAAAGATGGCAAACTCAAGTGCGTTATTGGCTTACCGTGTTGGGGTTATATTCTGCAATAGATGGTAGTGAGTCTTCCCAAGGATCATGGATGACTGAGGAACAAATAGAGTACCACTGCTACCATAGAATTCTTAGTGTCCTTACGAACCATCTTTACGATGTCTATTTCACTACCACTGGAAAAGCAAAAGAACTTTGGGATCTACTTGAGGCCAAATATGGGTTAGATGATGCCGGGGTTAATAGGTTCGCCGCATCTTCATTTAACAACTACAAAATGATAGATGGTAAATCCATAGGTGATCAAATCCATGAGTTTAAAGAACTTTTGAAGGGTGCTGAAAAGAGTGGAACCACGTTTAGCGAAGACTTCAAAGTGTCGTGTCTAATTGATAAACTACCACCTTCTTGGTCAGAATTTGCTCGGTCCCTTAGACAAAAACAAGGAGAACTTACTATGACACAAACCATAAACACCCTTAGAGTGGAAGAAAAGCATAGGGCTATTTTGGTTGCTAAACCAGAAGAGAAAATACCTCGAGTCAATCTTGTTGAAACCCCCAACAAGAATAATAATCACTCCCATCATAATCGAAATAACCACCACCACAGGTCCCATAATTCTCACCGAAGGGAACAACTTCAGGCCTAAGAGAGGAAATTTCAAACCAAATAGGTTCAACCAAAATAGGGACCAACACCAAAACCAAAACCATCAGCCTAGAGATAAACCTAAGGATAAAAGGGAAGGAGGCAACGCTTGTTTTGTGTGTGGAAGGACCAATCATTTTGCTAGAGACTGCTACTACAAGAAGACTGAGCCAATGCAAAAATCCAGGAATCCAAGAGATCAAGTGAATGTGCTAGAAGAGAATAAAGCTGAACCATTTTTTAGGTATACTTCTTCCGTGGTGAATTTTACTTACCAAAATGAGGATTGGTGGTTAGATTCAGGTGCTAATGTGCATGTTTGTTTTGATCATCGATTTTTTAAAACTTATCAGGAATCAAGTGGAGGATGTGTGACTCTAGGCAGTAATTCAACCGCACGAGTTCATGGGATTGGAGATGTGGAATTGAACATGACATCAGGGAAAACTTTGGTTCTTAAAGACATGCGGCATGTTCCGGAAGTTAGAAGGAATCTAGTTAGTGGGTCTTGTTTAGTTCAGCAAGGTTATAAAATTATTTTGGAGTCTAGTCGAATTGTAATAACAATGAATGATTTCTTCATTGGAAAATGTTATGTTACTGATGGTTTATTCAAATTGAATGTTATTTTTGAAGTCAATAAAATCTCTCCTCATGTTTTGAATATTGAATCTTGTGATGTGTGGCATGGACTGTTAGGGCATATAAGCTTAAAGAAAATGAAAAGGATGATGGATTTGGATCTTGTTCCCAAGTCAAGATTGAAATTTAAGCAAAAGTGCGAGATATGTGTGCAAACCAAACAAACAAGAAAACCACATTAGAGTGTAGAGAGAAATACTCAACTCTTAGAGTTGGTCCATAGCGATGTGTGTGACTCAGCCAAGCCACCTACTAGAGCCGGAAATAGATATTTTGTAACTTTTATTGATGATTGTTCGAGGTATTGTTTTGTGTATCTTATTCAAACCAAAGATGAGGTCTTTAGCAAGTTCAAAGTTTACAAGGCAGAGGTAGAAAATCAGATAGAAAGAAGAATAAAGGTTCTTAGGTCCGATAGAGGAGGAGAATATACTCTAGGAGAACTTACTTCTTTCTGTGAAGAGTGTGGAATAGTACATGAAGCAGCACCGTCTTATTCACCCCAGTCTAATGGAGTAGCCGAAAGGAAAAATAGAACTCTTATGGATATGGTAAATGCAATGTTGTTAAGTTCTGGATTACCAGAGAGTTTTTGGGGGGAAGCTATACTTCATGCATTTTTATTTTAAATAGGATAATGACAAAACCCCTTATGAAATTTGGAAGAAAAGGGCTCCTAATCTTAGTTTCTTGAGAGTGTGGGGGTGTTTAGCTAAAGTGTGCATTCCTGACCCTAAAAGGAAAAAGATAGGTCCTAAGACTGTAGATTCTGTTTTCTTAGGATATGCTTATAACAGTAGTGCCTACAGATTTCTAGTTACCAACTCCGAGGTTAGTGAAATTTCTAATATTTCAATAATTGAGTCTAGAGATGCCACATTTTTTGAACATATCTCTCCATATAAGTAAGACTAGAATTCCGAAACCAGTAAGTGAAATTCCATCAACTAGTGATAACTCTTTTCCTAGTTCTAGTATAGTTCAAGGTAATCAGATAGAATCTCAAACGGAACTTAGGAGGAGCAAAAGACCTAGAAAAGAAAATAGTTTTGGAGATGGGTTCTATATGTTTCTCTTAGAAGGTGAACCGACAACATTTAAGGAAGCCATGTCTTCTATAGATGCACCGTTTTGGAAAGAAGCTGTCAATAGTGAGGTTGAATCAATTATGCAGAATCATACTTGGGAAATAGTTGAATTGCCTCCTGGAAACAAAGCCATAGGATGTAAGTGGATTTTTAAGAAAAAGCTAAAACCTGATGGAAGCATTGATAAGTATAAGGCTAGACTAGTAACTAAAGGATTTACTCAAAAGAAAGGGATTGATTATTTTGATACATACTCCCTTGTATCTAGCATTACCACTATTAGAACTCTAGTAGCCTTAACATCTATTCATAACCTAGTGATACACCAAATGAATGTCAAGACTGATTTTTTGAATGGAGATTTATATGGAGCAACCTGAAGGTTTTATTGTCAAGGGTCAAGAACACAAGGTTTGTAGATTGGTAAAGTCTTTATATGGTCTAAAACAAGCTCCTAAGCAATGGCATGAGAAATTTGATAAGGTAATTTTAGATCATGGTTTTAGGTTTAATGAGCATGATAAATGTTTATATTGGAAAGAAACAGAAATAGGTATTGCGATTCTTTGCTTATATGTGGACGATATATTAATTTTTGGGACAAACTTGAAAATAGTAGAAGATACTAAGTCTTATTTGTCTATGAAGTTTTATATGAAGGATTTGGGAGAGGCTTATGTGATATTAGGAATGAAATTAGAAAGAACGTCTCAAGGTATCACACTTAGTCAATCCAATACTATAGAAAAGATGTTGAAAAAATTCAATTACTATGATTGCAATCCAGTGTCTACACCTTACGATCCTAGTGTACAGTTGAAGAAAAATAATGGTGAACCTATTTCTCAATTGAAGTATTCTCAACTCATAGGGTCCCTACTTTACATTGCTAATAAGTCTAGGCCAGACATGGCTTATGCTGTGGGAAGACTTAGTGGATATACCCACAATCCTAGTGTAGAACATTGGACTGCTTTAAAAAGAGTTTTTAAGTATCTTAGAGGGACTTTGGATTACTCCTTGACCTATAGAGGTTTTCCAGCAGTAGTAGAAGGCTATAGTGACGCAAATTGGATTACCGACAACCAAGACATTAAGTCTACTACAGGTTATGTTTTCTTACTAGGAGGGGCTGCCATATCTTGGGCATCTAAAATGCAAACTATCATATCTAGAAGTACTATGGAAGCCGAATTGATAGCATTAGACACAACTAGTATTTAGGCTGAATGGATTAAGAATCTCTTGACTGATATTTCTTTAGTAAATAAACCCATTACTGCATTTTCTATACATTGTGATAGCAAGGCTGTAATTGAATCTGTGCGACAGTCTCATTTGAATAAGAAAATGAATAGACATATGCATGTTAGATTTAAATCTGTGAGAAGCTTGCTAAACAAAAATATTATCTCTTTACAATATGTGAAATATGAGCTCAATGTTGCTGATCAGCTGACCAAAGGTCTATCTAGGAGCGGAGTCCTAGATCTGTCGAGGAGGGGGATGGGCTTAAGCCTAAAGGAAGTCACCTAAGGAGGTAACCCAATCTCTGTGACTGGAGATCCCATGAAGGAGATTCAATGGGTAAAAACAATCCATATTGCGTGACTTGGATCCCGCACTTTCTAAATGAAAGGAGAGTGTCAAACTCTTCTGCTCATCCCTATGGCAGTTGTGCTGTGATATGTGACTAGTTAGGAAGGGTTATCCCTGAATGAGTCCGAGGTGGGAAATCTCCTGCAAGGTACATTCCGTCACTGTACCCTTGGAGGATTCACCTAAGTGGGAGTTATCGTGAGGCCGCAACTATGAGGCTTGGGCTGGCCTATAGAAATTCCCATGAGAATCAAGATCTAGTGCATGGCCATCAATAGCACTAACCCGCGAACGAAAGTCCAATACCGGTAATGTGTGTGTGATATGTTGAACTCTGATTCAAAGGGTCTAGTTCAAGACCTAGTTCACTATGATCCTTCAAAGGAAAACTATTAACACTAAGTGAGGTTCAAGTCCGGAAGACACCTACACCTATTGCACAGTATAATGTTGCCCAAAATATTTTATTTTTCTTCCGATCAAAGTTTTGAAACTTGTGGGGGAATGTTGAAATATAATTATGTTTGTAAGTTTCAAAACTGATCATTTGAATTTACTATTTTATTTTCAGGTAAGAAAATGATTGCAATGTAATTGATTGCACAAGATTTTGTAACTCCTTGTTTGTGGAATTAAAAGTTGTCAAATTACATTTACCTCTTCACTCTATGACACAAACTACTCCTATAGAAGCAGGTTATTTGGTCAGCAAGTTTAAAGGCTAACAAACCATTTTATATGGCTTTAATTCTCATAATTGTATTTATGATTTTGCCCATTGGGGTATTCTCCCAAATTCTATATAAGGACCATTTTGTCTCCACATCCAATACATCCAAGAAATTTATCACAGACCACTCTCTCTCACTCTCAGCTAACATCTTTTCCAACCTTTCTCATTCAAAAGCTCTCTACTACGAAATACTACTTTTACGCTTATTATTTTTAGGCAACTCCGGTTCGTGGCTTTGTTCATATCCTCCTAGTGGACGTGAACATTGGAAGAGGAAGTTTGAGGGGTTGAATCTTGGAGTCACTATAATCCGTCAACACCTTCACATAGGGGAGGGCTGGTGGCTTTAAGACAGTGCATCATGCCTCCCGATTGTATCTCATGCCAGCTTATCTTTTACTCTTTTCTTCAATATTTATTGTTAGTCTATAATTGCTTTGCTGATTACTCTATATGCATGCTCTGTTTTATTCATGGTACATGTCATTTGATTTAACAATTTAAAAACCTCAGGTTTTTTGCTCAAGTGTTGTAACAATAAAGTCCCAGGAGAACCGAGTTTGATTCCCGAACTCCCCGCGTCCTGATTTTTTATTCTACACTTTTGTTCTCTCTTTTTGTTTTTGGAAAATTTTCAAAAAAGCCCTTGAACTTGTCACGAATTTTCAAAAAACACATAGACAAAAAGACACCTAAACTTGTTATTCTGTCAGTAATAGGCTCCTGTCGTCCATTCCGTCATTTTGTAATGGATGTAAATAACGGAAAGCGTTAACTTTCTCTATTTTTTTTACTTTTTACTTCAAAAATTTACTTTTCATGCATTCTTTCTTTTAGTAGTAAATAAATATGCAATAAAGTTCTTTTTTTTTAAATTTCCCTTTTATTTTCCTCCCAATGCACAATATCACGAAAATCAAATTATTTTATTGAAAAATTTTGATCTAACAAGCATAGCAGTAATGTATAAGTAATATGTTCTTACATTTGATTAAAGAAAATCATAATTTTTATTTTTACATTCGAACTATCATTTCACAAAAGAGATTAAAGAGATTGGTTATGATCTTAATTGAAAATAAGGCGCCATTTGACTAAGATTAGTTTCGGACAGTTGAGGCTTTTTTAACTTTTTACGCTTTTTGAGACAGATTATTCTCCTCACATATATATCAACTAAAAACCCAAAAGTTAGTGGAACGGCCCCGAGTTCTTGGATAAGTAATGTATGATGTAATGTATGATGACTCAATTGAAAACTTTTGTTCAAAAAATGTGAGGAGAATTTATTTTCTTTACAACCGGGGTTTACATTTTGATGTTGATTTTTTTTGTACTTGTATATATTTTTAATTTGTATGACTTAATTATAAATGGGCAACAAAGTATGAGATTGGGTTAAGACAACCCAAATGTCAGGGCCGGCACAGCTGGCGACTATACGAAAATGCTATGGAAACCGACCAAAGGTGCACCAACCGTCACGTGCCGGGATGTGCACTGCGCCGGTGGCCGTAGTCGGGTTGGGGACTATATATAGAAGTGTAATATGACAATGTTGGATGTCATGACGCTGCTATAGCAGCAGATTTCCACACAACTACAAAGAGTAGCTAGCTTAAGAGGAGCTAAAATTAACGACCCAAGGAGGCGTGCTAAAGAAAAATAGTGATCCCTGGTCCTTTACTCCACCGAGCCTAAGCGGATGTTTAGCACACATTATTTTGGTGGATTCTAAATTCTAGATTGTAAATTACTAAATTGTAGAGTCTGAATTAAAAAGCCTAATGCAATTCAAGGTAGTACAGAGCCAGTGCAACGTAAGTCTTCATTCCTTACAACACTTGTGATAATTCCTTGCTTTTTAGCTTATTAGATATACCCGGCAATGGACCATGCCCAGAAAAAGTCCCTCCATTATTAATCAACTTTTCACTAACGGAAAGGGAAAAAAAAAAAGCCACTCACCCTATTGGGTTTATGGTTCCTCAAAAAATTGAAAAAACAAACCCACCCTATTTCCATTCAAATATCCTCTGAGCTAGAAAAGCTAAATATAATTTAAAATTTCCAGACTTCAAGTTGCAGTGCAGCAGCTGAGTGTTGATCATTCAGCAATAGTTGGACTCAAGCTGGACAGTTGAAAATCCAATAAGTCCACCCTATTTTTTTTTATTATTATCATAAAGCACGTCTTAGACATCAAACCAAGCTCCATTAGCGAGGTGCCCAGGACTAAATAAATGAACCCCACATAAATGTGTGCTACTAAAGGGGCCTGGAGCGTGATTGTACCCCAGGAGCCCTAGATAATTCTCAAATTACCACCAGCAATAAAACATCACAATTGCAACGGAACCCCAAAAAACCAGTCAAAGTCTTCCGTCTCACATGCTAGGTTCAGGGTGACTATGCTCCCAAAGAAATGGCAGAACGAAGAGAGACAAAAAGGCGTAAAACTGCCCAAAAAATCAGCATTCAAATTGCACTCAAGGTGAAGGTTGAATGGCTGCACTACCTTACAACACCTGCGGTACATCATTATAGGTATTACCTTGAAAATGAAGGGGGGGGGGGGGGGGGGGGGGATGGGGTTGGGTTGTGTGTGGTGGTGTTAAAAAGAAACCTATTGACATGAACAACTCTAACACGTGTACAAATTAATGAATATAAATGTGAACTAAGTTGACATTGTGATTTTGCCAATGGGGTTACGTGCAAGTGTTCCAACCCCAAATTGCAACCTTGAAAAGCCACAGGCCACAATTTTAAGTACTTCAATCAAAGAAACTGCCAATCATCTTCTTGTGTACAATCCTCGGCGTCATTCCCAGGCATCACGTCAGAGCACCTGTCCTGTTGAATCTGACCACCATCGCTCGACATCTCATAGTTACCAGAAGCCTTTGAAATGTTGCGGGCTTGAGTGACGGTAAATAAGGGAGCACCCTTTGACAGATCAGCTAGCTTTGAAGCCCGGTTGCAAAAGTCATCAAAATCATCTACCAACAGGAAAAAACACAAATAATACTTTAATCAATGAGAGCTTCATTTTTTTTCACTAAAGCGCAATTAACGGAATCTACTTGTCAGGGCCAATCAGTCAAGGCGAATGTGGATACAAAGAAATCGATCCAGTAAAGAAACTGAGAAATTTGAGAGGGTCCATTCTCAATTGTGTTGAGAGAGAGGGAGAGAGTTCATTTCACAATCCTATACTCACAATCCTACAAAATAAATGTGCGGGGAGTTTAATACCTTTGTCTTTGCAGTAAAACCCAATTGCCAAAGATGAATCGATGGAATCAAGGGGTACACGGCGCAAAATGCTAGAACCATTACAACAGCAACCAGCAGATTAGGAGAAAGCAATAAACAACACGAAACAGAAGAAGAAGCATAAAGGAAATAGAGGATGATAGTCAAGCAACCAAACTCTGCCTCAAAACTTACTTGCTGTGATAAGAAGAAGTATCAGCCTCCAGATTATCTCCCTTGACATCGACTACCTGATGGAGCAACCAGCCAAGGAGAAAATGTGGTAAAACATGGATATTCAAACACAATCAATCCCATAAAATCAGATGTCAAACTGACATATCCCACTTACTAACGGTAATAGTAATACCGAAGATCAATTTGCAAGAAACCAACATGTTAGAAGAATTAAGTTCACAACTGAGATCAATTTGCAAGAAACCAAAATGGGGCTATTGAAATAGCTTTCTGGCTAAACCTCTTAAAAGAACAAGATCTCAGCTATAGAAGTGCTCGCCAAGAATGAGTGGACAAAACATAATATTTTCCATTGGTCCTCACTTAATCTAAAAACCGTTCACCCCAGAAAAATTTATGAGCACCTATACAAATTTTTCATAAACTCATAAACTAATCACAGTAGGACAGTCCAACCAGTGAAAAATGAGTTTTCGGGTCAGATAAGTACATTGTTCTGCAATCTAGCTGATAGTGGAGAACTATGTCATTTAGACAAAACAGCCACAACTTAAGCTACAAAATTACGAGGAGTAGACTGCTTTTAAGCTGACAACAAACAGATAGCTGTGATCTAGGTGTGCCCTAACTTATGTAGTTCGAAATAATTTAGGACATATTTATGCAGTAAAATATGCAATAAACAACAATTAAGATGGCACTGTACCAGCTGAACTTCATGTGGATCCAGATAGAATGCCTCTTCATCCTGCACACCAACGATATAAGTTGAAGCACCAGGTCTACCACCAAGGATACCAAGGCTCTGGGGAAAGGTGAATGTTGTGCCCAACAAAGGAATGTACCTGATCGAATTTTTCAACAAGTCCATCAGTTGTGGTAGCAAGCTGTGCATCTTTTTAGTTTTCCAGCCAATGTATACTCCCAACAAAAATTGCAACACTCAATAATAATAGCAATCTATGTACGTGTAAATAGGAGAGAAACAAAGCTTTCAGTCTAATTTCAAAACTCACAGATACCTTCACTAGGCTTCTCAACGTTTACTCTAATTCACAGTTTCTTCTCTCTTTTTTCCCTGATTCACGGACATTATATAGCAGGCCGGCTCTCAACAATTTAGATGAGAAGGATGTTAACTTGAAAAACATTTCTTTTCCTCTTTCCTAAATAGACACTCAATCCTCACTGAACTTTTAAAGAAGGTTAAAAAATTTTAGGCTGCTTTTGGATGGTACATATCATATATAGCTTTGGACTTCAAATTTTGAAGCGAAAGTCGAGATGTCATATTAAGATCTGTATGAAACAGATTCCTCGAAATGGTGTCGGCGTCCTTACTGCTACGAGAGATGTTATGACCTAAGAAGCATGGACACGTCTACCGGCCTCACATATCCGTGTTGGACACGTGTCGGTCACAAACACGACATGGCACTCTCCAGACACATTGGACATGCCTACAATCTTGTCCAATGTTTTTATTGTATTTCTTTCACTTAGACACAATGTGGATACTCTAGGACATGTTGGCAACACTCTTGGAACATGCTAAGGACACACTAAAATGTCTCCAACATTTATATGCAAATCATAACATACCTCTATGGTAGTTACTCTATACATTTGACGTGTCTGTGTCCTAATGTTCAGAGAAATGACGTGTCCATGTGTTGTGTCGTGTCCGTATTGATAATAGAATATCCAATAAGAAACCAAAAAGAACTAACAATATCTTAACTAGGCACTAGCCACTAAACCTCATTCCCACCTAGATATCATCTATTCAAGATAGGATTTACCCAAGTAGATCCACGACATGTTGAACTAAAAAAAGCTCAATTGGAACAGCTACATGCGCCATCCTATAGCTCTTTTCCCAGACCTTCAACCAGGGCTCTAGAAATGTTGCCACCATTCACCAAGCAATCAAAACTAGTTGAATCTGTTCAACAAAATCGAAAATGAACTCTATCAACTCTAGTAAGCTAACAAGCAGTGAGGAGCCTGAGGACTTCCTACCATATGGCACCCTAGCCCCTAAATCTATGAAATAGGTAATCACTATAGCTTTTTGTCCATAATTACAACTAGCAGTCAACAACCATGAAATGGTAAATTGCAATGGCACTAGCCCATATTGACCTAGGATAAATAAATGACACAGTGTGCGCGCGACAAGATCACAAGAACTAAATCTATGAATTGAAAACCCCAAGGCTTACAAGGCTATCAACAGCAAAAGAATCCCAATCCTGAAAACCCCATAATTGATTAAAGAAAGGAACTAAGAAAATATTGAAAACTACCCTAAACGGACTAAATTTAAGGCTTACCAAACGCTGTAAAACTGCCTAAAATCGCAAACATGCTGAAATCATGGTAAAATTACAATGTTTTGGCAAGAATAAGAAATTACAATTCTTCTGAATGATGAAGTTTTGCAGCTCACAACAAACATAAAAAACAAACACACCTTTTCTTCTCGTTCATTTTGTTCTATTTTTGTTGATCTTTTTCCTCTTTCCTTTACACTGTACTTGCCTTGAGCGAGGAGAGCCCGTCAAGGATACACGGGGAAGACACAATCCTGATGGTTAGCTTTGGATCTTACATATTCAATTCCCCCAAACCAACCTCTTAATCTACAATGAAGGTTCATATTCTCTTACCACTACTGCTTGGAATCCTAGTGGTAAGAAAAAAGGCTTCTAAAGATGATTGTGTGATGCAACATATATTTGCTGGTGTGAGGCCTAGACTTCTCTTCGTCAAACCCTTCTTCATCTCTTCTTACCTTCGCTACAACATTTAGGCCCTACTCAATTGAATTAAGTATTTGTAAGTCAGAAACCTTATTCTTTTAAGAGCTCGATTTGAAAACAAGGCCCCTTTCCTCTAGTGAAGCCACGGACCGAAGATATCATCTGGGCTGTCAGTATGAGGCAACTCACCATGCAAAAGTAGATAATTGGTAGGCTTAACCACCAAGTGGTTGGTCCAATGGATAAGTACTCGGAATTCCTCACTGCATGAAGATGGAGTCAACATCTATATGAAGTAAACATCTCGTTTTCACGTTTTTCAACTAACTGTATCAACCGTGTTATGTCTAATTTTCCAAGGATTTGAGCTTTACCAATTTAACCGGACAGGCAATTAGGCAGGGATTAGTCGGCTAGGGTTATATTGTTAAAAGTTTTAGGGTTTAACGGGCAGTATTAACAAACCCTAAATACAGCGGGTTAAGTGAGATTTTAACAAAACCAAAATATTTATCATATACCTATTTTATGTGGTAAGTCCTCATCTTTTTTTTTAATCATCAAAAGATGCCCAAAATCCGGAGCCCTTTGTTGGGAAGAACGATCCTCAACTTTTGGGTTATCCATATGTCTCACCAGTGGCAACTCCAGGATTTTAGAAACACGGGGTCATTCATAAGCATAAATTCTTTTACCAATTATAAATAACAAAAAAATAACAATCAATTATCTAGTTCAGCAAAAAACACATCAAAAGCTCAACAAGCATTTCATCTAAAAAATGAAAGATATAAAACATGTACTAATAAAATTATTTGGAGTTCACAAAAAAAAAAAAAAGAACTCGAAAGCTTCTACAATTACATTCATCAACACCACACATTTTCGTAGGATCCATACACTTAGCACACTTAGCTTAGCGGTGGACTCCACAGAAATGTGTAGTGCACACCACCCCAATTTTTGGTAAAAAAAACAAAGGTTTATACTGAGCAACAGATAGAAGAGGCTATTGAAAAAGAAATGAAAATGTTTAGCAGTATTGGGGCACCAGGTGGCAATGCCCCAAGACCACAAAATAATTTGTCCATAGAGAGAGGTGGGTTTCAATTGGGAGAATAATCTAATGTGGTGTTGTCATCAAATTGTAATGCAGTGATGTTTTAACTCAACTTTACGGAGGGGAGGGTGGAGTTCAAGTGGGAAAATAATCTAGTGTGGTGTCATCATCAAATTACAATGGGGTCATTTAATAATTTGAAAAAAAAAATTAATATAGTAATTGTAGTTTTTTTCCCGCCATGTGGCAATACCCGACCACGCTACTAAGGCCCCATTCCGGAACAGAAAATAAGTACTTATTTTTTAAGAAGGCAATTTTAAGCTCAAAAATAATATGTTTATGCAAATAATTTTCCAAGCAATATGGATCTTGTTTGATAGATCTTATCGAGATCTTTTATACGGTGCAAAAAAAATAAAATAATAATTTTTTATTTACATTATTTTTGAGTTTGAAAATGTAAAATAAGTACTTATTTTTTAAAGTGTTCTGGAACGGGGCCTAAGACTGTGGCGTCACCACTGTGTCTCACCAAGTACAAGCAATACCCACAGAGGATAGATAAAGTTCCACACAGGGAACAAAAATCTCCATTAAAGGAGATAAACAAGAACTAAATGAAACGGAAAACAGAAAAAGAAACCTCCGGTTGCCGAAAATTTCGCCGGAGCCGCCGCCAACTTAGGTTTGGCAACTTATTCGCCGGAGGAAGCGCCAAACCACCCTAAAAATTTCGTGATCTCAGCAGATCAGATCTGACCCTCATGAAGGCTTGGATTAGAGCCGACTCAGCCGAGGGAGGTGGAACAGATCCTCCATCACTGTCACCGATGGAGGTTGGACTACGGAGGCTGTGGACAGCTTCGAAGAGACGAGGTCGCGAGCTAGAGGGGTGGCCGGCGAGAAGAGGGAGTGCCGCCTCCAACCTCCCAAAGCTGCTAGTATTCTACGGGAAGGATAGGGTTAGAGAGAGAGGATAGGGCATACACTCTTTTTTTTTCCTTCGGGAAGTACTTAATTTCATTTTGTTTTGAACTTTGAACATCGAGCTTTGTATTGGAGTAGTTATTCACTACTAGTTACTATTTACCTTTTAGTTGTTAATATAATCTCAATTCTTTTCTTCTCAGACTTGCATTATTTCTTACTCAAATTTTGGGGGAGGTCAAGAGATGTTTTTTTTAAAACTAGAAAACCGACTAATCTCCCCAATGAGTCCCCGACAAGTTGGCCAAGGCCCCTCTCTTCCTCCCAACTAGCTCCAAGAAGTTGACTACGTGGTGATGAGGACTATAATCCCTAGTGGATGACTCGTGGTGCTAAGGACTACAATCCCTAGCAGATGTAGAGTAGCCTATCTGCAAAATCCACTTTTTGCACACAAACACACACACACAAAAGAAGATAATTGTTAGGCTAAGATAATAAGGTACTTGGCTCAAATCCTCAAGCCAAACCTATAGAGTTGTGAAGGTATGTTTCCAAAAAGGAAATATTGTCTAATTGTCAGGTTGATGTCCATCTTCACACCTAGGTGCAAGTACTTTTGTCTTTTGAGGTGAGTGCCTACAGTAACAGCTTCTACAACAACCAAAGAGACTCAACACAAAGCATTTACTACAGCCAACGAGAATCAACACACGTTTTTAAAAGGGCCTAAAAGTTATACTGCAGTGCTCATTCTCGAGCTATGACCTTGTAGCAGGTGGCCAGGTGCTTCCATGAGAGCCCACTATGCTAAGCACAATAACAAAAACCTCTGAAAAGTAATTTCTATGGTTGTAAGCCTGTAACGATGCGAAAGAAACAGTCTAAACAAGTATTTAATCAAACAGAAGGAATAATGATGCCAAGAATTTCAAATTCCTAATGAAACCCAACTCCCAATAGCCATGGAACAAGAATAAAGTAATCTCAAAGAATAAAGTAATCTCAAAGCAACAAATTAAGAAGTTCAGCATATGGATACTTGACTCCTACAAAATTGTGTGGAAAAATAATGAGGCCAACAAAAATGATGACCAGGAAAGAGATGGGCTTTAAGTACCTGGGGTTGACTTTGTCAAGACCAAGTACCAAGGGAACCAACAAAAGAATAGGGGTCCAAATAGCCTGGCCTTTTGAGAACTCAAAACATAGTTTGGAAGCATCTTCGATACAAACAACAGGAGCTCCACCTCTCTCCCCATCTTCATCGCCAGAAACAACATAGATAGCCATTGGGAAGGACTGGTGTTCAAGTTCCATTGCCTCTCTCTCACAGCGGGCTAGACTCTCCCAGGTGCGACACATGGCATATGGGCCGACCCATGATCCAGCAGCAAGGTCATAACCATTTCCAGCTTGCAGAAGATTGTGGATAGAGAAAGCCGATGCCTCAGAATCACCAAAAAGGTGCAATATCTCCATGTATTCTTTATCAAGTGGCTGCATACAGAAAGGTCTTGCATGACTACATGAGAATAACCACTGACCTAATTACAGGCTCCACATCCCACAAATAGAAGAACTGAAAGACAAATATATCTTCTTATAAGGAAGAGAAATAATAAATACAACACTCTGATGTTATACTACCTTATGAGAAGATTTTCTCCAGGATCTCCCTAATTGATGAACTATTAATGCCTGCAGACACAAATAGAGTCACTCACGAACAAATAGAAAGAAATGAAGTATAAGTAACACCATCCCTTCTTGTCCCCGAAAGAAAAAGAAAGACCAAAAAAGGAGAAAAATGGACCTCACGGGATCAAAATGAGCATCTGCCAAGCCCAAACTCCTAAATGAAATTACTGATGCCAACAAAAGAACACTTCCATGACCAATGTAAAAGAGAAAACAAGACAACAACACACACCTGAGCAACAAGCATTTGACTGCTCCGAAGCATGCAACCCCAATTTACATCACTGGTGTACTTCGAATTTCCAATAGCATCAAAGCCTAGGAATTAACAAACACAAAATCACTTTATCCAGCACATCATGATAGCAAGAGTTTTTTATGCAACTAAATCCATCCAGCAATGGGACAACCCTCAATAAAACAAACCTTTACGATACGTCAACAAAATTCGTGAAGAGAAATCCTCGACAAATGCAGCTTCTCCATCACAACTAGCTGGATCACTACTAGATGAACCTTCCTGAGAAATCTTATAGCACACACCAAGAAGCCATATGTCACTTGTTGAACTAGAAATGCCGGTCTTGTTCAGCCCAAGTAGACGCTCTTGAAGTCTCCTCATTGAGCCACCATTCATAACTCTTTTCACAGCTTGTGTCCAACCATTACTTCTACCACTGAATCCCTTCTTTCCACAACCTTTCGACTCACTGTGTGTTTCGAAGATTGAGAAAGGAGAGAGAAAAAAACCTGACCATAAGGAAGTCTTGGAGTTCTTAGCGTCGTCACTGGATCCTGGTTCCGAGCAATCAGACCCCAAAACTCTAATGGGAGAACTAGAATCAGTTTTACAACAATGCTTGGGATTTAAAGTTCCATCGTGCAAACTCTTCATTACCTAATCATACAGCAACAAGCAAGAATAGAACTGACTCATAGGGACAACCTGAGTTTAGAATATACACCAGCAGTCCAAAGCTAAAAGATGAAAAGTGATCCCCAAAGAGAAGCCAAAATACCTGAACACATCGAAAAACAAAAAGAAGCTCATCGTCTCTTGCCAATGGCTCATCATATAAATTGGCGCAAAAAACATATGCAAAAGATACAAAAATATTAGTATTCGCTAAAGGTGAATTTTTCGCTAACCCACTATATGTATTCATGTCTGTGTTCTAGTGTTTCTCAAATTCTACATCAAAATCTGTACAACAAAATATATATTGTCTGCCTAATCAATAAATTGAGATGATTCGGTCACGCACTGCGCAAAGCAATCATACCTGCACGGATCAGTCCTAATTGGGAATGCTAAAAAGACAATAGGTGGGCCAAACAGGATGCTAGTTGAGGTTGTGCCAAAGTGAGGATATGACTTTGCAAAAAGCCAATCGAAAAGGACGTATCAGCCCAAAGCAACTGAGATTAGGGATTGTTAAGCTCAATTGACTTTGATACTACGTATAATTAGAATCACAACTAGTTTACAAAGATCTAAGCTTGAAACAGGTGATATATGCAATGCACGTATGCCCAGAAATAGGCAACAAAAATCTTACCCAGAGAAGTATATCATCACACTAACCCACAAATCCATCGCCAAAAGGAGGAGGGAAAAAAAAAACTATACCTAAAACAACGCCAACTTGAAATTCCAATCTTATGCCTAAAACTAATCAATTCCACTAAAAAGGACAGAAAAATAAAAACAAACAAGGATTGGGCCCCATGATTAGTTGAGGTGCGCGTAAGCGGGCCTGGACACCTGAGTTATCAAAAAGAAAATACAAGCAAACAAACAAACAAGATCATGTAAAGCATTTCAATTCAGTGAAGGAAATACCAATCCATAAACACGACTATAAAACCCAAGAAGCTCTAAAATAAAAGCAGAAATCTCTTTGACATTTCAGTCCTTTTAAGAATCAAATCTTGAAACCTATAATCAGAACAGAATCGAAACTATGGGTTCTGATGAAAGCATGACAAAGATTGAAGCTTCAAGAAACAACAGATATTGGGACTTTTAACGGCTTCCAATCAGTCAACTTGCGGCCCCAAACCGAAGAAGAATTCAAGAAATCAATAACAAAAAACCTGTTCACAGAGACTTGCATGTACAAGACTAGGTACACATACGAATAATCACACGGATACAAATACACACAGAGAGAGATAGAGAGAGATCACACGGATACAAATACAGAGAGAGAGAGAGAGAGAGAGAGAGAGGGGTTGCGTACCGGCAAACAAGAGAGAGGAGAGAGAGGAATCGGAGGAGAGAAGCTAGTGGTGATGTTCAAAGACAGAGAGAGAGACCTCGACACCTCGACACCACCATTAAAAACCGAAACTTGCCCACGCTTTCGCCAGAGGGGTGTTGGTATTACCACTCACGTTTAGAACGCGTGGTGTTTACGCTGACGAAACTCTGTGGGCCTTGGTCCAAAAAAAGCCTTGGGCCGATCTGGGTGTAAAGGCGTGGAGGCCTGAGAAAAAAATTTGGGCTCAAGTAGGCAACATTATGGGCCGGCCCAAATGAATGGGTACCAGGGATTTGAATTTGGGCTCCGTCTGCCCAGCCTTCTTCCGGCCCAAGTGAACCCCATTTTGGGGGTTAGGGTGTTTTAAAATCAAATAGCCCAGCTGCTCTCTCTCTCTCTCTCTCTCTCTCTCTCTCAATGAAGGAGACTCTAGCGGAAAAATGTGTCGAACGAGTTGAGCACGGGATTGTTCAGGCTTTGGTTTGAAAATTTAATGAGCTTTGAAATTGTCTTTAAGCGCGCTTGATTCAGTAGGTGAGCTAATCTTGAACGAGTTTAATTTAGATGGTATCAAATAACTGAAACTTTTTAAGTTTAATATGTTGAAAGAGTCGGTTGGTAATATGTTGAACCTTAGTTTGGGAGCTTAACAAGTCTTTTTTTTTTTTTTTTTAAATATGAGTTCAAGGTTGTTTTGTCTAAGGGCATGCTTGCAATAGGTTTAGGTACATATTTTAGATTCTAGCTCCAGACTGTACTGCATATCCTAGATTTAAGATTTTAGAAAAATCCGACAAGCATGTTTACCATAGTTGTGAAATTATGATTAAGCTACAGTAAAGGCTGGTACTGTCAAAAAATTAAAAAAAAAATCAGCTTTCATAAAACTTAAAAAACTTATAATATGATCCGAAAAACTCCAAAACCTACCCAAACTTAGCTTTGAGATTTTAAGAATTTCATTCATTTTTTAGTTTTCCAAAATTTGTAGAATTTGCAAGTGTTATTTAGAATTTTCGGTAAACACTCCAAACTTGTTTTCAGTGCCCCTTCCTCTCTCAATCGTCTTCCTCTACTACCCTTTTCCTTGATCTCGTCTCCTCCCCTTGTTTGGATCTCCTGTCCGATTTTCTGTTGGGTTATTGGGTTTTGTCTAAAGACGTGGTGGGTTTAGCGGTGGTGGACAGCAGATCGGCATGGCTCCCACCGTGTTTCATTGCTGGATGACTTGGTTCTTGCCTAAGGGTTTGGGTGAGCATCCGCGACAGGTTTTGGGTTGGGTTGCCGACGATTCGTTTTCTCCTTGGGTTGGCCGAAGGTGGCTTGGTTGTTTTTGGGGATGGCTATCCGGTGGAGTGGCTGGTGGCTGTCTGGTGTTTGGTGGCTGGTGGTGGTTTGGGTGGCTGTCTGGTGTTCGAAGTCTCACTAAAGAGTAGGGTTAGGTTTGAGCTTTTTTGGGCTGTGTTATTCGTTGCAGATCTAGGCTTTTAGGCCCTTTTGTTTACGTTTGTGGTGTAATTGTATTTATCTGGACATTTTGCAGGCCCTTAGGTGTTCAGGCGTGACTCATTAGGTGTTTTAGGCCTTTGTCCTTGACTATATCCAACCTTGATTGGATTTCTCTTCCCTTACTTGTTATATCTTTTTTTTTTTTTTTTGCTCGGCCTTACTTGTTGTATCTTTTGACAAGTTTTCTTAATAAAATGTTATTTTGTCTATCAAAAAAAAGGAGAGTCTGAGCACCACGTTGCGGAGCCTCAGAAACTCTGAATAATTTTTCGCGACAAGGACTTATGGTCATTCTGAGAGTTGTACCCAAATAGACCTTTGCCAAAATCTGGGCACATTGTGATTAGGGCAAAGAAAGTGACTCCATTGGCATTCAATTTCCGGACACATAATATATATATACACACACATACACACACACACACTCTTCTTCTCCTAAGGACCACCTTAACTTAATAAAATAAGGACCTCTCTTTCCCGATTGAATTTCGATGATCCAAGCCGCTCAATGTATTCAGAATGTGATTTTTAAAGGTACCCGTGAGAAATCAGCAAAAAAAAAATGACCGGAAAGGCTTCATCCGAGCAATTTTGTTTATTTTTTATCGAACGGTTCAAATAAAAACTGGGCAGATGAAGCTCTTCCCGGTCATTTTTTTTGTTGATTCCTTGCGGGTACTATTAAAATCACGTTCTGAACACATTGAGCGGTCCGGATCATCAAAATTCGAAGGAAAAATGGAAGAAATGGCGAGGTTCTTATTTTAATTAAAGTAAGGACCTCCTTATTTGAAAATGACTATATATATATATATATATATATATATAATAAAAAGAAAAAGAGAGCCAAGGAGATAATTTTGGTTGATTGGCTTTGAACATTTGACAAAAAAAAAAGGTTGATTGTCACATGTCAAAACCAAACACATAGGGGCCCATCCCACGCTAAATACATAGCCATGATGGAAAACGTGACCAAATTGGGTGGCAGCAAACGTATCACCCACACCACCAGATTTTTCAAAGGTAAATTCCACTGACCTCCCTTTATGTTTCTGACAAAAACAGAGACCTACCTTGAGGTTTTTGAAATGTCAATAACCTCCCTTGCTTTACCTGACAATGTAAGAATTGCCCCATTCCGTTATCTAACTTTAAACGGCAGTAACGTGGCTGATGTAAAGACCAAATGCCCCTTCTGCCTCTCTTCATCTTTCTGCACATGACTCTCTCTCTCCTTCTCTCAGTTTCTGTGGATAAAAAAAAAAAAGGGGGAAATGATAATGCCAAATCTGTTTTTGTTAGTGCCAAAATTCTAGTTTACAAAAGGCTTGTACCATGTGCAATGTATCAGACTTTTATGCATTGAAGTTTTGGCACTAACAAAAATAGTTTTGGCATTATCATTACCAAAAAGAAAAATCTCTTAGTTTCTCTCTCTCCACCAGCTCCCCATCGCAACCCCTCTTCTCCACAATTCCAGCAACCACACCTACCTAGGGGGCGGACCCACCTTAGGGCACATGGGGTCACGTTCCCCCATACCCTTAAATTTTTTTTTTGATTTTGTATATATATATATATATATATATATATATATATATATTATTTATGTCGAATACAATTAAATAGTTATCTATTGGTGCAATGGTAAAGTGCTCTCCTTGTAAACAAGAGTTTGTGGGTTTGAAACTACGCCCACACTTTCCTTCAGGTTTTTTTGCCTTCTTCCCAAAAGGTAGTAGAAAAATGTGTTTTTTTGTTTTTTTTTTCTTTTCTCAAAAGGCAGTAGAAAATAGTAATGCGTACCTTATTTTTTATATTATTCGTGAGTTCGAATCTACCCCCACATTGCATTTGTATACTTTTGGTCCCCAAAAGTATAATCGTAAAGTTAGTAATAGAAAAATAGATGATGAACATATGATAATGTTGTTTTAACGCATATAGTCGAGGTGCGTAAGTTTGCCCAAGTAGCTAGTTATTAAAATACATATATACTTTAAAATTGTTAATTAATCATGAATGCTAAAATTATTTTGGAGTAAATGTGCTTAACCGTAAATCGTATATTACGGTTACAAAAAAAATTGGTACCCCTACTATGTCAAATTTCTGGGTCCGCCACTGCACCCACCAACAAGCCCTCAACCCAGTCATGACCCCCAAGAACCACCACCAACAATGACTTTTGCCACCGTTCGTAAACCCACTTTTGGCAATCACCCAAATCCACTTTTAGGGCCCAACAATTTTATTGGGGAATTACATTACTCCTTTACTCCTAGCGTTACTCGACAAATCAACCAGCCTCAGTTGATTTTTGGAGCCCCTACTTTACCCTCTGGTCTCGTTTATTTTGATCACGGACTGTCCCAAAAATGGTGGTTTGTGAAGTTGTAATTCAGAGTAATTTGAGAGGAGGGTCTATGGATGGTGGTTGATTTGGAAAGAAAGAGATATTGCTTCAATTGTGCATTTGGTCCTTTGTATATGTAAACCTATTTCGTCCCTTAACCATTCGAAATTTGTTTCGTTAATTGATTTAGACAAATTTGTTCTCTAATTTCTAATATCTTGTTTGACGAAGCAAACCAGGTTTTTCATTTGTTGTTCAATCGGTGAAGACATTACGAATGATGTGATTCAATCTTCATCATGCATTGTGAATTTACATTGCGGTGTTATATTCCTCCGTCCCATAATGTTTGTTCCATCTGCAAAATGAGGCTGCAAAAAGAATGCTTTTTAAAAAAAAATTACATGATATGTGAAATTTTTTCATAAATTAAAAGAACTATATCTAGTAAAATTGTTGATTTTTTTCTTGAATTTTTCTTGCAAAAATTGTACTCCCTCTGTCCCATTTTAGTTGTTCATTTTTGTTTTTCGTGCTGTTCTTTCAACGCTTATATTTTCCAATATGAATCATCAAAAATATGTAATATGGATTTTGTTTGATAATTCTCAATTAGATTAATAATACAAAGTTTTCAAAATTATGAAAAACATTGTAGAAAGTTATTTTTGAGAGTTGGAGTGGTAATGAGTGGAGAGAGATAGAGAGAAGGATTTATTGAAAATTGTGCCGAGGTTAAAAGTAACTCTCAAAATGTTAAACCAAACGGAGTGATAAACGTTGAAAGAACGACACGAAAACAAAATGAACAACCAAAATTGGACGGAGGGAGTATTATTTTTACATCCTCATTTTATGGTCCGAACAAACATTATGGGACGGAGTAATTAATAATCGGGGCATTGGGATTCGTGATTGATGGGAACTTTGAAATGGTATCTAACTAGGAACATTCGTGAGAACTAATTTGGGTTAAGAATGAGTTTAATTTTCGGTAGTTTGCTTAGAGCATGTGATGGAACTTAATGATGTATCTCTATTGTGCTTGTATAAAACAAAAGGGAAAAAGGAGAGATGTGAAAATGCTATTGTGTTGCCCTGAAAGGAATCAGAGAGAAACCATAACAGAGAGAAAGCGAGAGAAGACAAGGGTAATTTTGTCAATTAACAATCAATTTTTCTGAACTCAACTGAATCTGTTAGGATTTTAACAGAAAGAAGATGGAAAGGGATATTTATATATTGTCAGGTAAAGTAAGAGAGGATAGTGACATTTCCGAATCCTAGAGGGAGGTTCTTGCTTTTGTCAAAAAGCTGAGGGGAGGTCAGTGAAATTTTCAATCAATATGCCGACGCCAATACAAATTGATCACGCAATGATAGAAAATGAGAAAACTACACGTACGAAATTAATTTCGGCCACTGACTACATTTGGTCTTATCTTTTTAATAACAACACGTGTTTTTTTTATTTTTAGTGGAAGGGCAAGAAATTCATTGTTTGATAAATATGATGAGTACAATTTACCGTATCACTAATACATCTGTTACAAAGACCTATTATACACAGGGAGTCACATAACACATTTAAATCAAATGAAGGATTCGAGTCCAACATAAATTGATCAGACGGACAGGTGCCAGAATTGCACGCATGCTGCTTGTCGATATCCAGCTGTTACGGTAGTTTCACAATTGACGATGCTTCCCACAGAGACCGACCAATGCCAACCTAGAGCGTCTGATGCCATCTTAGTGGCTTTTTTTTTTTTTGCACTTTTGGTAGAAAGTGCTGTGTGCATGGTAGAGCCGTATGCAACTAGATGGCCGAGAAGCCAGCAACAGCGCAGAATCAGTAGAAAAACAGCAGAACCACACCGTAACCATTGTTATTGAAATATGAACTACTGAAAACTAAATAATCACCACCGCAAGCATATAACCATCCACCCCAAGCCACAGGAAAACTACTGCTAAAAACTAAATCCTAAACTACTACATCCCAAGAGAACCCCATCCAAGGTACCGCCCACAAACAACGAGCAATCAAGTCTGAGAGCCCACCACATTAACCGAAGGCGACCATGCCGCTTGCCGGATCGCGTCCCTTACTAACGGCGACCGACACAGATTGGGTAGTCATCAAACCAAGCTTCGTGAAACCCATGGCCCTGTTCGTCATGGATCTCCACGCAACCTGCAAAAAAACAAACAGCCACGCACGAGAAGTGCCAAAACGGAGCTGACGGGGAAGGGGACGACGAGAGGGGAGAAGTTGGGTCCATTCGGCAGAGAAGAAAGATGAGAAGACCGATCGGCCGGGGAGGGGAAAATCGGAAAAGGAGGGGACCGATCAGGTTTTAGTAAAAGACCAACCGATCGGAAAGGGGAAAGGTGATCAGAAGAGGGGGTCCGACCGGCTGGGTTTTTAGATTAGAAGAGTGCGTGGCTGGAATGGCGGTCGTCGCTGATCACGACACCGGAACGGCTGGACAGAGGCAGAGACGGCGGCAAGACAAGGCGGCTTGCGGCGACATATACCCAGACACACTCAGAACGACGGAGCGAACTATGGAGGGACTAACGGGTTGCTTATTCAAGGTTGGGTATCAGGCGGTGGGGTGTGGGTGTGGGTGTGGCGGGGAGGAGGCGACAACCTCCCCCACCGTGAGGAGGTTGCTTAGGAAGGAAGTAGAAAAAACTTTTAGAGAGAGAATGTCAGAGCGATGTTATTTGCACCTTGCAGCACGTGTTTTGTGTTGATTCTTCTTCCTCGATGAAAGTGATTCCCATGAATCCCAATGAATGATGGAGCGGCTTCGTTCCATAATCTTAGAGGAACGGGTCATAAAAGAAAATTCATTTTTCGTACTTTCTTGAATTTATTTTAACATCCGGTAATTATGTGATAAAGTAATTCTGTTTTAGATTATTATTGTCTTTAATGAATTTTTTTTTAGATTTTGATCATATTATCTTACTCTTTAAAATTCTCTCGTTGAGACAAACTAATAATTTTCAAAAAAAAAACAAAGATAAGAAATAATACATCTTTTTTATTAAGCCAAACCGGATTGAGTCATGTTTGTGAAGTATTTGTTAGAAGACATTGCAATAGAGCAGCACATGTTCGTGCCAAGAAAGCCCTGCCAAGTGCCAAGAAAGACCTTCCTCTTGAAATGGAGGGTTGAAATTGGGATGGACAACCGAGATTTGTTGTTTTTTTGGGTTGACTTTGATTGATCGATCCAAATCAGTATGACTTTGAGTATATCGGCTCAATTCCAGAGAAATTTCTAGGTAACCTAGACCGAACCAAAAATTGCTCGGGTCAGTCCAAACCGAAGACGACCAAACCCACCCTTACCCCGATTGAAAACCGAACTGAGAGATCAATTTTTTCGGTTTTCTTCGGTCCATCGGTTTTTCTTTCACCCCTATGATGTATAGGCTTTCGCCCTCAAGTTACTAAAATGTTTGTCCTCCTGTGAAAAGAAAAAAAAAACTACGTAAAACAAACTAGAACAAAAGGAACTTAGATAACGAAGCTGTGAGTTCCGTAGTCGTGTCACATGCCATATCATGGGTTTGAGCCATGGCATTCCTCTCATGGCAAAGGAAGTTAAATAAATTTTCAAGTCTAGCAAGTTGGGATTACACAAATGAAAAAGGACAACAAAAGCCATAACAATACATTTACTACAAAAATATGCACTAAGTGTGCCGCGATGGAAATTGACCGTTAGATTGGCTACTTGTGTCGCTGGTTGAGAGATAAGCCGTAGCTGCACCAACAGTCGCAGAGAAGCAGCACCGTTTGATCATGGACAGGAAAATTCTGTAGATTTCTTGGTGGTGTACGGTGCCGAGTTCATCACCCTGCATGCGATACCACATACCTCGTCAGTTAAAATAGTTGAGCCAATCATTGATTACAACAGCTGACAGAGGGAGCTGTTTCTACTCTACACCATACGATATTATCTTTTGGAAAATGCATCTGAACTGATAGATCCTCTTGGGCAGTAAACAAATCCCCCAGTACAAAAGTTTCAAGATGGTTGAGAGGGAAAACAAAACCACCAAGAGGTGCAGTTGTGTGTACTGTCTTCCATCTCGATCACTATAATGTATAATGTGCACAGGCATACCCTATGGGTTATGAGTGATCTCTCAAATCCAACTATTGCATCGTAAGCATCAAGTTAGCATGCAGGTGTCAAGCACTATCCTCAAAAACCTATCAAACAAAGCCTCTCTTGAGGGCTGAGGTACTTCTCATCAATGAAACTGTCCTCAATTAGCAGTTAGAGATCTTTACGAATATTACTCCACTATACTCTCGTAGACAGGACGAAAGAATAGCAGCATACCTTTCCTTGCGCTTCTCGAGGAAACGTGCTAGAGATGCTTGGCGAGCCTGTGGAATTGCTGCATAAAGAGAAAGAGAGTCAGTTGACATAGCAATCCTAATTATTATATCTGATCATATTCATGGTGACATTGCTAATCAGAGGTGAAATATTTTCCACGCTATTTAAGCTTCAGGAGTGCCGTGCGGGGTAGTACAGCTTTTACAGTAAGAGAAATTGTAACTTTGGCACTTTGCTATGTTTCGCAGCTTTCGCTTGATAGAAGAAGTTCAAGACAAAAGTAGAAATACAAACTGATATTATCTACCAAGAGATTTGTGTACCCTACAAGAACTAGGGCCCTTAAAATCCATACTGTCGGCAATGGCCAGACCCAAAAGAATTACAATCCAGAGTTGGGATCCAGTTATTGGGTATTGTTTCACGACTAAAAGTTGTCATCTATAACAGCAAAAGGAAAGAAGCATTTGTTACAAGGAAAACAAAACCATAATTTCAGCCAAGAAATGTTAAGAGAGGTTAAGAAATACCAAAAGTAGCAAGCACTAATTAAGTTAACAATCACTACAACCCATCCAGTGGAAAAAATATTCAGTGGCATTTATCCAGGTAACATAAAACTTGAATAAATCTGAGGGATATGCGTAGATTTAATTAAGACACGAAGCATAATCAGGTTACTTGCATCACAAATCTACTCACTCAGGGCCATGTTCGTCAAAGATGATACCTGATGGTGTCATGATAGTTGCAGCAGGTCCAAGAGAAGTAACTACATTTTGAGGGTTAGAGTTTGCAGCCCCAGTTGGTTTAACTCCCATCAGTTCATGATTGGTAGTGGTCCCATTACCACATTGACCAACTGGATGTGAAGAAACAGACATAGCGCTTGAAAGGCCAGAGCCAGTTGGTGTATTAATTCGCTGATTGATAAGAACACCATCCCCTCCTCCAGCCTGTATGGAGACAGGGACCTGAGCTTGAGCTCTTGGTTGTGCCATTTTCGAAGCAGGGGTAGATCCATTCCCGGCCAAGAACATTATAGCCTGAGCCTAAACAAAATGCACCCCACATAGAAAAACAAATCTCTGTCGATCTCCATTACGAGGACTAAAAAAAGAAACAAGTTTTCCTTTGTGCAAGCGTGCGAAAGAGAGGGAGAGAAAACCTTCTCAGGAGAGATGTCATTGTACACATTCACTGTACCAGCATAGAAGATGGTCAATTGAGGAGGAGCCCCAGAAGACTTGGAATTGAACCTACAAAAACATATCACTCCCAATTAATGTTATTTATTTTCTGTTTGTAATTCGGATACCATTCCTCTTAAGGGAAATGATAAGGGTAAGGAAAGGCTTAAATTGGCATGGGATACTATACTAAAAAAGGTAGGACATATGTGAAACTTAATGTACTACTATTTAACACTTGACAGAAGAAACGGACAAAAAGGATTTGTACTGATCACAATTAATTGGGACACAAAGCATAGATTCCTTAGATTGATGATTCGTGGTCAAGCATTTCATTCATCACTTTTTTTTCATGCTCCAAATTGTTGCAACCCTATACCGTATGCAAATTTACAAAATGATTAAATGTAGCCAACTACAAACTATTTGTTACCATGGTTCAGTGGTTCCTGCAACAGAACCAAGAGAAGGGCTTATTGAATGTGGTGCCACAATAGGGGTCCCTCCAAGGTATTGTTGCTTCGCGGTTGCACCTGCAAAGTTCTGAGCAGCACCAAGAAAATGGGTTGTGAATAAAGGATTGCTTATGGAAACAGAAACTGGTTGATTTGCAGCTGCCATCTTAACATCGTGAGAAAGATGCACCGAAACCGCATTGTGTTGCTCGGGATAAGTTGTCATTGAAAAATGGGTGCCGCCTTGCCCAATACTAACTTGCTAAAAAAGTAGAATCATTACAAAAATAAAACAATCATATCAGTTTGCTTAGTTAGAGATCTGAAATTTTGCTGATAATCTTGTCAACGATGGTTGCTTAGTTAGAGATCTGAAAATAGATTTTTTTCCTTTTTCTTCTTCTATTTACATCTTTTTGGACAAGGAGAAAAAACCATGGAAGAAAATATCTACCTACTCTCATAGCATCTAAACACATAAAGCAATCCCAAAAATAGAAGCCGTGCATCACACAATTTGCAATGGTAACAGAAATGACCCTTTCTTCCCTCAGATTTCTAAAAAAAGCCAAGTCACGTAGTGTGATGCATATAAAACAGGTAAAATTCAAAACAGAGAAAACTAGAGTAATTTAGTGCTCATGTGGTAACCATAACCCCTCAAAATGAAAATACACAGTTCTTCAAACGAATGAATAGACCAAACCTGCATTTGGCGTTTGTGAGTAGCTTCAAATGCATCTGGAGTTGATATAGTCATATATCCAGAAGAGGCAACGGGATCAGATGTGGCCCTTGGTGCCTTTTCCTCTTGAGCAACCTTAAAAGACATGAAATGAGGAAAGGCAGAAACCTTGTTTGACAAGGGCCACTGAACTCCTGAAATAATAATACCCAGTTAGATCCAAAACATATTCTTGTTTCAGTCTAAATTTGATAAACAATCACAATAAGAGACATCAATTGTCAAAAAAGTTTGATAAAATCATGAAGTAAAGCAACAAATAGGGGCACAACTTTTTAAGACTAAATCAGAGCATATAAGCTATAAACAAGGAGAATTATGGGTTTTACCTTATCCTTAAGACAGAAGTTATAACTTGCCCAGTTTAAGTCATCAGCTCAACTGGCAATCTTTGACATTACTTCTGGTTGTTTAGAACATGTGATAGCATATATTTATATTTAAATATTCCAAAAATCGTTCTCACATTATGCATCTTTTCAAATGCCGGCTCACCAATCCCGACCAAGCATGCCAAGTGGCATAGGGACTAAAGACGCTATGACCATAGGCTGTGCTTAGTACTTAATGCATAATTCCGACTTTTAGTGGCAATAGTAGCAGTAGTCTGTGCGTCGATAAAAGCTAAGAACTTTCAGTGGTGGTCTCTACGCTGCAGAAAACAGACCCATTTTGCCAGGCCCAGAGTTGTAATTACAAAGTATGATTGCAAATCGACAAAATCTGAGAAGGGGGACAATCCCTGCGGTTCTTGGAAGCACCACTAGCAGCTGAATAATAGAAGGTTTTTAATTTTCTTGTCCTTGCTTGCTTGCTTATAAAATCATGCATCTAGATTGCATAATGTGCACGTAACTGTGGCCAGTCTTCAAACTACACTTGCCGTTTTTGCTTCTTCATTCCCATTTTGGGGAAACGTTATGCACGATCTCACAGAAAAGTTTGTCTAAGTTGATATCAATGTACCAATTTCAAACAAAAGTAAACATCAACGCAATAATTACCCGCATTCATTTTTACTCGAGCCCAAATGCAAACCTCAGCAATACTATGGGCAAGAGTAATAAAACAATCAACTTATAAATACGGCAAGTTCGTCAAGCTATATGAAACAATCTACTTATAAATACAGCAAGTTCATCAAGGTATATGAATCGCATGACACTGACAATACCCAATATTGGGGTTCAAAGAGTCCAGATCATTCTAGACTGGAAAAAAGGAAAACAAAGGATTTCACTTAGTGAATATGGTCCATAAATCTGAGAACTAGCTGAGAACTCAAAATCCAGGATTTGAAGGAGTGCGCAAAATACACATAGCCATTAAAGGACAAAAGGAGTCTGAAGTTAAAAGAGACCGAACAAAGGGTGTGTTTGCAATAGCTTTTGGTACAGCTTCTTCTTTTGTCAAATAATATTGGCACAGCTTCTGGTTTTGGGAAAAACAAGTACCATTTAAAGCTCCTCCAAAAATGGTTCTGAGAAGTATAAACTTCGATGTTTTGGATCCCGATTTTCAAAATCAGTTTCTTTAAACTCTAAAATTTGCACCACAACTATTTGTAACAATTTTGCAAACATAGATTTCCTGAATTGGAACACTGAAAATAGCATAAACCCTCTGTTTGTTCAAATTCATCTACCTAACACAAATTGCCCTGGCACTGGGAGCCTAAACTAATTAATCTGTCCTAAAGAACAGTGGTATTATAGATGTTTAGTGACTTATAATTTCGCTTTTTGTCACAAAGGTTTGGATTAATCATTAATCTCGATGAGAAGAATTGTAAAAAGTATAAAAATATTGCCCAAAATAGAAAAAATTGTCATCTCTGAACTTCTCTGTCATAATCTTTTCGTTTTTAGATTCTATTCGTCAAGGTAAATGATTAATCCGAAATATTTGCTGTGATTTTACCAAAAATAGTGGGGAAAAAAAAAAGTCGGCCAACAAGATAGTGACAGTCTACCAAAACACACCCTTAATGAAAGAGAAGCACATCCTTTAAAGAATACCCAGTCCACACCTCTGGCACAAGATACAACCACATCAAAGTTAATACTTCCTCCGTCGCAAATTGCTTGTCTTCTTAGGTGACCGCTTAACCGCGCAGTTTTTGGGTAACAAGACATTTTGCACGCAAAAAATAATATATTATCATGATTTTTTTCCAAAAACTTTTACACCAATTTAAAGATCTCATAGAGAAGACTTATCAAAAATAAATAAATCTCATTGAGAAGGAAAAAAAAAAAAAAAAAAAACTGGTGTAAAACTTTTTTAAAAAATCTCAAAAATCCATTATTTTTGTAGTGCAAAATTCACGATTACCCAAAAAGGTCAAGCAAATTGGGACGGAGGGAATACCCGATACTGAACTAAATTTAAAAAAAAAAGAACAAAAACAAGTAAAATAGCAAATAAATCGCAACAACTAAACCTGGCCACGAAATTGAAGCACATACACAAAATCAAAACATCCATCAACCAGAATTTAAACCACTGATATTTTCTCAGTCCCTAAAAATACCCCATCGATGCAATTTAGCTACTAAAACAACATATGTGTAAAAAGTACCTGAGTCTTTGCATCCTTCAACAGCCTCTTCCTTCACGACAACCACAGAATCCCTAGAATTCAAACCCATAAAGTCCCTCTCCATTTTCAGATTTCAATCAGACAAGCAAAAAAAACCCACAAAAATTCCCACCCAACCCCACCCCTAAATCCCCAGAACCCTGCAAATCAAACTCCGCAAAAGGCTCTGTGCATGCTCGCGGAGCCTAAAACCAAACTCGACCCTGAAACTCTGTGGCGGACTGGAAGCTAAAGAGAGGAAATTGCCAAAAACTCATCCGCCGGAATGCTTTCAACTGCAGCAAAAAAGTGAGGGGAGAGAGAGAGAGAGAGAGGAGGGAGAGAGTAATTGATTTATCTAGTTGTGTGTGCAATGTATGCGTGTTTTTAATGTATGTTTAGATCGGGACCGTATGATATACTAATAACATTAATAAATAAAAGTACTCCTCCTACGTATAGTAAAATAATGTAGGGTGTAAAGGCAGATAACCACGGGTGACCGATATATCAGGTCATGCACACCGGTTCGTCCGGTAACTCACCACGTGCGCGAGCATTTGGTCCACTAACGCAAGAACACACCCAACTGTCGGCGGTGCGGGGGAGTTTTTATATGCTGCATCGACCGAGGAATTGTCAAGTGTACCAGCGTAATGCTTAGGCTCCGTTCCATAAACCTTCTAAAAAAATAAGTACTTATTTTGGAATTTTTCAAAGAAAAATAAGAAGGGTCATTCCACAAAACCCAAATAAAATGTTTATTTTGAAATTTTCAAACTAAAAAATAATGTAAATGAAAAAAAAATTCACCGTATTAAAGATCTCAATGAGATCTATCAAATAAGATCCATATAGATAAGAAAATTATTTGCATAAACACATGATTTTTGAGCTTGAAATTTTCTTTTTAAAAAATAAGGAGTTGTGCTATGAGTAATGGGCGCCAAGGAGGGAAATCATACCGACGGTCGCGCCCGGCTTTCTTCGGTCACCGGACGGCCGATCCAAGCCGTCCAAAAATTTAAAAAAAAAAACCGAGGGGGCCGTCAAAGGAATCAATGGCATTTAAGGTGTGTAGAGTGCTTGATCAGAGCACCCATTTTTTGTGTGAAATCATATACACGAAAAAGGGGTGCTTGAACAAGCATCCTAAACACCTCAGATGCCGTTGATTCCCGTTTGAGCCCCCTTGGTTTTTTTTTTATAGAATTTTGGTATGGCTCGAATCGGCCGTCCAGTGGGCGAAAACGGCCCGGCGCGGCAATCGGTACGATTTCCCTCCTCAGCGCCCATTGACACCTATATAAATTCTGAAAAAGTAAGTACCTTCTTCTTATTTTTGTAAAACCAACCTTATTATTGAACAAAAAATAAGTTCTTATTCACTTCCTAGAACGGGCCCTTACGACACTCACCCATTTAAATACTCCTATCTTTTTTATTTTAAAAAAATTGCTTATTCGTTTTTGGGTAAATTTCACTGACCTCCCTTAAGGTTTCTAACAAAAGCAGAGACCTCCCCAAGGTTTAAGAAATGTCATTGTCCTCTATTACTTTACCTGACAATAAAACTCCCCCATTTCGTTATCTTGCCTCTAACAACGTCAACTTTGCTAACCTAATGACCAAAAGCCCCTTCTGCCATCTGTCACTCCACAGCACGACTCTTTCTCCTGATCTCTTTCTTTTGCCACCATAGCCACCACTTGGTCAATCTCACAAATCTTATACCATATGCCTCCACAATCTAATAATCAGCTAATCGTGCCCAAAACCCGCTTGACTTCCACAAGCCTCCATCAACAACTTTTGCCGTTGTTTGTAAATTAAGCCACTTTTTCAAATCACTCAAACCCACTTTTAGTGACCAAAGGTTCATTGATTTTTGGAAAATTATTTTGCTCATTTTACTCCCATTGCTATATTAAATTATTAATCAATCCCCCAATTTTTAACCTATCTCAGCTGATTTAAGGAAAAATGACCCACTGCAATTTGTTTTCTTTTTTGGTAATTGAGAATTGGTTTTGTTTTTTCCTTGACTGTGCAGTTTCGTTGCTTATACATGTAAACCCACTGAGAATTGATTATCTTTTTGCTTCAAATGTGCAATTTGGTTGCTTGTACTCGTAAACCTATTGAGATTTGATTCTGTTATTGCTTCAATTGTGCAATTTGGTCGATAGAACATGGAACCCCACTAAAAATGCTTACATTTTTTGAAAAATGTACCAAGTTATACATTGGTTGTCCAATCGGGAAATAGAATTGGGTAGTTATTCAAATTTGTAACTTGATCAAACTTATATTACAAAACCCATTGAATCTATTTTTCTCACTACAAACCCATTATACACCCGCTAATTTTCTACACCCAGCCAATCTGTTTCTTTCTCTCTTGGATTTAGGGGCAATTTTCCACTAATTATGGTGTGGAGAGAGAGAGAGAGAGAGAGAGAGAACATGATGATGATGATGAGAGGTGCTACGGTGGAGATAGATGCATCAAATGAAGTAGAGCTTGGTAAAATTGGTAACATAATTGCTTGTTTAGTAAAAGAAATGGAAGAGAGTTATGAAAGATATTTTGGGTAATAAATCATTAAAATATGCTGACCGCATAGTTTTCAGTTAATAGTCTAACGACAACTTAACGGAAGGGGCAAAATGTATATTGTCAGATAAAGTAAGGGAGGACAGTGCTATTTCAGAAACCTCGGGGGAGGTTCGTGCATTTGTTATAAACCTCAAGGGAGGTCAACGAAATTTACCCTTTTTGTTTTTTTAGAACAGCGGTTCTTTTTTTTTTTTTTTTTTTCGTTTATTTGTTTTTTGTTTTTTTAGAACAGAGGATTTTTTAAATTTTTTTTTAAATAAGTGATGATGAGCTCTGATAGATCCTGAGAAGAAAGTGAATTCATTTGGGATGGTGCTTTCAAAGGCCTAGGCCGCATAAATTTTTTGGGTAGGACTCTTAGCTAATGTTTTTAATTTTAGCTGGTAATTTTTTTTTTTTTAAGTAATTTGAGGTTCGGTTTGTTTTGATCTAAAATATTTTACTCTTTTTTTATTGTTTAGTTGAAAAAAGGTAGAACTAAATTAATAGAACAAACCCGTACCGAGATCCGAATGAATTGATTTTTTACGATTTTCTGAAAAATATGTTTTGAACAAATTGAACGGCTCCGATCATTTGCTTGAGACTTGAAAATGGGTCCTGCACAAGGTTTTTTGTTTTTAATTTCTGTGTCAAAATTTGGGATTAGGGGTTGGTGTTGTGCAGTTGTTGCACAACACCGTGTTGTGCGGCTCAGATGCCGTTCGTTTGGCAATCCATTGGTTCAAATCTCATCTTCACCCATGTTGCATCTGAGTAATTCATTGCCAAGATGAGATTTGAACTGTTGAATTGCCAAACGAATGACATTCGAGCTGTGCAGCAGCTGCACAACACCAACCCTAAATCCCAAACTTTGTTAAAGATTGTGTCCGTTGAGTGCTTCTCATACATACACTCCATCTGTTCCTAAATGAGAGTCCCTCTTAAGAATTTTAACTTTTGTAGGGGACATGTAATCATTATACATACTTTTCACTATTACCCTATATTTTACCTATTTTGTAACATTTGTATTTATATATGAGAGACACTTTTGAAATTTTATCAAATTTTTACTTTAATTTTTTGAAAGGGATAATCATTTTGGAACATTCCAAAATGGAATAAGGACTCTCAATTACGAACAGAAGGAGTACATATTTATGGGACTCGCTAGAGATGAAGGTGTTGGGCTTGTCGCTCGGGGGTGGGGGAGGGGAAAGGTGGGGGTGGGTCATGGGGGAGGGTGAGGGAGGGATATGGTGATAAGATGGAAAGGGAGGCAAGAGAATGTTTCAATCTTAACCACTAAAATGAGTGACTGAGATTGAGTGTCAAATCAGGTGCACATATGTGTGTGTGTGTGTGTGTATATATATATATATATATATATAAACACATACACACCACAGATCCAGTGAGGGATCCCTTATTTTGTTAAAATGCAAACCTCCCATTTTTCAATCAAATTGCGATAATACGAACCGTTCAATGTATTCAGATTATGATTTTTAAGGACCCCCATAAGAAATCAACAAAAAAAGAAGACCGGGAAGTGCTTCATCCAAACAATTTTCATTGAACGGTTCAATGAAAAATTGCTCGAATGAAGCATTATCCGGTCTTCTTTTTTTTTTTTTGCCGATTTCTCATGAAAACCCTTAAAATCATGTTCTGAACATATTGAACGGTTCAGATCATCAAAATTTGATCGGAAAAGGGGAGGTTCGCATTTTAACAAAAATAAGGGATCCCCATAAGATATGGACTATATAATATATATCAGTCAGCTTCTTGTAAGGACCTTAAGTGAGGTTCTTAAGTGTGGACCTCATAATTCTGATCAAATTTTGATAATCCAAATCGTTCAATGTGTTTAGAACGTGATTTTAAGAGTCATCGCGAGAAATCAACAAAAAAATATGACCAAAAGTATTTGATCTGAGCAGTTTTTTATTGAATCGTTCAATAAAAACTGCTCAGATGAAGTGTTCTTATATTGACAGCCCATTGCGTGATCTACAAACTAAGAAAATGGGGACAAAAAAATACTCCAATATATGTTGATACATTTTTCAATACACAAACTAATCCTTTTATACATTTTTCATATATTTACATTTTTTCAACCTTAGTACTGATTTTTTTTAGCAACTTATGTTACCTGCCAAACACACCTATGACCTATATAACATATGCTGATATACATAAATGGTAATATGTCACCGAAAATATGTTCCCTTTTTGACATGTATCCTCTGATCATTTTTCCTTTTCTTTTTTTTTTTTTCAAGTAGGGTTGAAAACGAACCAAGCTGCTCGAGTCTTTGGTGGCTGACTCCTTCAGTAATCAATCTGAGTTTGAGCTCGCGTTTTGGTCTTGTTTACTAAATGAGCCGAGCTCGACACTCAAAAACTCAAATCGTTTATATAGGCTTGGCTTATTAAAGAGGCTCGTTAAGTAAATTAGTTAGGTTTGTCTCTTTAATGACTCGGCTCGTTATAACTGAGCTAAGCTCGAACTCAAATTTCAAGCTTGTTAAGTAAATGAGCTGAGCTTGAACACAACGAAACTCGGCTCGTTTACACTCCTACTTTGGAGACGTACATACGAAGCACGTGCTACGAAAGTGGGCTAAAGTAGGGATGGTTGGACCCTAATAAGTTGGCACCTAATCCAGCTGACTTGTATAATCTTCAATAAGCAAGCAGTAATAAAATGGGTTAAGTTCACTCATGATGTTTTTTTTTTTGACGTTCAGGGATGTCCAGACCATGCACTTGTGCACATCTTGACTATTTCCCAACCCAATCCACTCAAAGGCATATCATTCACGTCAGAACTAGGGGATGGCTTGATGTTGCTTATTGCTTATCTCGTCAACTAAATAAGCAAATGCGTTGTGAAGCGGATTTTGTTTATTTTGTGTTTTGTTTAACCCAATAAGCAAGTAATTAATCAAAAGAGGCCTAATAATTTTGACCCAAATTAAATCTCCCCACATCGATGAGATGTCACGCAAATTACGGCAAATAAAAATGAGTTCCACTTGCAAGTAATTAATAATAAGGTTGGTCAACCCACGTGTTTTTTGCAAGCTCAAATTAAACAAGTAAGTGTACGTACGTAACAAAATTTTGTAAGCTATATAAATCCGTAAGGCATTTTATTCTAACTAGAAAATCCCCATCAACAAGATTGTTACGGGAGATGCGGCGCAAGCGGACGACTAAATTGGTCAATCATAGGGTTTGATATTGAATTGTTAGACACCATTGAAGATCGAGCTTCACAACTTCGATCTATAAGAGTCTAATTAAAGATGATCAAATAAATATTATTTGATGCATTAGCCGGCACAAGTTTAAACCCGCTCCTTAATGCATATGGAGTATTTGTTATTTGAACTCCCGACCTATTTAAACGGACTAAACGCGTCTAAAATCTAAAAAAACAATAATTCTCAGATAGGTCTTTATTCTCTCAAATATCAACTAAAGTCCATTCATAAAAACTAATTGTCTACAGTCTTTAAAATATAGACAAATTTTTTAGAAAAAACCCACCTTGGAGTCTAGTTAAAACAAAATGGATTTGGGCAAATGAGTTTAAAAAAAAAGAAGTGATCTTCCTCCATGAGGTCGAATGTCCGAATCTCAATATAGTAACAATGTTCATTACTTGACCTCTCTACGGACCCTGATAGAGTTCAATTATTTTGTAAGACTAAATAATGCAGTCCGGTACATTTAGCCGGCGCAACACTGCGAAAATGAGAGGGAGAGTACTACTGAATAGAGTGATAATTAATTGGCCTAAATGCAGTCATGCTATTCGGTACATTTAATTTGCATGAATCGGCGCAACACTGACCTAATCCACAGCACGTCCCCCGGGTTCTTGATTGGTGAGTTTATTTCTTATACAATTAATCAGTGTTCGATTCTTGAGATTTGACTGTAATTATGAAGTAATTCATTGTGAACCCCTCTTGGCGTGAATGTCTTGCCATTGATCATACCACGAATGGAATTAATCGAGGTCTTCGTAAGCTGGCCCAAACACCCGTCACCATCTTAAAAAAATTAAAGAAAAAGAATATGAAAAGGTAAGTACGGTTTTCGTTATCAACCTTCTCACTATATATGCATTCTATCTGATCATTTGGCCGGGTCAACTAACTAATTCTTTGAATTTTTTTTTTTTTTTTTTGTGCACTAAAGAAGCACTTGTAATTTGTAAATAAATTCTTGATTTCAATACTTGTCATGACCCGCACATTATTCCGTTCTGGGTGCGGTAGAAGGGACCTATCTATATATCTTTTATTATATATGTAGAATTAATTAACTCAAACGAAGAGGACATGAAAAAGAATTAATCCAGGGTTTAGTCCAAGGGATATATCTATTAATTCCTTAATCATGATTGATTACTAAGGGTGATCAGGTTGTGGGTTAGAGTTGATGGAGCAGGTCGATTCTTCATAAAAAGATAAAAAGAGGATCAAGCTAGGCTTTGGTAATTAATGGAAATGAATCAATTAGTAAAAGGAAACCAGAGGGAGGCTGTGAAAGAAATGGTGTCGAGAACGTACCCTCGAAAATGGTCATGTAAATTATTTTAAGATGTTTAGTTGACATGTCTCTTTCATATATAGATGGTTGAAAGATTATTCTTATGCGATTGCAAGATGCATGTCTAGTCTAGAATAAGAAAAAAGCTTGCTCACGTAAATGTACATCATTATATTTTTACTCATGGAAATTCGTTTTTTGCTAAGATGCACGCACGAGGTTTTCATAAAATGTTAAGGTTGTGGTTGGTTTGGAGTGTTAATGGCTAAATGTGGAGTGCTAAAATCACTTTTTATTTATGTATATATTAGCATTAAACTATATATCTTATTCATGTTTGGACAAGATTAATTTTTTTAAAACTGAGGCACAAGTTGCAAAGAATTTAAAGGCGCGCACCAATGATATGTTTGATTGGTTGGACTAATAGTGCTTAAATATGTGGTAATAATTCAATAATGAGGCAAATGGCGAGAAGATGATTAAGGAAACGAACCATTCTACACACACAGCAATCTGTGCACAGATTGTGCACAGATTTTGTTGTGGGGCCCATCACGGGTTCCACACAAATCATCCGAGCTGTTCATTAAATGTAAAACATTTTTTCAAGGGTCGCCATGAAAAATAAGCTCAATTCAATACCTATAGGTGCTTCATCCAACCATCTAACTTTCATTCAGATTTCCGGATAATGAAAAGTTATATCGTTGGATCGAATACCTATAGGTATTGGATTGAACTTATTTTTTACGGGGACCCTTGAAAAAATGTTTTACATTTAATGAACGACTCGGATGATTTGTGTGGGACTTGTGGTGGACTCCACAATAAAATCTGTGCACAATCTGTGCACAGATCTGCTGTGTGGGTAGACTTTCTGTAAGGAAACCCAGCGCCTTTTCATTTGGAAAGTCTTGCGAGTTGTGGGATATTAAATGGAAAAGTCATACATGCATCAACAAAAAGTATGTTTGCCTACTACTATTATTAGTTACTCATTCCGTTTTATTTTGTTTGTCCATTTTCATCATTGGTACTATTCTTTAAACGTTCATATATCCCAATCTATAATATTTTTTTATAATTTTGAAATTTTTTGTTTTATAGATGTAATTGAGAGCTATTAAACAAGATCCATATTGCATATATAATAGGACAGAAGGAGTATTTATTTTACCGTTTTACAGTACTTTATTTCTTGTAGTATATTTTTGGTGTAGGGCGCTCGGATTAATTTTCTTAAAGATTTTGAAGAAAACGGAAAAGTGAAGAAAGTTGTAACAACCTGATTTCGAAGATGTTAATTAAACATTTTTCGAAACGATTCAATTTTCTTCAAGACGATTAACTTAAGCTAATTAAGAGAATTGAATCGTTTCTTCAGAGCAATTAAGTTAATTCTAAAATTAAGTGACTTAAACGATAGAAATAAGTCACTTAATTTTGAAGTAATTGCTTGAGCTGTAGAATTAATTTTTCGAAACGATTCAATTCTCTTTTTCTTCAAAATTAATATGCTTGAGCTGTAGAAAATACGATTACATAAACTTCAATTGAAATTACAGCAAAAGAGATGAACAAAGCTTAATTATAAGGTTTTGTGTCCCAAACTTCAACTTAATCAACTTGTTCCTCGTTGGCGAACTCCGTCTCGAGGTCCGAAGTATTTTTCTTCCACTCCTTCTTCAACACTTGGCAATCAATATCTGCGCAACATAGTACCTTGAGCGAATGATGCTCAGAAGATGCACTATTACCCTTTAACCCTTACTACAATTGAAGTACACAGTAACACAAAGCTTGTTTTATTAACTAGCCGTTAATTTAAGTGAATTTCTAGAATCTCAAACATTGAAAAAAAAACCTCCCAATTAACAACCAAACTATGGTCATCACATGATTCAACTCCCACCTTGCTTGATCATCCAGGGGCAGATGAAAAAGCCTATCTTATCTACTTAATTGGATTCATGCGCAATGAACACAAGGAGAATAAACAAAACCCTTAGGAGCACCTTATATTTACTTGAAATGCATCTAAGGGTCATTAACATAATATTCACATAGTGCATATACAACCTTATCCGCCAACCGTGCACCGAAGCTAATCGTACGGTACCATATTTAGGGCTCTGAAACATCGACAAATGGTCACGTCAGGCGTAAGTCACCCTTAACTAAGGGTCTTCTAGGCTGCTCTAATCATAACATGTCCTTGCTGACTGCTCTTTCACCCAAGGGTCCTGGTAGGTTTGTCCATTAACTTTTCAACACTATTACTCTTTTCATTAACTTAATAACGTCTACATGTTCCTTCTGAGTTCGTTAACCACCAATTGAACCTAAGTTCTTTCTAAGTTTTTGGCATCACAACAATTAATCAACTAGTATACTTCAATGAATAAAGGAAACAGGTTCAAGTCAATGAATAAGTTAATGCATATGGGTTTGGATTCGACTCGAGAGCTTTTTGGTTTCAATTATAGTAGACTATACTTTGGGAGCGACTTGGTAAATTGTGTAAACTCCAGGCACTAACTTGTAATTTATTTTACTTTAGGGTTATTTCTTTATTTTATCAAACATAAGGGGTTGATCTATAGCTTAGTAAAGTTTTAGGGCAATTTTGTAATTTAGTATATTGTTGGCATCAGTTTTTGGATTCGACTCCCTTTTTCTCTAACGGCACTCCCCTTCTCTACAAAAACAAATCACCTAATAGAGACACAAAAGGTACGTAGTTCTATTAGAGAAAATGGGGGTGGCAAAATTACTCTCCTTTATAATCTGTTAAATATTTTGGGTGACTTGTAATTTATTACACTTTTTAGGGGTAATTCTGTAATTTACAAATCCTTGATTTTTATTATTTTTTTGGCTGTTAAAATCCATGATGGTTTGAAACTCTATATAATATTTTCTAAAGGTAATTCTGCAATTTACGAATCCATGATCGTTTGACATTCTATTTAATATTTTCTAAAGGCAAAGTAATAATTTTATATTGTTATAAAAATATGATAAGTTACGTTGATAATTCATCTTTTTATAATATTAAACATATTTTAAAAGTTGAATATTAGCTTTGTAAACTTTATAGTTTATTTCCACTTGTGGTAACTTTATTATTTAAATATTGGAATGTTAAGTTTTCCCTTTATAATTTTATAATAACTAAATCATAATGCTATAAATATGCAGAGCTCAAATGCATGCATCTGTACCAGAATTCTATATTTTTATATTTAATTTTTAATAGACTTTTTGTAAAAATTACTTCAGTGGCGAATCTTCAACATATAATACACTACTGATAAACTATTAGCACATGAGATTCTTGGAGTAAAGAATGAATACGTCGAGAAAATGTGACCCTCTGGACGCGTGCGTGCACGGGGAAAATTATTTAAACGTAATTTAAAATTCTAAAAAGGTTGTGATTTTCACATTCTTTTTTTTAAAAATTATAATTACACTCCTTTATTGTCCTTTTTTTTTTTTTTTTGTTAACTTACAAGATTACCATTTTATTTGTATAATCTTTCAAACTTTGAAGAATAACGTTAAATTGCAACAAGACAAAATAAAGAGCATATTTATATATGAAAAAAGAGTGTAAATCAATTACCTTCTAAAAATAAAAATAAAAATAAAAAACTATACGTATTTTAGGAGCCTGAGGTCCTTATGTGCTTTGGGACTCAATGAGTTGTCGTGCCTCCTAATAAATGGACGTGTCATGTATCCAAACAGTCCAGTACTTTGTAGTGCTCGACGAGTAAAATGGCCCGTACAAAATTAAATGTATCTCAATAGTAAACAAATGAGCGAATAACATTTGTAGAATATGACTTTTACCAATACATCAAAAAAGTACTAAGTCAAAAAATGTGATTCATTCATTGAGTGATCGATGATCGACTTTAATTTTCAAGGTTTTTCTGCATGTTAGGTGCTACGTACGAAGCAAACGATTTGGTCAATTTTTTGGGCTCGTGACCAATACACTACTCTAGTTAATTTTCCAAAGAAAGTCACTTGGTTTTTTGGGTTTTTCTGTTTGTCCTTATTTAAACTTAGTCTCATTTGTTAATTTTGCATCAAATTCTTGGAGATTATTAATTCGTCTTAACAAGAGGAATTGAAAAAATAAGTAAATAACTTTTACTCAAATTATTTTAGTCCATTTAGCCTAAAAATGCAACCCACCCCCCCACCCCGCGGCCCCCTTTTTTTTTTTTTTTTTGGCTCAAATACAAAATTAACAAATGTAAAAAAAATAATCAAAATAAAAAGACAGTTTGACAATTTTTATTTTTTTAAAAATTAGGCCTCATTTTTAGCGGACACAGCAGCCTGTTCCGTCCAACCCCGAAAGGTCACTGGATCACCTGATTGGCCACCAACCTTTTTAATTCTAAATGTGGGTGCCCACCATATCTCGATCGTTCTCATTTACAGTATTAAAAAATAAAAACCATGTGCTAGGTCTCTTAAGAATTTAGTAATGGTTTAACAAAAAAAAATTTTGTAATGAAAAGTGGTCATCGGGTCAACTTGCGCGCACAATAGGACTTATCTCTCCAGGCCCTCATCAGCCTTTGGTTAGCCCAAAGAATTTTTACGCATGGGTGGCTCTAAGGGCTTTTTGTAGCACAGAAGAGTACATGAGACTTCTAGATGGTAAACTGCTTCGTCCTGACTGAGCACCACCAACCGTACTATCCCTTGGGGTTGTAATGGTTTAACAATTATGCTTCCTTAATTTGGTTTAACAATTATACAATCTCTCCCTTAATTTTTTATATTTTCCTTCCCCCCTGTGGTCCCAACTCCTTAATTAATTTCTGCTAGTTTCCTACATCCTTCGATCCGATAACCCGACTCACTGGCGTGGTCCTCCCAGACCATTCACTTCTCTTTTTTTTGGTTGTAATGTGGTCCAATGAGGTCCGCCAGATTCACATGGAAGATGAGCGAATTTAAAACCTTTTTTTTTTAACGCGAAAAGAGAAGATATTATCATTTCAAGGAGTCATACGGCATCTACAGATTTTCATTCGAATACAGAGATGACGAAATACAACCAAGCTCCAAAACTAATGATATACGAGAAATACAAAAAGGCGAAGCTAATGTCTAGTGCCTATGCATGATGAGCCAACACTCTTCTTCACACTGTCAACATGCGTAACATGGATCGGTATACGTGGAGCTAATATCCAGACATCAGTCGCCTTGAGATGGCGAAACTCTATATCAAAGGCAACATCAAAAGTTGATAGAAATAAGTCACTTATTGACCCAACAACCACACCCACTGGATTTGGAAAACTAGACAGGTATAAGCCTCGGGCTGGGGAAACCACCTGGGACAGAAACCAGACCAAATATTCGGACAAAACAAAACCAAAAATCCTAACCCAACCTCAACTTTATTATCTCACCGCCGGCCTCAAGTTACCAGATTTGGAAGCCAAGGAGGAGATGAACCAAATCAGGCACACCCACCACCAACCGGAGACCCGATTGCCGCTCAACAACATTTGAACCGCACCAAGAACGGAGCCAAGAAAACCTTGCGGAGAGGAGAGGGTCAGAGAAGGGGAGAGGGAGGAGGAGGACGGAGAGAGGGAGGGGGGGAAGCCTACTATTCCCCCCACACCAACCCCAAAGAACAGATGTGTTTTTTCTCTAGGGTGCAGAGAGAGTTAGAGAGAGTGAATTTTAAACTTACTATCGTGTTCTCTTATTTTAATTAAAAATTCTACATATTCCTTCTTTCAATCAGCGATTGGAAAGTCCGCATTTTTAGTCGGAACGTGACCTTTTTTTTCTTGTTACCTCTAAACGCACACTTGATACTGTTGATTCGATTATGCTTTTTAAATAGAATTAAGAGAATTTTCACGAAGCAATGTAAAGTATAGATTTGACTTCCAGCCTTGAATCTATTTAACAATTTTTGGAGGCCAAACATGTGTTTATATATCATAGGTATTCAAATCATCTAAACTTGTAATTGGTAAAATAAAAAAGGAAGTAGAAAAGTAGGATCGATGGTGCCTGCGCCTGCCGGCCCTGGCTAGATATGCTCCAGCCATGCCAGCTCACATCCTCTCTGGCAATATTGTGTCAAAGCTCCTACTAGTAGCATAGTACTCCAATTAATATTTAACGTGTGCTTAATTAAGAAACGCAATATTCTCAATTAAATATACAAAAGCTAGTGTAATAAAAATATTCACAAGGAAACGTGAAGCGTCTCGTCTTCTCCCGCCGATGCTATTCAACCCTAATTTGAATATTGTGGAAATTAAAGAAAAACCTCGAGACGAGTTTGGAAGAGAAGACCCAATTGATAATTTAATAGAAATAAAAAGGCAAATAGGCAATACAAATCTTCAGGTACGTGTAACACTCTGTACGTGCGCAAGTTCACGAAGCTACTCCCCTTTGGGGTCATAAAACCAAGAGCCCAACCATGGGTACACCAAATTTACACCAGTAGTGGTGGGGTCAGGAATTTCATTTACGGGGGGTCCACCTCTTTACAATCAACCAATGATCATATCATTCTTGCGGTTCCGTAATTGATTGTTCAACTTTTGTTTTGAAAAGCTAAAAAATAAGTTGGATGGACTAAACATGTTAAATAAAGTAGCAATTTGCTATTTGCCTCCTTTGAAATAAACATTTAATTCTTTAATGGATCCATTGATTTGGTTGGAAATATGCACCGATAAGCCCTATGTCCAAAATTTCTAATTTTTTAAATATTTTTTTGAGTAGGTGTACCAACAAAAAGAAAGAAAGTGCAGTTGATAAAATTCCTGGGCCTATGTTGTCTTGGCCCTTGTACACTAAATTACGAGGGCTCCAACTATACACCAGATTATGAGGACTCCATTGGGTGCCGCACACTAATTGTCAGAGCCGTTTAATTCGTTTTGAATATTATTCCCTCCATCCCACTTTAATTTGTATGAATTAAAAGGTGAGTCTCACATAGTCTGGTGTACATTTGGCGTCTCCATAGTTTTGATAAAACTACTCCTACTTTTTAATTGAGGATTCAAGTTTTTTGTTTTCTTTATTCGATTCAGTGTTTGTTTTATAATTAAATTCCAATGCCTCGGAAGAATTCAAGAAGATAAGGGAGAGAAAATATGATGGATCAAAGTTTATTTGTTTATTATTTTCAAAATGGTAAAAGCTTCATGGATAAGAAACACAAATACATAAGGTAATCCCCAAAAGATAACATCCGTCCTGTAGCGGGCCGAGCTTAATTGTTTATCCACCATGGACCGTTTTGACTCGTCAGCCACCTTCGGCTGCCGAAAGGGCAGTAAATGCGTTCCACCTGTGCTCGGCCTAAGCCGAGGCACGCCTATCGTCGGCCTCGCCTTCACCTTGCGTCCGACGACGGGGAAGATCCACGCCAAGCTCGGCCACCCATCCACGGGTGGCTCCACTGACGATACTCACCTAAGCCCGATTTCCTCCGGGCTCGGCCTGCCTCATGACCTACTGGGCTCGGCCACCTGCGTAGCCATGCACCCGCCCACGTGCGGAAGCGGTTTCACCAGATAAACGTAAGCGCACATGGAGCATGCCAGCTCACGCCAAAGCGGTTACCAGATCTATCCAGTGACGTCACGATGATGCCGCTTGGCCCGCGCAAGGCACGTGCCCGTGCTTGGAGAGCAAGTCAAGAAGGCTCTATAAATACCAAAGGATAGCGCCTCTGGGAAGGTACGTACTCTCACAACGCAAATACTCACTAAGAACCCTAGTCTCTTCCCTCTCTCTGCACGTACTCATCCTCTCGCCGGAGGGCCTTGCCGGGTAACCCCCGGCCAGGTCTTAGTCGTGCGTTCACTGTGCAGGCTAGGCGGAGAAGGCTAGGCAACCACTGGACCAGCGAAGGAAGGAGACAGAACGAGGATCACGGGCCACACAATTGGTGAACCTGACGTGAAACTCCTCAGCTTCTGATCCAAACGGCTCAACGCCTCATCCAAACCACCTTCCTCATCCAAAAACCAACGAAAACTCGACCGTGATGGGCGGAGATCCACAAGATGTTACCGTTTCAGGGGCCAAGGACGCCAGCGGAAACGTAATTCTCCCACCGTTTTCGGAAAGGCACATGTCCATCTCGCTCCCCCCCAGTTCCGGGCTCTCTCCGGCCACGGAAGAGGTAACAGCGGCCTACATCCGCCTTCTGCAGCGACGGGACGACGAAAGAGATAACGAACTGGCGGCGCTAAGGGCGGAGGTTGCCCAGATGAAACAGCATATGCAGGACGCGACGCCGGCCACCTCCAGATCCACTGGAAGCGGAAGGCGGAGGCGAAGGAACTCTCCTCACCCACCTCTTCCACCACCACCACTGAAAGAGCAACCCAACGAGGCAAGTCACCGCGTCTCCGCCAAGGACCGCCTTGGGTTTGCGCCAGAGAAGGGCGACGCCAGGGAGCTCATCCTCTACAAACGGCCTACAACATCTGGAACGCACCGCTCGAAATCCCACCGCGAGCGGACCCACACAAGGGACACCGAATCTTTCACGAGCACGTACTCGACTGGTCGCGCGGAGTTCTCTAGCACAACGGCCTCACGCCAAAGCCGAGATTCCGTCGAGACCAGGCGCCACGTCTCTGAACGACTTAGAGGGATCCCACCAGAAAACTTGGATAACGAAGTCTGTGCTCGGCGAAATGGGAAAAGCGTACGGGTCGACGGGGCTGAGATCGGAAACAAAACCTATGGCGATAGAGAGAAGTCGGACGACCGCCCCCACCAAGCAACAACAGACCTGCGGGATAAGCTTCATCGTCGAGTGCGCGAGAAAGTCTCGGAAAGAGAAAAGGACACAAAGCGGACGCGGACGGACGAGCCCGGTAAACCGCCTCGTCTAGGATTTGAGCGGCAACTAAAGGACCTTGGTGTCTCCCCCTTCACTTCCCACATCGTCAACACCGTGGCCGAGCCCAACTTCCACCTACCGAAGTTCACCAAGTTCGACCCAGCTACCTGCGAGGCGTACACCCACCTGATTCACTTTCGCCAAACGATCGAGCTGTGCACCACCAAGGATGAAATCAAATGTAAGGCGTTCCCGTCCAGCCTCGGCTCCCTTGGACTCCAGTGGTTCAACAAATTGCCCGCTGGATCCATCTGGAACCTGGCCGACCTCGAACGCGCCTTCAACACTCGCTTCATCACCAGTAACCGGACGGCAAAAGAGCCTGAGTCGTTGTCCCAGATGAGAAAGCTCCCAAATGAAACACTCAGACAATATGCCGAGCGTTACTGGCAACTTTTCAATGAAATCCCTGGGATAGACGAATATTGGGCCGCGCGCACCTTCAAAAATGGGCTGGAGTCCGGCAGCAAGATTCTTGACGAGCTGGCTATTCGACCTTCGCACGGCATGGGAGAGTTGATGCGTGTCGTCGAATGGTTTTGTGCACTTGAAGAATTCTATGCGGACAGAGCCGCTCAGGGGATTCCCAACTCAACGACCTTTTCGCCGATGACAATATCTCAGCTGCCAACACCAGTTGCAACCCAACAACCCCAGCAAAAGAAGCAAGTCCACAACATCAAAGAAGGGAAGAAACGCTAGCCAAAAGAGCACGACTACGTGGCCGAAACCACCCACTTCAAGGAACCTATTTGGTCTTTTCTGAAAGAGATCATGCGGCAACCGTGGTTCGAGTGGCCGCAAGGCAAGCTCGGCACGGACAACGGCCAAGCAGATCAAAACCCAAGGAAAAAGTGCTCGTATCATAACGAGCTCGGCCACTACACGATGGCGTGTGCTCCCTACAAGGCCCTGTTGGAACGTCTGGCGGCCCAAGGCCATCTCGATCAGTACATCGACTGCGCAAAAACGTCCGCCCGTCTGCCTGCTGGAAATCCCAACCCCAACGAACCAAGGCCGATGATACATATTATCCACGGCTCGGTGACTAGAGAATCCGAAACCCACCTCCGGGCGGACCTCGATCGCGCCTCCACTTCTAAACAGGTACTTGAGGTAGGACCTAGGTCCAAACGCCAGCGCCCAGACGAACTGCCCAAGTGGACCATAACATTCACCGAGAGCGATCTTGAGTTCGTTCAAACCCCACGTTCCGACGCTCTGGTCGTCACCGTGCAAATTGGTATCCACGACATTAAACGGGTCCTTATTGATCAAGGGAGCTCCGCGGAGGTCATGTACTACGACTTGTTCAAAAAGCTCGACCTCTCAGAGTCAGCCCTCCAACCCACTGAAGTACCACTAGTCGGATTCAATGGCGCACCAGTCTGGCCACTTGGGCGAATCTTCTTGCCAGTCATTGTCAAATCCAGAACGGTGAGCGTCGAGTTCATCGTCGTCAACGTGCCGAGCCCGTACAACGCCATTCTCGGTCGAACTTGGCTACATAGCATGCAAGCAATTGCGTCAACTTACCACCAGGTCGTCCGCTTCATCGGCGCCAATGGCTGACAGGAGGACCTGCGCGGCGACCAAGTGGCGTCTAAGAAGTGCTATGTTTCAGCTGTCCACAATTCCACAAAGGCAAAACAAGTGCAATGGGTTGAAGTCCCAGACATGGCCGTGGTTGACGACGTCGGCCAGAGAGCTGAGGACAAAGCCGAAGAGGAGCTCATCCCCATGGCCATCAATGAGGATGGCTCCCGCTTCTTCTTGCTCAGTTCCTCTCTCAGCGACACCGACCGGGCAGAAATGTTCGAGTACTTGAAGGAAAACATGGAAGTCTTTGCGTGGACACCCAACGAAATGCCAGGGGTTGACCCTAACTTCATTTGCCACTCACTCAACGTCAAGACGGATGCAAAGCCTGTAGTACAGAAAGCGCGGCGTTCGGCCACAGACCATGCCGACGCCGTCGTCGAAGAAGTGAAACGGTTGCTGGAAGTCAACGCCATCCAAGAAGTCCAGTACCCAACCTGGCTGTCCAACACGGTGGTCGTAAAGAAGAAGAATGGAAAGTGGCGAGTCTGCGTGGACTATACCAACCTCAACGACGCTTGTCCAAAGGATTGGTTCCCGCTTCCAAAAATCGACCAACTGGTCGACGCAACAGCGGGGCACGCCCGGCTAAGCTTCCTTGACGCTTATTGCGGCTACCACCAGATAGCCATGGACCCAGACGACATGGAGAAAACAGCCTTCATCACTCCTTACGGTATTTTTTGTTACCGTGTCATGCCATTCGGCCTCAAAAACTCTGGCGCTACGTTCAACCGCGCAATATTCAAGATGCTGAGCGAGCAAATCGGCCACACGGTGGAAGCTTACATCGACAACCTCATTGTCAAAAGCCAGAAGGAGTCTAATCACCTCCAAGAGTTGAAGGAAGTTTTCGACATTCTTAAGTTCCACAAGCTCCGCCTGAACCCCGAAAAGTGTGCGTTCGGTGTGAGCGCAGGAAAATTCCTCGGACACCTAGTCACCAGGCAAGGTATCGAGGCCGACCCCACCCAAATCAAAGCTGTCAACGACCTGCGCCCTCCCAAAACTGTCAAAGAAGTTCAACGACTTACAGGGATGGCGGCTGCTCTCAACCGATGCATCAGCAAATCCTCTGACAAGTGCCATGCCTTTTTCCATGCTTTAAAGGGCAAAAGCCGTCGCAGCTTCGAGTGGAGACTGCAACGTCGCTTTGGCCGACCTCAAAGCATACTTAAGCTCGGCTCCGCTGCTGGTGAAACCAAAGGAGTTCGAGACTCTCTATTTGTATCTTGCCGTCTCCTCCCACGCCGTCAGCTCGGCACTTGTTCGACGAGAAGCGGCCAACGACATGCCCATTTACTTCACCAGCAAAACACTTCTTCCCGCGCAAACACGTTATCTTCCCCTGAGAAACTCGCTCTAGCCCTGGTCTCAGCGGCACGAAAACTGTTGCCATACTTCCAGGCCCATATGATCACCATGCTAATGGAGCACCCTCTCAAAGCCCTCTTCAGGAAGGCGGATCTCTCCAATCGTGTCTCCAAGTGGGCCGTCGAACTAGCGAATTTTGACATTCGCTTCGAGCAGCGGACGGCAATCAAGGGCCAAGTGTTGGCTGATTTCATTGCAGAGCTCACTCCAAAGGACACGGCGGCGCTCACTGCTCCACCGCCAGCTGTAGCCAAACGCAGCTCTGCGGACAAACCCTGGAACCTTTTTCAAGGCGAGACTTGGCGCCTGAACGTCGACGGGGTTTCCAACAGCAACGGAGCCGGCGCGGGGGTAGTCTTGGTTTCTCCTTGCGGAACACTTCATGAAAGCTCTATCACCATCGACTTCCCCGCCACCAACAATGAAGCCGAGTATGAAGCGCTTCTCACTGGCCTACGCTCTGCCATTGCGATGAAGGCTACCAGCCTTGTTGTCTTTTGCGACTCCCAACTCATCGTCAATCAAGTACTCGGCGACTACGAAGCTCGGGACCCTCGAATGTCGAAGTACTAAGCAGCCGCAGCCGAACTCATCTCCCACTTCAGCCAATTCAGTATCGAACAAATCAATCGTGAGCACAATGCCCACGCCGACGCACTTGCTGGCCTCGCATCGGCATCTAAAGCCTCAGAGTTCAGAACCATAACCTTCGGCAACATTGACAGCCCATCTTTTGAGCCCACCCCAAAGGTCCTCAATGTCGAACTCGGCCCCAGCTGGATGGATGAAATCATCGCGTTCCTCAAGCACGACGTCCTGCCAACAGACAAGAAGGAGCCTTTCCATGTGCGCAACAAGGCCGCCTACTACTGGCTTTCCGACAGCGGCCAACTCTACAGGAAATCCATCTCTGGGCCCTATCTCCTCGTTGTCCATCCCACCCACATATCCAAAATTCTGGCTGAACTTCACTCAGGCAGCTGCGGCTGCCACTCCGGCGGTCGCTCCCTTTGTCAACGCGCGATGAGCCAAGGTTACTTCTGGAAGAACATGAAGAAAGATTGCGAAGACGTCGTCCGCAGGTGCCGACCATGCCAGCTTTTTTCGCCTATCCCAAAGCAGCCGGCCCAGAACCTTACCCCCATAACGAGTCCTTGGCCCTTTGCCCAATGGGGGCTCGATATAGTGGGAAAGCTTCCAACAGCTCCTGGCGGCTTCAAGTTCTTAATTACAGCAACGGATTATTTCTCAAAGTGGGTTGAAGCCGAACCTCTAGTAACGACAACAGAAGCTGACGTCCGAAGATTCGTCTGGCGAAACATCGTTACCAGGTTCGGCGTCCCCTATGCCATTGTCTCTGACAACGGCACTCAGTTTGTTGGCAAGGACATCACCAACCTTTGTGCCGAATTTGGGATACGCTTTTTCAATTCTACGCCCGCATACCCCCAAGGGAACAGCCAGGCCGAAGCAACAAACAAGACGGTCTGTGCTAGCATCAAGCGCCGTCTGAACTCCAAAAGAGGCAAATGGGCTGAAGAATTACCCCGCGTCTTATGGGCCTATCGCTCTACACCACGGCGGTCCACCGGCCAGACACCATTCTCAATGGCATTTGGCATGGAGGCTGTGATCCCGTTGGAGTCTAAGTTTCCAACTCTCAGGACAGAGACATTCGATCCTACTACAAACAATGATGCTGTGGCACAAGAACTGATTTTGGCCGAAGAGAAGCGTGATGACGCTCGTCTAAAGCTCGCCGAGTACCAGCAACAAGTGGCCAAGAGGTACAACAGAAGCGTGAGGGTCAAGAAGTTCAAGCCGGACGATTTGGTCTGGCGAAAAGTTGTGCAAGCCAGCAAAAAAAACGAAATTCAAGCCCAACTGGGAGGGGCCTTTCCGTATTGTTAAGATTGCTGGCGAAGGCGCCTACGTGCTCGAGGACATGAATGGGAAGGTTCTTACCAACCCATGGAATGCCCAGAACCTCAAGAAGGCGTACATGTAAAGGAAACCCCAACAGTGTGCCTCATGTTCGGCATCGGCCACTGCCTATCTTATTTTCTTTGTTGGCTTCGGCCTCCGATTTTCCTTTTCCACTTGTACCTCATGTTCGTTGAATGGAAGGAAACTATTTATTGGGCACCTCAATCTTAATTTCATTTATATTTTCCTTCGGCTAACTTGGCCAACCACAAACGTTGACCTCGGTCACACCCACAAACGGCTATTATGCCACCTGATTCGGCAACTAATACTGCCCAAAGAAGCAAAATGGATGTCAGGTCCACCGAGCCCAGAGAAACACAATTAGGCTGGACTTTGGGCTCGGGTTTGGCTTGGCAAGACAGTAAGGTCGGCCACAGCCCGGTTACACTCACATTTTGGTGAGCAAACCACCCACAAACATTGTATCACCTACACCAAGCCTAGGGGCTGGCATCTTGTCGAGCCCGTACTACAAGCTACGAATCTCACTATCCTTGGCGCTTCATCTAAGCGATTTGGTGAACAACATGCTCGGCACGTTACCCCAAATGTTACCCACTCTACTTTGGTCAAGACTCAGCCACCATTCAACTACTAAGCCGAGCCTAAATCAAAGTGGGGGCTACGAATATATACAACTTCACACGAATAAGGACATCAAGCTCGGCAAGGCAAAGAAACGTTGCAAACAATGAACAGTAAAGAAAAAGCGTTGCAAAAGAGAGCATCCATTAAAAAGAGGTTACCAACTCAAGTTCGGCAAAAGTTCAAAGCAAACATTTACATCTGGAACGGCAAAATCCAAGCTCGGATCCGTCCAGTCCAAGGAAAAAGAAGTGAGTTCAAAGTATAAGACAAACTTAAAGTAGTACGGAAGTAACGGGTTGTAGTCTACGGTAGCCGGCCACCCAAATCCGACACCTGCAAATGTCAACTTCAGCCTTAAGCAGCCTCTTCAACGTTAGCACTAGCCTCGGCAATGGCAGCGTTGACTCTAGCTATATCAACATTAGCCTTGGCATCTACACTCTGGTCGATGTTCATCAGATCACCTTCGGCGTCGGCGGCCTTGTCACCACCCTCACCATTCTTACCCCCATCAGTGCCACCTCCAGCGTTGGCACCATCGTCGGCCTCGGTGAGGTCTTCAACGTCGTTCTCACTCTCGGGGAAGTCCTCCGGAGGGAGAGGTGCGCACTCCTCCTCGGTATAAGGGAGAGCGAGCTCGGGAATTGATGCGGCTGGAATCGACTTCATAAGATTGGTGTCGGCTTCGAGCTGCATGACGCCGCAGGCAGCCTTCACGCCATCCTTGTAGCCGGTTCGGTAGGCGATTGGGATTCTCATCTTGATGGCGTCATTCACCATTGACCGAGCTTCGCGAACGTACTCGGCCCCAGCTCGGTCAAAGCCGGCCTGGTAGGCCTTCCCATCCACCTCCTTCATCGTTCTCTTCTCCCTCCTCAGCACCTTGGCCACCTCG